>JBBBDQ010002462.1:767500-1101362 GCA_037127315.1 Ascarosepion bandense | reverse complement strand
ATATATATATAATGCCTGTAGAAGAATGCTAAGAATACCAAAGACTGAACATATGAGCAACGATGAAGTCTTAGAGAAAATAGAAACAAAAAGGACACTTACACTTCGAATTTGAAATTTTCTTGGCACATAATGAGGAAAGAGGCCTTGGAAAATTTGAAACTCACTGGACATATTGAAAGCAAGAAAGACACCAAAAGCAGCGAATAGCCATAACAGATATTGATAGCAAAAAGATAAGCCTTACTTAGAACTACAAAACACAGGAAGTCGCGGAGAGTGATGATACACTATTATATTATAGTTCGATACTGCGGCAGAACTCACGCTACAGTCGAAACGGAAATTAGTCCTCACGCTTTAGTACCATTTTTATTTACCAGCAAGATATCTTACCAAGATTTTGGGAGAAAATTTCGTTTTAGGTCCCGAAGGCTTTTCCCCACTTCAAATTTATCCAAAATAGCACTATTTCTGTGCAAATGTATATGCTGAACTCAAATCAACAATTAGTTAAAGTAATACGCGTATTACTTTCATTACAGGAAGTAAATAGGCGGAAATTTTGGTAAAGGCCGAAATTTGTTGCCTACGCCGAAAATCATTCTGCAGTTAATTACATGACTTCGTGAGAGTTACCGGAGGCAAAAAGTGCGAGATGAAGTTCGATTTTTTCTGGTCGTTAAGATCAATAAAGGTAAATTTCTTCAATAACTAATTGTTGATTTGAGTTCAGCATATACATTTGCACAGAAATAATGCTAATTTGGATAAATTTGAAGGGGGAAAAGCCTTCGGAATCTAAATCGAAGATTTACCGCTTTTTGTCTATTCTGTAGTGTCTTGTCGCAAATTTTAAAAAATTTTGTTGTTTTTTTGTGTTTTTTGTTGTTTTTTTGTGTTTTTTTTTTTTGTGTTTTTTGGGGGGGTTTTTTTGGGGGGGTTTTTTTTGGTCTTTTTTTTTTTTTGTTTTTTGTTTTTTTTTTTTTTTTTTTGGTCTTTTTGTTTTTTTTTGGTCTTTTTGTTTTTTTTTTGGTCTTTTTGTTTTTTGTTTTGTTTTTTGTTTTTTTTTTGGTCTTTTTGTTTTTTTTTTGGTCTTTTTGTTTTTTGTTTTGTTTTTTGTTTTTTTTTTTGGTCTTTTTGTTTTTTTTTTGGTCTTTTTGTTTTTTTTTTGGTCTTTTTGTTTGTTTTTTTTTTTGGTCTTTTTGTTTGTTTTTTTTTTGGTCTTTTTGTTTGTTTTTTTTGGTCTTTTTGTTTGTTTTTTTGGGTCTTTTTGTTTGTTTTTTTTGGTCTTTTTGTTTGTTTTTTTGGTCTTTTTGTTTGTTTTTTTTGGTCTTTTTGTTTGTTTTTTTTGGTCTTTTTGTTTTTTGTTTTTTTTGGTCTTTTTGTTTTTTTTTTTTTTTGGTCTTTTTGTTTTTTTTTTTTGGTCTTTTTGTTTTTTTTTTTTTTTTGGTCTTTTTGTTTTTTTTTTTTTTTTTGGTCTTTTTGTTTTTTTTTTTTTTTTTGGTCTTTTTGTTTTTTTTTTTTTTTTTTGGTCTTTTTGTTTTTTTTTTTTTTTGGTCTTTTTGTTTTTTTTTTTTTTGGTCTTTTTGTTTTTTTTTTTTTTTTGGTCTTTTTGTTTTTTTTTTTTTTGGTCTTTTTGTTTTTTTTTTTTTTTTGGTCTTTTTGTTTTTTTTTTTTTTTTTGGTCTTTTTGTTTGTTTTTTTTTTTGGTCTTTTTGTTTGTTTTTTTTTTTGGTCTTTTTGTTTGTTTTTTTTTTGGTCTTTTTTTTTTTTTTTTTTTTTGGTCTTTTGGTCTTTTTTTTTTTTTTTTTTTTTGGTCTTTTGGTCTTTTTTTTTTTTTTTTTTTTTTTTGGTCTTTTGGTCTTTTTTTTTTTTTTTTTTTTTTTTTTTGGTCTTTTGGTCTTTTTTTTTTTTTTTTTTTTTTGGTCTTTTTTTTTTGTTTTTCCCTCAATTAACTAGTGTTTCACTTCTGTGGAGCAAGTTTGCAAACTGACAGCTGACATTTTGGTATATTTCACAAGTCATACGTGTTATATCTAGTATGAAAGTATAGTCTGAGAATTTAAGAACTGGACTAATTTTCTTACGCTATTCGTCAAGTTATGGTTTGAAATTAATATATCGCTTCTCGGCTTTTTGGCTGGGAGTCATAGCTAAGACGAGCTTTGCCCTAGTCATCGCGTGTACGGGGGCTGGGTAATATTTGACTAATGACCCGAGCATACGCGCTTGGTTCCCTACATCAAAACCGAACTTGTCACATCTCACCCCAGTGAGGAGGGTAAATATTTATCGTTTTAAATTAATCAAAACTTGCACTTGTTTTAATCATTTACTTCAGATGATCAGTGTGGATAGTGGCTTTATTTTTCTTTGCAAGGAGATTGATTAGAATTTCGTTGAAACTAATGTTAGAAATGACAGGCAGGGTTAACTTGACACTTTGTTTTCTAAAAATGGCCTACATCAAATATGGATTTTGAGACCCTACAATACAAATGAACAATGTTTTGCCATCATGTTGAAGCCCCCTCCCCCGTACGCTCATCGAAGTTAAGCAACGTCAATCTTGGTCAGTGCTTAGATGGGGGAGCGTCTGGGAATACCAGGTGTTGTAACCATGGATGTGCGAGAGGTGTAATGGATATTGTCTCGGAATAGTTAATCGGAGAACCGGGTTCCATTTCTAGTAGAAGTCGTTATATTCTCTTACACACAAATACACTTCGGAAAGACATGAATCCATTTCATATATCTCGGGTAACTAGTAAGATTTGTATTACTAAAATAATTATTTTAAAAAAATATATACAAAATATTTAGATTTTTGGCATTAAATAACTCATAGTTTAATACGCCACTAAATAAAAATCATCAATCCACCATTTTTGCCACTATCTACCAAGAATAGAATTTAAGTTTTCAAGATGTATTTGTTTAAAACTTCTGATCTAGACTTTTGTTCCTCTGCTTTTTGGGGGTTGAATTCATTTTTGGCCCTGAGAATTTCTCAGAAAAGATGTCTAAATTAGTGCGAAAACTTAATCCCTTTTCGGGAATTTTAAATCTTCGCGACAAACAAGTGTTTCTAGATGTAAATTCTTTATTAAAATTAGAAATGTGAAGGTTCTGCTTTATCTTCCTCTTAAATAAAAATTGTGGAATGTGTATTGTGATGCAGTGGATATTGGCTCGGAACGAGATAAAGGAGAGTCAACTTCGAATTCCAGTTGAATTCATTACATCCACTTACACGCAAATACCATTGGGAAATGTATTAATCGGTCGTTTCTCCCTCTAGTTATGGGTTAAATAGCAGAACATTGGGTTCTATAGCCTTGGTTGGTAAGCAGTCTACCACAAAAAGTAATGGCAACCTACTGCGGGAAAATATTCTACTCAGTCAGTCATGTCTGTTTCGAGAAATGATCGTGTATCACGTAGCAACTGGCTGAAATAGAAATAACATTAACTAATCTGAAAATTATTTTTATTTATAAGTTCTTTATTCATTCAGCTTTGAATATTGCTGCCAGATATGGTCCGGAGCTCGTCTTGTATATTTATCGATTCTTGCTAAATTCGAATCAGCAATATTACTGATCCTGAACTGGCATCTCGGGTTTAATCACTTCCCCACCGCCGTAATTTAGCGTCCCTCTGTCTTTGCTATAAATATTTCCAGGGTCATTGTTCGGATGAACTCTTCACTATGGTACCTCGACTTTATGAATTTAAGATTAGTGGTGACAAGGTCTGATCAGTTGACAGTTGAATTGGCTATGTGTAACCGTAAGTTCTGTGCTAACAGTTTCTTTCTCGCACTTTTCGCTTGTGGAACTCTCTTCCGGCTCCACATTTCCCAGTCAATTTTGATCTTCAAAAAAAATTAATGCAATATCAATTGTTATCTACTGTCTTCATAATTACACTTTTATTTCTCTCGTTTCTTAATACTTCTCTCTTTATCTTATTCTTTTACACTCGGCAACACCGTGTGTCTTAAATGATTAAAACACGTCACTCTATGCAAGGTCCTAAAACTACTAAGTCATAAGCGGTTACTGAGTGTGAAAGAATAAGAAAAAAAATTCTAGCGATAGAAATTCTTATTCTCTCTCTGTGGCTCGCCCCTCCCTCCCTCTCCCTCTCCATGGCTCGCCCCTCTGCCTCTCCCTCTCCCTCCCTCCCTCTCCCTCTCCCTCTCTATGGCTCGGCCCTCCCTCCCTCCTTTCTTTCCTCCTTCTCTCTCCTTTTCCTTTTCTCTATGGCTCGCTTCCTCCCCCCTCTCTCTCTCTTTAGGGCTCGCTTCCTCCCCCTCTCTGTCTTTAGGGAGGGCTCGCTTCCTCCCCACCTCTCTCTCTTTAGGGCTCGCCTCCCTTCCTCTTTCTCTCTCTCTCTTTATGGCTCGCCTCCTTCCTCTTTCTCTCTCTCTCTTTATGGCTCGCCTCCTTCTCTTTCTCTCTCTCTCTCTCTTTATGGCTCGCCTCCTTCCTCTTTCTCTCTCTCTCTCTTTATGGCTCGCCTCCTTCCTCTTTCTCTCTCTCTCTCTCTTTATGGCTCGCCTCCTTCCTCTTTCTCTCTCTTATGGCTCGCCTCCTTCCTCTTTCTCTCTCTTTATGGCTCGCCTCCTTCCCCTTTCTCTCTCTCTCTCTTTATGGTTCGCCTCCTTCCTCTTTCTCTCTCTCTCTGTGTGGCTCGCCTCCTTCCTCTTTCTCTCTCTCTCTGTGTGGCTCGCCTCCTTCCTCTTTCTCTCTCTCTCTCTCTGTGTGGCTCGCCTCCTTCCTCTTTCTCTCTCTCTCTCTCTCTGTGTGGCTCGCCTCCTTCCTCTTTCTCTCTCTCTCTCTCTCTCTGTGTGGCTCGCCTCCTTCCTCTTTCTCTCTCTCTCTCTCTCTCTCTGTGTGGCTCGCCTCCTTCCTCTTTCTCTCTCTCTCTCTCTCTGTGTGGCTCGCCTCCTTCCTCTTTCTCTCTCTCTCTCTCTCTCTGTGTGGCTCGCCTCCTTCCTCTTTCTCTCTCTCTCTCTCTCTCTCTGTGTGGCTCGCCTCCTTCCTCTTTCTCTCTCTCTCTCTCTCTGTGGCTCGCCTCCTTCCTCTTTCTCTCTCTCTGTGTGGCTCGCCTCCTTCCTCTTTCTCTCTCTCTCTGTGGCTCGCCTCCTTCCTCTTTCTCTCTCTCTGTGTGGCTCGCCTCCTTCCTCTTTCTCTCTCTCTGTGTGGCTCTCCTTCCCTCTTTTCTCTCTCTCTCTCTGTGTGGCTCTTTCCTCCTTCCTCTTTCTCTCTCTCTGTGTGGCTCGCCTCCTTCCTCTTTCTCTCTCTCTGTGTGGCTCGCCTCCTTCCTCTTTCTCTCTCTCTGTGTGGCTCGCCTCCTTCCTCTTTCTCTCTCTCTCTGTGTGGCTCGCCTCCTTCCTCTTTCTCTCTCTCTCTGTGTGGCTCGCCTCCTTCCTCTTTCTCTCACTCTGTGTGGCTCGCCTCCTTCCTCTTTCTCTCTCTCTGTGTGGCTGCCTCCTTCCTCTCTCTCTCTGTGTGGCTCGCCTCCTTCTCTTTCTCTCTCTCTGTGTGGCTCGCCTCCTTCCTCTTTCTCTCTCTGTGTGGCTCGCCTCCTTCCTCTTTCTCTCTCTCTGTGCTTGGCTCGCCTCCTTCCTCTTTCTCTCTCTCTGTGTGGCTCCGCCTCCTTCCTCTTTCTCTCTCTCTGTGTGTCCTTCCTTCCTCTCTCTCTCTGTGTGGCTCGCCTCCTTCCTCTTTCTCTCTCTCTGTGTGGCTCGCCTCGCTTCCTCTTTCTCTCTCTCTGTGTGGCTCGCCTCCTTCCTCTTTCTCTCTCTCTGTGTGGCTCGCCTCCTTCCTCTTTCTCTCTCTCTGTGTGGCTCGCCTCCTTCCTCTTTCTCTCTCTCTGTGTGGCTCGCCTCCTTCCTCTTTCTCTCTCTCTGTGTGGCTCGCCTCCTTCCTCTTTCTCTCTCTCTGTGTGGCTCGCCTCCCTTCCTCTTTCTCTCTCTCTGTGTGGCTCGCCTCCTTCCTCTCTTTCTCTCTCTCTGTGTGGCTCGCCTCCTTCCTCTTTCTCTCTCTCTGTGTGGCTCGCCTCCTTCCTCTTTCTCTCTCTCTGTGTGGCTCGCCTCCTTCCTCTTTCTCTCTCTCTGTGTGGCTCGCCTCCTTCCTCTTTCTCTCTCTCTGTGTGGCTCGCCTCCTTCCTCTTTCTCTCTCTCTGTGTGGCTCGCCTCCTTCCTCTTTCTCTCTCTCTGTGTGGCTCGCCTCCTTCCTCTTTCTCTCTCTCTGTGTGGCTCGCCTCCCTTCCTCTTTCTCTCTCTCTTTCTCTCTCTCTCTCTATGGCTCGCCTCCTTCCTCTTTCTCTCCTCTTTTCCTCTCTCTCTCTCTATGGCTCGACTCCTTCCTTTCTCTCTCTCTCTCTCTCTCTCTGGCTCGACTCCTTCCTCTTTCTCTCTCTCTCTCTCTCTCTCTGGCTCGGCTCTTCTCTTTCTCTCTCTCTCTCTCTCTCTCTCTCTCTGGCTCGACTCCTTCCTCTTTCTCTCTCTCTCTCTCTCTCTCTCTCTCTCTGGCTCGACTCCTTCCTCTTTCTCTCTCTCTCTCTCTCTCTCTCTCTCTGGCTCGACTCCTTCCTCTTTCTCTCTCTCTCTCTCTCTCTCTCTCTGGCTCGACTCGCTTCCTCTTTCTCTCTCTCTCTCTCTCTCTCTCTCTCTGGCTCAAACTCCTTCCTCTTTCTCTCTCTCTCTCTATGGCTAGTCTGCTCTCTTTCTATCTCTCGAACACGAATTCCCCACGCTGTATCTTTTATTAATTTCCAATGCTGATTTTTTTTCTCTATAATATTCAGTTTTTTTCATTTACAAGTTTGACGCATCACAATCTTTCTCATCCTCCAACCTCCGCGCAACCATCTAATTACTCTTACACTTTCGGCCTCTGCTCTTTCATATCTACACAAAATGAAAGAAATTAGGAACAGCACAGCAGATAAGAAAGAAAGAAACGGTGGTAGAGCCGAGATATAACGAACAAACAAAATAATTTCCAAAATGAGGATCAGAAATAAAATAAACCTGGCATTATGGCGGACTCTGTCGTCGTCGTCGTCGTCATCGACATTTAAATTGCCGCCATTATAGTTTTCCCTACTCTTCTCATGTTTCTTCTCTCTCAATTTTCTTATCAGTCTGTTACTGCCACGACTGAATGCGGTTGTAATAATAACGTTATGGCAGTTTCGCGATTTTTATGGCCAAGTCTCGCCTGAGTGAAAAATTGTGGGGTAAATCTGATGAATAGAAAATTGGCTTCTGCCGGGAAAGAACAAAATCGCTCAGAAATTCACATTAGCTTTGATTCTTTCTTTGCCCATACACACACTAATATATATATATATCTATATATATATATATATATATATATATATATATATATATATATATATATAATCGGTGAGTGTAATATGTATGAGGTGAATCGTGTTTAGTATCAAAGGTTTATAAAGAAATTCCAAAATTTGTATATATTTCAATCTTCTATGTCTTCCTCTCTCGTCACGTTCTCTGGCCTTTTCTCTCGTTATATTCTCTTTCTCAATTATTAAAATTAAACCCGTTCTTATGGGTATGAAATATCTAAATATATATACCTTGCGATATTAAAGTTGAAA
Source organism: Ascarosepion bandense (assembly GCA_037127315.1). Lineage (NCBI taxonomy): Eukaryota > Metazoa > Mollusca > Cephalopoda > Sepiida > Sepiidae > Ascarosepion > Ascarosepion bandense. The sequence continues at coordinate 1,093,719 of JBBBDQ010002462.1, read as the reverse complement.
CAAGGACATAATTCATGCAATAAACCAGGATTGAATTATCTACTTTATAAATATTACACCAAAGCAGAGTACGAGCAATCATGCACCTGTTGTTTTTCAGCCTTCTATGTGCCCTGTCCCTTCAGGACGTAGGTGATCATGGCTCTCTACGTCTCCCTATCCTTTGTGGCTCTTAGTATGTTTGCTCCTGTTACTCCTGGCAACCCCCGTTTCGTCATCCACCTGATCAGGCCCTGCAAATATGTTATCCGCTACTTTCCTCTGTCTCTTTTTTCCTTCTATCTGGCCAGTCAGTATCAGGTTATTCAAGCTCTCCTTCCTTATTGCATGTCCCAGGAACTTCAGTTGTCTCTTCCTGATGCTCAGTATTCAACACCTCATCGTTGCTTGCATGGTCAGTCCACGATATCCTTCTGTAGAACCACATTTCCGCTGCTTAAAGTTTTGTCCTCATTTTCGATGATATTGTCCAGCATTCACTGCCGTATTGAAGAACTGACATCACATAGCAATCCAGCACTCTTTTCTTTGTTCCTAGCGAAATGTTCCTGTGTTATAGTACTTTACTCAGCTTCTGGAACGTGTCATTTGCCATGCCAATTCACCTTCGGATCTCTGTGTCACACTTTCCATCCCCTGTTAGAACACTTCCTAGGTATTTAAATTTTTGTACTTGTTTGATTCTGGTATCCCCCACCTGTATTTGGCATTTTTGGTTGCACATTTTGCTGATGACCATGAATTCAGTTTTTTTGAAGTTTATTTGTAGTCCTTTTTTTTTTTTGTCACTCTCCACCGATAATCCTGGTTGCCAAGCTTAGTTCCATAGGCTGCTGCTCGTATTGTGAGGTCTTCGTTATCTCTGAACCGAAACCTGTCTGGACTGGCCAAATATCGTTCAGCATCAGGTTTACACTCCTTCCCGATCTTTTGAACAGGTGTAGAGGTTTATCCCCTGTTTCATGCTTATGATTTAGTTTCAGGTTCTCTCTAAAGTCTTTCTATTCTCTTCCGCCCCCCCCCCAATAGCCCCCCTGCGCTTTTAGTACCGAACTTCAGGTGCATTTGATTTTGTAAAATGTTGCACATAGGTATGGAAATATTTAGGCGAGAAGTGGATTCGTAACTTTTCGGAAGATATTTGCGCGCAAGTGACTGCAATGAGCCCGACTGAAATTAGAACTCGTCTCTCGAATTTCACATTTAAGGTCGTTATTAGTTTCACAACTCGCACATTCCAGGCTTACAGAATCTGCCATGACGAGGCTCCATGAAAAATGAGGCTATACTTGTCACTAACCAAGGGCTTCATCTGTGTCAATTTTTTTTTATAGTTTCGCCCTAAGCAAATCAGTATTGCCACAAGTACACAGGATGTTTGTCGTGGATCATTGTCGCCATATTGTTGTGGAGTTGTGGCAAAACTTCGCCGCAAAGTGTAGTGACTGGTTTGTGCCGGAAGTAAGACACGGAGCAATAAGGTAGGTTCAAAACAGTGTTTTAGCATAACAAGAAATAAGATATCCAAAGGAATTGTTAATAACTAATATAGAAATAAGTAAGTCCGAAGGTATTATTACGCTGCCTGACTAGTAGCTGTCGTTAACTGCTCTCGTTAACTGCTGTATTTGACTGCTCGTAACTCCTCTTCACTGCTCCTTAGAAGTCACGCAGCCATATAGCAAGAGGAAGGGTTCATTCCTCGTAGGACACCATAACAAGGTTTAAGGGAGTTAAAGAGAAAACTGAGAATATAGAAAGTGGAAGGAGAAAAAAAAAGGATGAAGGATATTTAAGAAGAGAGAAAATGGCGATTGACATTGCATTTAAAATCTTTGAAGATTGTAGTTTGTGTACATTGTTCGGACTGTTGTCCTTATTTATATTACCATGTTAACGACGTTTCGACCGTTGTACGCTCCGGCCTTCTTCAGGTGCTAAGAATTTCGAACAGTGTAAATACTACCTCATCTCAGAAGTACAGACAAATATTGTAGTTTGATTTTTGTCTTTTTTTTTTTTCCTTTTTCTGTGAGGTTCACTCTGTAAAATACCCGGGAACCACTCGAGGTAGAGCGTTACGTTAGTAGGTAGTTTGTACGGATAGGAAAAAGTAACGGCTAACCTTAGATTTTAGCGATCGGGAAAGTATCCTCTTGAGTCGGTTCAACAGAGCAATAGTTCGCGAGAAGTAGTTTTTCTGGTGGAACCGTCATCTCGCCGATGAAATACGGAGAAATGTGGATGGTTTGATACAATATAAGTGGCATACTGGTCTTTGCCGTGAAAGTCAGACCTAGCAGAACCAAGGAATATAGTTCGTCTTTCTGTTGAAGTAATGATAGAGCAGCGAGAGGTTTGCCATATCCCACCTGTGTGAGAGAGAAAGAGAGGTTGGAAGATAAATAATAATTCGTCACCTCAAAGAATCGGAGGCTTAAAAGTGCAGTCTGGGTAGCTCCGGCCCAAATATTATATTAGTATTACATTCTTGGTTTGCTTTGACTTTTGTAAAGGTAGAGTATAGCACGTGGAATCTGGTACTTACTGGATGGTTCGTATAAATGAGTTCCACTTGAGGTTAAGTGAGAGTTTAAGGCCCGATAATCCCTCAAGGTACGGTGCCTCTCTTGGGGAACATCCATTCATCATGACTGACGGTAGTTCGGGGTCTGATCGACGATGGTGGGATGTAACTAGTTTGTTTTTCGAAGCATTGAATGTAACCAGCCAGTCTTTGGGTAGTTTGTGCTGGATTGGAAGAGATCAGCTGCTAATCTCTAATCAATTTTAGAGTTACACCGGTACATAGTCGTTTAATCCTCGTAATGAAAATCAAAAAGAGGTTTGGTTCGAGAAGTCGCCCTCTGAGGGATGCCTGCGTTGATGACCAGGGCCTCGGAGTATTGGCTATTTATAACTATCTTCAGAGACTTATATTTTAACCATCAGCGGATTGGCTGATGGCCTCCTAGTAACCAGATGTTGATTTGTGACTCCACTGAATATTTTCTCTCACTCTCTCTCTTTCACGCTCTCTCTCTTTCACGCTCTCTCTCTTTCACGCTCTCTCTCTTTCACGCTCTCTCTCTTTCACTCTCTCCCTCACTCTCACTCACGCTTTCTCTTTCACTCTCACGATTTCTCTTCTCTCTCTCTCACTCTCACTCTCTTTCTCTCTCACTATTTCTCACTCTTTCACTCACTTTCTCTCTCACTATTTCTCACTCTTTCACTCACTTTCTCTCTCACTATTTCTCACTCTTTCACTCACTTTCTCTCTCACTATTTCTCACTCTTTCACTCACTTTCTCTCTCACTATTTCTCACTCTTTCACTCACTTTCTCTCTCACTATTTCTCACTCTTTCACTCACTATTTCACTCACTCGTGCGAGAATAATCCACGTTCGAAGAAAAACCCCGAAGTCACTCACAACACTCGTCGATATTACTTGACAGAGTTCGAAGATGAATAAACCGTAGCGTTACAAAAGAGATATAATCTCTAGAATGATAACATTACTCTCATCGAAAAGCCCACTGTTGTGTATATGTATCGAAATCCTTACTGCGTACCTCACTGCCTGGACATTGGAAATATGCTTAGCAAAGAAGGATAACTTTTTCCCGCTGATATGAAGAGGAAAAACTGCATCAATTGCTAGGTCTGCTGATAAAAACAAAGTTAGACTGTATGGTACGACACGGGGAACTTTCTCGCCAGAGTTTATCGTACCTAATTACAAGTTTGCCATTCGTCCTTGCTTTGAATATTGCTGCCACATATAATCTGGTACCTCTTTGATATATTTAGAAATCCTTGTTAAAATCCCAAAACAAGAATCTTTAATATAATTGATCCTGATTTAGCATCCAGGTTTGGATCACTTTCCCACCGACGTAATGTAGCTTCCCTGTGCCTTTTCTATAAATATCTTTTTTGGTAATTGTCATGGATGTGCGTTGTGGTGCAGTGAATATCGGCTCGGAACGAGAAATCGGGGAGTCGAGTTCGAATTCCAGCTGAATTTATTGCATTCACTTACGCGCAAATACCCTTGGGAAAGCTATTAATCCGTCACTTAACGTCAGTCACTTTTGCACTAATGTAAGATAGCATCACTATGACTTTTTTATAAATATTTTCATGACCTTTCCTCATTGGTACCCTAGCTTCATGAATTTAAGCGTGGTAATTCCAGTTGAATTTTGCATTCACTTACGCACAAATACCCTTGGGAAATCCGTCTCTTTCCTCCAGTTATGGGTTAAATAATAGGACAGATTGGGTTCTATAGCCTTGGCTGGCAACCCGTCTACCGCAAAAAGCAATGAAAAACTACTGCGGGATAATCTTCTGCTCAGTCAGTCATGTCTCTTTCGAGACATGATTGCCCAAGCGTGTTTCACATATGGCACCTAACTGACTGAACACTTAAGTTGAACTTTGCTCTATGGTACCTAGACTTTATGAATTTAACCGCAGTATTGAATTAGTAAGGTGTCATCATTTAACAGATGAATTGGCTAGCACCTCTTGACTGTGGAACTCTCTTTCAGCTTCTTGCTTCCCAGCCAGTTTTTACCTTCGAAAATGTAAATGCAGTGTCAATCGTTATCTTCTGTTCTTTCACTGTCCTCTCTCCTTAATGAAGGTTTTTTTCTCGTTTTCTGTAACACTTAGTAACACCTTGCGCCTTGCCTTGCTTGGGGTAAAATGATTTGGTAAATTTTTGATTTGTTCCCCGAAGGCCTTTACCCCTTCAAATCTTTCCAAAACATCCTTATTTCCGTGCAAATGTATATGCTGAACTCAAGAAAGTTAACTTTCTTAAAAAAAAATTCTATACCCCCAAAAAGAAAGAAAAAAAAACACGCAAATACACGCAACTTTCAGCGGAAATTGAGTTCCGAAACAAAACAAATCGCGTAGTAATTGCACAAAGGAAGTAAATAGGCCGAAATAAACATCCTACGCCTAAAGTCATTTAGCAGTGAATCAGATATGAGAACCGTAGTAAGGGGTGAGATAAAGAGCTAGAAGTTCGATAATTTTTTAGTCTTTAACATCAATAAAGGTAGGTTTCTTCAATAAATAATTATCGATTTGAGTTCAGCATATACATTTGCACGGAAATAAGGATGTTTTGGTAAGATTTGAAGGGGTAAAGGCCTTCGGGGAATAAATAAAAAATTTAACAATGATTCTTTTATGACTAAAACCGACTGATTGATGATCGCCTGCCAAAGAATGTTAAGTATGCTGTGAGTTCGGCATCAAATTTGCACTTCCCATTTGCAGTCCAGTATTAACCGAATGAATGTGGGGCCTACCATAACAAGAACGTTAAAAAGTTAGGGGTTCAGATATAAGCTGTTGTAGTGAGTTCGACTTCACAAAATCACTAATTGATTTTTTTTTCTTTTCCCAATCATCATCGTACTATATATATATATATATATATATATATAGACAACTGTTTTCATGGGTCAATGATTAAAGTTGAGGATATTTTATTATATAAACGTTATTTTTAGTGGATAACCATATTTGTGTAGACACTTCGTTTAATAAATAAACTTGTAATTAAATCCAAAAAGAAAGTAGCATGTACGTAAAATTCCAAGGGAGATCCTATTAATATTAATTATTGAAATTAATATTAAAACTGATATAGCCAATGTAAATAAAACTATTTATTTAGAGAGATAAATATGTATATTTTTTACACACACACATGGCCGTATCTGACACGGGTCCGGACCTGGACCGATCCGTGCAATCATAGTGAAAATCCGGTCAAGGAAAAATGTCTTCGTTAGAAATCAAACAAAACAATTCACAAAGGAAGAAAAACGAAGAAAACATCCGAATGGAGGCAGTAAAAATCTGTTTGTTGATTTAATAATTTTGGGAGAAAAGACTGTTTATACTCAGAAAGTCCGAATCCGATTTTCTGCTTTCGTTCACGTTCTGTGCCGAATTTCCATTGGAATAACCAAAAAAATCCGCAAAAATCATAGTTTCTGAAAACGGATGACACTGATGACGTCATCACATTGTCAGTTAATAAACTCCGGCAATTTTCTCTGTGCCCGGTGTGTTGTTTTTTTTTTTTTTTTAGCATCAGCTACGGCTCTGCATTCGTGGCCGTTTAATAGATGCCTTAAAAAACCTATTTCTTCCTTATTTTTTATTCTTTTATTGTATTTTTCCGTTCCATCACCCACATGGCAGATCTGACAGGTTCCGTTAACAATATTTTTTTTTGTTCCCTACCCTTACTTGGTCCTGGGCATGACGGTAAACTGCATCCGGCAGCAAGGTCTCTAACTAGGAGGTTGTGAGGAACATGGTACCACCAATTAATTGCTGTTGTTCCCAGATCCATCCTGGCCCGGGGTGATAACACCTGTTAGGACCCCAGCTATGAGCAAATAGTTAACCCCAAAACTGGGGTCAAAGCAATCTGAAAGTATATAGAAAATATACATCTTTGAAGAAAAAATTTTCCATAACACATTTTTGAAGGAAAAAAATTTTCAGTAAAACATTTTTGAATACAAAACTAGATAAGTTTCAGTTTTCTAAAATAAAAAAGAATAAAAACAAAACATATCTAGACTTTGTGTGTGCTGTGTGCCTGTTACCTACAGACTCCGAAACGGCTGAACCGATTTTCTTAAATTTACAGTTGTACTATAAGCGTCTGCGAGTGTTCTTAGCTAGGCTTTGTGTCGAGGTATCCCCGATAAATATCGATAATCGAAAAAATCGGTTTATAGGAGTGGTCCGATTTTAATCAAATTTGATACTCTCATAGACACAGACATAAGAAACGATATTCAGAAGTTTGAAGGTTGCAGTTCTTACAATAGTGCATAAAATCGATAATATATATATAAAAGGCAAGATATTTTTGTGTGTGTCTGTTTATCTGCCTGTATGTCTGTATATTTTTTTTTTTTCACCCCTTTTATTTTAGTTTTTGCTTCGGGTTTGGCTCAAAATAGGTATAATTATAGTTCTTAGTCTCAGTCATGATACCATTTACTCAGAGAACTTATTTAGCCTTCAAAATTCAGTTTACGACGAAAAAAACGTATTTGATATCGATACCAGGAAATCAAAATTTGACTTACATCCATTCATTTTTCTTTCAGTCTATGCTTTCGTTTTAACTGGAAACGACTATTGCTTTTTAGTCTTTCGTGCCAACGTCCAAAAAGTCTGAGCTCCAGGACCATGGATTAGTTTTAAAGCTTTCATTACACCCGAGCAACACTGGGCTATACTGCTAGTTCAATAAAAGTTTTTAGTTTTTTTTTTTATGTAATATATATTGGCACTGTAAATTAATTTAATTACATTGAGCCCTCTAGCTAGATCTGTGTTAATATTTAATATTAATAAGATCTCTTGGGATTTACCTCCATGCCATTTTTCGGGTTTATGATATATAGTGATTTTTCTAATCGTAGCTTAGATGTTGCATAAAGCCGAAAACATGGAGCACCCAGTGAGGAACAAACTCGCCTCTCGGTTGTAACTGATCGCGCGAGGCAAGCTGACAAAAATTACTTCGCGTTAAGTTGCCGAATTTTTAAGTTCTTGGGTGTAATCATTTAATATAGTGTGCATCAAACATTTGTGAAGATAACTCTAGTTTTTAATTGATATCATTTAATTTGGGTAATGCTAGTGATGAGCAAGGTGAACGATTCGACCAGATTAAAATCCTAAAAGAATCGTATTAAAGAAGATGAAACAAAAAAAATGTTGATTGACTGCTAAACGTTCTTCATCTTTATATCCCGTGTGTCCTCATGACGTAAGTGATCATGGCTCTCCACAACTTTCAGTCCCTTGCAGCTCTTAATAAACTTTGTCATTCTCCTAAACCCTGTCCCGGCATCCATTTACTCAAGTTCACTATTTTCTTCAGTCCCGCTTGCCCTCTACCTGCCACGTGAGTATCAGATTTTCCAAGCTTCTTTCCTCACTATGCTCCTCATAAACCTTAGTTGTCTCTTCCTGGTGTTAATTTTCTTTTGTTCTCTTTTCTCTAAAACTTCTGTGCTCACATGTTTGGTCCATGGTATCTTCAGAATCCTTCTGTAGAACCACATTTCTGTTGTTTCAAATCTTTTCTTCATATTTGCGATTGTCTAACACTAGTATGAGATGTTTACGGCATATCACGTTGAATACACCGGTTCTCGTTCGATCACCGAAGTTAAGCAACGTCAGCCTGGTCAGTACTTAGATCGCTTGGGAATACCAGGCGCTGTAAGCGTTCATTGACGGATGTGCGTTGTGGTGAAGTGGATGTCGGCTTGGAAAGAGAAATCGATGAGCCGTGTTCGAATTCCAGTTGAGTACCCTGCATTCACTTAAGCACTGGTACTCTTGGGAAAGGTATTAATCCGTCACTTCCCTCCAGTTATTGGTCAAATAACAGGATGGGGCCTGGAAGGCAACCCATCCTTTGTTGGTGTCACAATAAAAACACCCTTGGTAGCCTTGGCGAAGCATCAAGTATTCAGTTATTTGACAAGATTATGAATCTCGCTACAAAACTGCGCCAGGGTTCCAAATGCACAGGGAATACTGGAGGGGTGTAGTGAGTTCTATCTATGCTAATGGCCGCAAGACGACGACGACGACGACGGCGAAGACGTATTAATTTCCTTTTTGTTTCAATCCATTCCAAAACCTCCGCATTGCTCACATGCTAAATCCATGATATCCGCAGGACATAGACCCACATTTCAGTTGCTTCAAGTTTTTCCCTCATCTTTGATGATATTGTTCAGCATTCACTGCCACATTGAAGAACTGCCATCACATAGCAATTCAGTACTCTCTTCTTTGTTTCTAGCGAAATTGTCCTGTTTCTTAATACTTTACTCAACTTCTGGAATGCTTCCTTCGCCATGCCAATTCGCTTTCGGATCTCTGTGTCGCACTTTCTGTCTTTTGTTAGAACACTTCCCAGGTTCAAAAATCTTTTGAATAAAATTTCACCGCTTTTAATGCGACAGATTTTACGACTAACTCTTGAATCTAAATTTCATACGAGAATGTTTTTTTTATTCGCATTAAAGCATTTTGTAGTGATCGAAAATGATAAGAATTGATTGAAAGAAGGTCAGGTTAATGAGACGTGTGGAGTAGAATAGACCAGCCGAGTTCCAAATGTGTTCTCATTTTATTCTTGCTGTATGGAACTATGCATTGTCAAGTCGAAAAAATTGTTTCGACTGATGAGCGCAGAATGTCTTTCGATAAAAATTCATGGACAGATTTTTACTGCTGGACATTTAAATGTGCATAAATAATAATGGTACATTGCGTTTTATTAAATCAAATATCCCGAAGATCTAACCAGAAGCAGAATATTAATTTTTTCCAAATGCACAGGGAATACTGGAGGGGTGTAATGAGTTCTATCTCGGCCGAGGCAGCAGGACGACGAACACTAGTATACAGGAGGACTTTTATTACGTAAGTGAAAGATCTTACTATGACAGCCAATTGGTTTCAGTATTCGAATCACTTAGTGTGTTATATTTTTTCGTATTTCACAATTCTTTTTTTTTTATGAACTAAAATTGTATTTAAACTTTAATTGGGCATTTTGTTTTTTCACGTTCATATTGATCTAACTCACTTACGATCATTTTTTTTACGTAGGAAATGGTATTCTCGAGCAAGAAAACTAAAATTAACTTTATTTTTAGTTTCATCAACTTAAAATTAGCCAAAACATTTCATGCACCATTTTAAAAGAAAAACAAATATTTTCTAGGCCTGCGTAATAGCAATGGTTTACAAGAACCAACTTGCTAAGAATCACGCGACGATTAGGGGCAGTCTGTGTTGTTTAAAAGTTAGTCCGCTTGCAGCCACATCACGGTGAAATTCCGGTTCTCATACGATCAACGAAGTTAAGCATCGCCAGGCCTAGTCAGTACCTAGATGGGTGACCGCTTGGGAATAACAGGTGCTGTAAAATTGCGGGTGTTGTAACGTCGAGGAATTAATCAGGTTCCAATTCCTTTTTGAGTTCATTATATTCATTTACGCGCTAATACCCTTGAGAAAGTTATGAATCCATTTCCCCCGGTTATTGGTTAATTAGTAAACCTTGTATCAGCTACCCAGGCATGTCTTTTATATTTATTCATATTCTCTGAAATATAAATGTATAGAACCTACTCTGGCCATAAAATGGGGTATCAATTTATATATTGATTTTTATAAAACTGATCCCCCTCTTTATGACCGCATAATTTTTGGTTTATCAAATTATGATGAGGTATGAATCACCTCTTCTCCCCCAATTATGGGTTAATTAGTAAGAATTGCCGTAGTGAAATGATAGTGCTCGCCTACGGTGCGGGAGGTTGCGAGTTCGATCCTCAGCCGTATTATATCGAAGAGTTTAAAAATGGTACTCGACGCCTCTCTGCTTAGAACTCGGCAACAGAGAGGGTTCGAGAGTAAGTAAAGAAATCCAGGAATGGGTGTCGCGCCCACCCCTACCACAGGTTAGCAGCGAAAGAAAGGATAACAGTTGACCAACTTTTTAAAAAAAATTAGTAAAACTTGTATTACTAAACCATTATCTCAAAACAAATCTTACAATTTAAATTTTTTTTTTCTGATTTAAATCAGCTGCAAAGTGTTGATAAACCGTAAAAACGAATTAATATGAACCAGTAAGTTTGGTAAAAAACTATTAGTGAAATGTATCTAGCAAAGATCAACCTCTATACTGCAATACCAATTTATACTAAAGGAGCCGCAAACTCATTTTTTTTTTTTTTTTTTTTTTGCACTCGTCGGAATACTTCTGAAATATTCCGACTTTACCAATGGACATTGACTGATTGACTCGCTGATTGGTTGAGTGATTGCTGTAATTGAAGCCGCTGGCTCTCAGTAAGAAAGTCTTTAACAGAAAACAGACGGAGTTACCGGTGTGATGGGGGTTAGGTAGCCGAAAAGCAGGTATCTACTCATATCGGTTGATTTATTCCACGAAAAGCGACAAGAAGTTTAGACCTGCCAAGTTAAATTGGCGGTTTCGATCTAGAGGCAGAGGAGGAGGCTGCAAATGTAGGCAAATAGAAATTCGGAGTCTCGGGATTGACGTGCGTGGCTGTTAACTAAACGCCGGGTCCCCAAATCCTGCAATAATCGTTTGACAATGGTTTTGAGATTTATGGAACCCAGAGCCAGGGTTTCACTACTATTCGTCACACAGCTGCAGTGGTAGTCACTTTTAGATTTGTAATTGACGGCTGCGTAAAAGTACCGGTTGACCGTTTACACAGCAGTTGGTACTAAATATTCGATTAATACTAATTTTTAAACGTGTGCAACGAAGCGACGTCTACAGGTTGGAACATACGAGATTTTATTTTTTTGCAGACATTCATGACACTACGAGCAGAGCAGATTTTACAAGTACCTGAATTAAGAAACAGAATACGTTATTTATCTCGAAACAAAAATGTATCCACCTATTTTGAAAAATCTGATTTTTTTTTTAACTTAGTTACATCGAATTATTTAAACTGTCCTTGGCATAGCGATAAACTACATCCGACAGCAAGGTCTCTGATCAGGTGATTGGAGGATTTAAAAAGTGTAGAACCACCTCTTAACTGCTGTTGTTCCCAGGTCTACTCTGACCCGGAGTGGTAGCACCTGTTAGGGTCCCAGCTATGGGCAAATAGTTAACCTCCAAACTGGGGTCAAAACACTATGAAAGTATAAAAATACACTTTTATAGGAAAATATACATTTTTGAAGGGAAATTATGACCAACAATACATTTTTGAATACGAAGCTAGAAGATATCTTCCGTTTTCTAAAATTAAAAACAAGATTACAAAAACTTTCACTAAAATCTGACCAAATCAACCTTCTCACTATAAACGAACATTAAAAAAATACCTTAAAACCATAACTTTTTGGCATTAAATAATCCACAGAGGTTGATAATTTTTTAAACAAAACTCAAAAAAACATAATCAACAAGGATAATCCTCTCTACTATAATTTTGTTGTGTGTGTGTGTGTATAGTGTATCGAGGCAGCAAATAATTTTCTAAGTATATACTGTTAAATATAAGAAACAATGAATGTCTATTATGCTTAATCATGAGCCGTTCTAAACGTTGTATTTTGGTTTTAATTTCAGTTGAAAATAAAGATAAAAATTCTCCAACATTTGGATAATTTTTTATTAATTTGGTTCTAAGCTTTCGGCTCATTTGAATATTATTTTGAATATATTACATTGCATTTGAATACATGGTTCTGTTGTCATTTCGCGCTATCACGCGGTATGACGTCATAGAACCGCATTGCAAATTTGCGAACTGCGTTTGTTATTTTTGGTAACTATTGCCGTTGCTTAGCGGAGTTTTATGTCAACACAAAATAAAATCGTCGGTGATTGTGGATGTTATTGTATTACCGTCTTAATAACCTCTCTGAAGATGGCTCATGTGAGCCGAAAGCTTAGAACCAACTTAATAAAAAAAATATCCAAATGTTGGAGAATTTTTGTCTTTATTTTCAACTGAAATTAAAGCCAAAATACGACGTTTAGAACGGCTCATGATTAAACATAATAGACATTCATTGTTTCTTATATTTAACATCGACATACAAGAGAATGGAGTAATAAAGTATACAAAAAATACACGGAACTAGACAGCATACGAACTAACAAAAATAAAACAGATCCTGAAGAAACCCAACATTTCTTATCAGAATTCTGGTAATCTAAACGCGAGGAGAAAAAAGAGAAATCCCGGAACATTCTAGAAAAGAAAATAACATGGATGAAAAACACTACTAACTAATCGAACAATAAAAAAAAAACAAGAAACACACAACAATCTTTAGTAAGAAACGAAACCCTGGACAAATACATACCCAGAACATCTAGAACTTTTTCACTACAAAGTAATGTTAGAGCAGCGAGAATTTAAAGTGTGCAGCTTTAAGAGTACCCGAATTAAGAGTTGCTGAACTACGACTTTGCAGAAAAAAAAACAGTGTAATGTGAAATGTTTACTGCTAACAAAGCAAGAAATAAGATTTTAACTAACGCTTCCGGGCTTAACATTTTAGTATTCTATAGAAATTTGTATATTTTTAAAAATTATTTATATCTACTTGTAAAAAAAGAAATGTTAGATTTATAAGCCAATACCGTTTATTTTAACTAACGCTTCCGGGCTTAACATTTTAGTATTCTATAGAAATTTGTATATTTTTAAAAATTATTTATATCTACTTGTAAAAAAAGAAATGTTAGATTTATAAGCCAATACTGTTTATTTTACTTTCTATTTGAATGTAAATACATTTATATTTTTTTTTAGCTGTCTGAATTTTAACTACACGGAAAAGCATTCTTTCTATATAAACATGATCATTTAAAAAATAATTTAAAAAATGTATTGACTTAAATTTATCAGTTTTTAAGTTGAATTCAAAATAAATAACTGATAAAATATTTAATAAAAATGCTTCTAATTGTTTTTTTTTTAATTCTTATGCAACTTAACTGTTATCGCTTCCATGGACAGAGCGAGTAAGCAACGAAGAATTCCTTTAAAAAATGGTACCAGAATGAACACTTATACGTAGAACCATGATATGCATATGACAAAAAAACTACACTGAGAGATGCCCGGTCCCGGGGAACAGTGTCCCGCGGCCGCGCCACCCCATTGCAGCAGAGGGGTGGACCAGGTGCTCGTCACAGGGGATAGCTCAACCGGCGGTTGAGGGAAGTGGGGAAGTTTTGTTCCTCTTCCCGTCCTTACGCGGTCGGGTCCCCACCTTAAAAGAACTTGTCACATCTCGCTCCAATGGGAGAGCAGGGTAAATATCTATACATAGAATCATGACATGCATCTGAGAAAAGTTCCGGGGAACAGTGTCCCCAAGGTTTCACCACCTCGTTGCACCAAAGGGGAGGATCGGTGGTTGCGACCGAGGCCAGCGTGACCAACGGTTGTGGTGACTGGGAACTTTTGGCCCTTGCCCGTGCGCACGTGTTCGGGCTTCTACATTAAAAATCGACCTCTTGTCGCATCTCGCCCTAGTGAGGAAGCTGGGTAAATATCATAAGTAGAATCATGAAAAGACAACTGAAATTTATTGGACACATAATGAATAAGAAAGGCTTGGAAAAAATAATACCCACGGGGAATATTGAGAGCAAAAGTGATAGGTGAAGGTTAGCTAACTATTTTTAGTGACTGGATAGCGAAACGGTGTGTGAAAACCTTAGTATAAGGAGAAAAACTATTAAGGCAATACGCAATCGTGGCTCTCTATAGCTTACTATCTCATGAAGAGTCAGTCAGTTAAGTGGCCATACACCCTTAGGTGATCATGTCTCTTTCGATCCATGACTGACTAGGCAGAAAATTTTCCCGCAATAGGTTGCCATTACTTTCTGCGATAGACTACTTGCCAACAAAGCCTATAGAACCCAAACTGTCCTGCTATTCAACATATACCTGGACGGATAAGAGATGGATTCATACCTTTTCCAATGGTATTTGCGCGTAAGTGAATGCAACAAATTTAACTGGAATTCCAAATAGACTCTCCGATTTCTCATTCCAGGTCCATATCCGTTACACCACAATATTTTTTTAATCATTTCACGCCAAGCAATGCGTTAACGCCACTGATGGGCAAGGGGTTACATAAGAGAGTTGAAACATTAGGCAGAAGGAGAGTGAAGACAAAGACAAACCAGCTACAGTGGGTGAAAGCTAAAGGGCAAGAGAAGGATGTGAAGACAGTTGCGAAGGTAGAGAGAAAGGAAAGAAAGGGCTGGAGTTAAGTGGATTTGAGATGGGAATTGACTTTGCATTTAAATTCTTGGACGTTATAGCCGTCAGGAAAGTAAGTCTATGGAAGGGAGTTTCACAGGCGGGAAGCGTGAGAAAAGAAGCTGATGGAATAGAATTATTGCCTGCATTTTATACACACGGCACATACAATGTAAATTAATGCGTACACATTTATTTATTTTAATATTAGATAGATCCACGTTTCTTTTAATGATAGTCTTATAGTAATTCGGCAGACGATGTTATTTCATTTATGGTAACGGAATTTTTAGCGATTGCCTAACTCGGTTTCTGTCGTTCGATACTTTGCGTTTGAAAAATGGCTTTTTATTTTGGTCGCCAAAATTTCTCGTCTTTTTGGCTGGGATCAAAGTGGTGGAATCTGCTCTCTGGTGGATAAGCTGTATTTCGTCTCTCACTTGTTTGCCTGTCTGCAGACAAGGGCGAAACAGAAAATATTATTGAGAGGTCCCCAGGCAGTACCTCTCTCATTGCATTAAAGGTTGGGTAGTAATGCCGTTGCCAACGCAGTCGATGGTTTCGGGGCTGGGCTATTTTCAGGTCTCGCCCGCTGGACGCATTAAACTTTGTGTCACAGCCTACCAGCGTGAGTGGCAGGTAAGTACAATCGCTTCTCGACCTTTTAGCTAAGATCAAAGTGTAATATCTATTCTTATCAGATGAATTTGATTCTCTTCTCTTTCTCCTCCTCTCTCCATCTCTCTCCTCCTCCTCTCTCCATCTCATCTCAATCTCCTCTCCATCTCCACTCTCTCTTGCTCTGCTCCCTCTCTTCCCCCTCCTCTCTCTCCGCCCTCTCTTTCTTCTCTTCCCTCTCCGCCCTCTCTCCTCTCTTTATCTCTTTCTCTCCTCTTCTCCCTACTTACATTTTGTCACTGAAACCAAGTAGTCTTTTCCACGGGATTAAAACGGAATAGTTTTTTTTATTTATTTATGTGGTATTGGCAGGGCTTAACAGTCGTGCAAACTTACGAAGAGAGGGAAAAGCAGAATTATAAGAGGATATTATGACCTCTCTCTCTCTCTCTCTCTCTCTCTCTCTCATTCACTCACACACACAAACACACATGTATGCCTGCTACTGTGCTAACTTGTTTGTGTAATACATAATATCTAAACATACTTGCATATGCACATATGGATGTCTGTTATAGAACTATCTCAAATGAAAATCTACAGCTGAATTAGTGCGCTCGTCTGTGCGACACTGCAAGCAATGTTTGTCTTATCAGACACAGCAACCATCTTAAAGATGCGGAGAGGAGCTCCCTATTACCCGAAACTTTCTCCTACACAACCCGAAATAGGCGCCTTGAAGGAATCTGTCATTATGCAAAATCAATTTCCCTGACACGTTCTCTCCTTTTGGCCATTTATTCATTTACTGAACTCTTAATCATTTGCTTGTAAAACTTGAGCCGGTCAGGAAAACGTTCGATTATGGTTTGGTTGTGGGTTGGATATATGAATACAACAGTTCCCTACTTAAATTCCAATTGATTTTTCGTCCATACTTAAATCTACATTTAGAAACTAATTATTTTTCTTTTCCTTCGAAAGACAAATTCAGAAAATTAGTAACAATAATTTATTGCAATCCAACGTAGAATCTGTAATGTAATTGATCCCGACCTGGTAGCTCAATTCCAGTCAATTTCTCACCGACGTAATGTCGCTTCCCTCTCTCTTTTACAAATATTTTCACGGCTTCTGTTCTGATGAGCTTAGCTCCCTGGTACCCCCTCTGCATGAATTTACTCGAGCAACTAGACTAGCAACTAGGTCCCACGCTTTTACAGTGAAACCAATAAAATGTAACCGCAACTTCTACTCCATCAGTTTCTTTGCTCGCACTTCCCATCTGTGGAATTCCCTTCCGTATATTTGATTCCTTGAAAACTACAATCCCCAATAATTTAAATGCAACGTCAATTACCATATTTTATCTTCTTGACTCACATCCTTTCCATGACAACCCTTGTGTCATTATTAGCACGCTTTCCCCTGTTACACCACACAACCCTCGTTCCGTCATCCACCTGATCAGGTCTTTAAAATATGTTATCCGCTGCTTCTCCTGTCTCTTTTTCTCTGGCCTGTTAGTATTAGGTTTTCCAAGCCCTCCTTTCTCATTGCATGTACCAGGAACTTCAGATGTCTCTTCCTGATGCTCAGTATTAACTTCTTCCTCAACCATCCGCCCGTGCTTTGAGTATTGCTTCCATATCTGGTCGGGTGCTCCTGCTATCCACTTAAGTGTCCTCCACCGAATCCAACGGAGAATCTGTAATGTGATCGATCCCAACTTGACAGCTAGGATACAGTTGCTTTCTCACCGATGCAGTGTGGCTTCCCTGTGTCTCTTCTACAAATACGGCTTCTGCTCCGATGAACCTAGCTCACTGGTACTCCCTATATACGAATTTAATCGAGCAACAAGATTAGCAACTAGGTCCCACCCTTTTACTGTGAAACCAAAAATTGTAAACGCAAATTCTATTCCATCAGTTTCTTTTCTCGCACTTCCCGCCTGTGAAATTCTCTTCTGCATACTCGCTTTCCCTACAGTTACAATCTCCAAGAATTTAAATGTAAAGTCAATAGTCATCTCCTGTCTCACTAACTTATATCCCCTCTCTCATGCTTTTTCTTCGTCCACCCGACTCTTACCAGTACTCTCTTCCCTCTCCTACTCTATTCATGACACCCCTGCAACCTCTCATTCCTCATAACATTCCTCCTCGTCCACTCCACTCTCATCAGTAATAGCTTCCCTCTCCTACTCTCTTTCTTACACCCCTGCAACCTCTCACTCCTCATAACTTTCCTCCTCGTCCACCTCACTCTCATTAGTAATCTCTTCCCTCTCCTACTCTATTCATGACACCCCCTGCAAACCTCTCACTCCTCAACATTCCTCCTATGTAACCCCCTGCACAACAGTGGCAGTAATAGGCCTTGCTTGGGGCGACACGATTATAAAAAAAATGTACCAAAATCCTCAGCAGTCTTTTCTTGATGTCAATTATCAGTTTTCTTCTCGTGTCCATTCTCTTCAAAACCTCATCGTTGCTCACATGTTTGATCCATGGTATCTTCAGCATCCTTCTGTAGAACCACATGTTCGTGGGACTTACGGCTTATCACGTTGAATACACTGGTTCTTGCTCGATCACCGAAGTTAAGCAACGTTGAGCCTGGTCAACATATAGCATATAGTGACGGATGTGCGTTTTGGTGCAGTGGATATCGGCTCGGAAAGAAAAATCAGTGAGCCGAGTTCGAATTCTAGTTGAATAACCTGCATTCACTTAAGCATTGGTACCCTTGGGAAAGGTATTAATCCGTCCCTTCCCTCCAGTTATGGGTTAAATAGCAAGAGTAGGACTTGGGGACCCTGCCCTTAAAAAAACAAATCCCAATGAACCTTGATACTCGAAAAGAAAAAAAGTATTACTAGACAGAAAAACTTCCATAAAAACAACAATAAATTGTTGAAAGAAAAAGGTATTAACAGCAATAAATAAAGTTTAGTTGGCAATAAATGACCCGCCGAGGTTGATTTGCCATAGAAACAACCAACCAACAACCACAGGTTCGTTGCTTGAAGTTTGTTCTTCATCCAAAAAATGACTGAGAATGAAAAAGAACAAACTGAGAAAACATGATTTTGCATTTATATAATAACTAGCAGTATAGCCCGGCGTTGCTCGGATGTAATGAAAGCTTTTAAACTAATCCATGGTCCTGGAGCTCAGACTTAGCCTAAAGAATATTCGTGTGAAGTTTGGTGAGAATCGGATAAAAATTGTGTATTTGTATAAAGGACATACAGACAGATAAACAGACACACACACACACAAACATCTTGCCTTGTATATATATATATATATATATATATATATATATTATCGATTTTCTGCACTATTGTAAGAACCGCAACTTTGAATCTTCTGAATATCGTTTCTTATGTCTTTGTCTATGAGTGTATCAAATTTTATTAAAATCGGACCCCTTCTTCTATAACCCAATTTTTTCAATTATCGATTTTCGATATTTATCGGGGGTACCTCGACACAAAACCTAGCTAAGAACACTCGCAGACGCTTATAGTGCAAATTTTCAAGAAAATCGGTTCAGCCGTTTCGCAGTCTACAAGTAACGGATACACACACACACACACACACACACACACACACACACACACACACAAAGTTCCATTTATAAATAAATTTAGATTTAGATAGATTTAGATTTAGATTTTCTAAGCGTAGCATAAATGTGACACAAAGCCGAATATATGGCGCACCGAGTAAGGAATTTTTTTTTTAATCATCACACCCCAAGCAAAGCATTCTACTGCCACTGTTGCGCAGGGGGGTTACATACGGGAAAGTGATGATGTGTTAGTTATAGGAAATGTCAACAGGAGGGTAATACACAGATAAGAATACCGAGGATGGGGGTGGAATAGATGGAGAAAAGAGCTTGAGAGAATGGATGCGAGTTAGTGAGATAACAGATGTCTATTGACCTTACATTTCAATTCCTGGAGATTATAGCTGTCGTGGAAGCAAGCATATGGAAGAAAATTCCACAGGTGGGAAGAGCGTGAAAATAAGCTGTTAGAGTAGAAATTGCTGGTACATTTTATCGGTTTTACTGTAAAAGGGTGGGACCTACTTGCTAATCTAGTAGCTCGTGTAAATTCATACCTAGGGGGCACAGTGATCTAAGTTCATTGGAGCAGAAGCCGTGAAAGTATTTATAGAAGAGGCGCAGGGAAGCCAGGTCACACCGGTGAGAGAGCGACTGTAGCCGAGCTGCCAAGTCGGTATCGATCACATTACAGATTCTCCGTTGGATTTTGTCAATAACCCCGAGGTGAATAGCAGGGGCACCCGACCAGATGTGGCAGCAGTATTCAATACACGGGCGGATGGTAGATTTATATGAACTCGCTGTTCAGTCGTAATTAATCTAGCGAGACAAGTTTGCTGACCCTTACTCCACGTCGAAGTGCCCTGAAGCAAACATCAGTAAGTCAGTCAGTTAAGCGCCATACGTGATACACACTTGGGCGATCATGTCGCAAAAGAGACATGACTGACTGGACAAAAGATTATTTTCCATAGTAGATTGCCATTACTTTCTGTGGTAAACTAGTTTCCAACCAAGACTATAGAATTCAATCTGTTCTGCTATTTAACCCATAGCTGGAGGGAAAACGACAGATCAATACCTTTCGCAAGGGTATTTGCTCGTAAGTGAATGCAACAGATTCAAGTGGGATTCGAACTCTGCTCTTTCGAACCTATATCTACTGCACCACAACGCACTTCCTGAGCAGAAAGAAAATAGAAAGTACAGGACTAAATAAGATAAAAGATTTCCATTGACATAGCCATTTTTTTTTCTGACAGGCAGTGTCAGATTTTGGCCTTAAGAGGCTCCGAGATTAATAGAATTTAGGGGCCCGTTCATTAAGTATATCCGACCCACCTCCTTATCTATAACAAACGTGTGTGTGTGTGTGTGAAAAACATGAAACCCTCCGAATAGAATTTTTAATTTTGAAACTTTTCTGATTTGTTTTATTAGCAACTTCATGATAATTTTTATCTAAATTTCATATCTTACAGAAATGTATCTCAAATGACGAGAAAACAAAATTTTTACATAGAAATTTTAGCATTTAACTTCAACCAGTTTTTGTTTTTGTATCTTATCTTTTTAGTTTTAAAAAGACAAGAGGAGTCCCGAAGTGCCCTCTTTTCTTGGGGTCCCTGAGCAACCCAACTTAGATGGTGTGCAAATCCGGTTGTTAAAATAGCAAAAAGCTGGAAATAAGTTTTACAGGCGAGAAGTGCGAGAGAAGAAACTATTTTCATAGAACTTACGGTATTTCCAAGTAAAATCGTAAGTTGCCATAAAAATATTTGTAGAAAAGGAACAGGGTAGCTAGTTACGGCCGAGATGCTGCTTGTTTGTATGGACAACCTTCAAGCATTTTTCTCTGGGCTGGAATCAAAGTGTAGTACCTGCTTTTGGGCGGACAAACTTTTTTTAGATTTATCTTTTTTTTCTTTTTTCTTTTCTCTCTCTCTTTTCTTTTCTCTCTCTTTTCTTTCGTGCACAGAGGATTACGGAGAGAAAAAACAGGATACAGGGAGTGTCGAAGGAAGGATGGGAGTTGGATGGAATTTAAGAAGGTAGAAGATGGCAATTGACATTATATTTAAAATTTTGGTGATTGTAGCTATAGTATCCACAGGCGAGAATTGCGAGAAAAGCTGATAGATTAGAAGTGGAAATTGCATTTGACTATTTTGACGGTAATAAGGGTGGGGCCTTGATACCAATCTAATAGCACGAGTAAATTTATATTCTCGGTACTAGGATATTTATCCAAAGTTTCCTATTGAGACGAGATGGGATACAAGATTGGGTGTAAGGTAGTGAATCCAAGCGCGTACGCTCAGGTTAAGTATCAAAAAATTACCCAGCCTCACAACCGCGAGATTTGGCACTTTGCATTGTCTATTTTTTTCAGCCGAGTCACTTTCTGTAGACAGAACCCCGACTGAGTCGTACTCTGTCTATCCAAACAAAGATAGAGAGCTTGGCATTGCGAGCTCTCTCGTATTTCTGAAAATTTACCCAAAGTCTCCTCACTGAGACAGGATGGTAAGATCATTTTGCTTCAAAATGGTTAATTTTACTATAAATATGTATTGTTGGTAACGTTTTTAATAAAAAAAATATATTGCTGGAATATTTTACTATAAAAATGTATTTTTATACTTTCATAGTCTGTTTTTGTTTGGTGGGTTAACTATTTGCCCAGAGGTGGGACTCAAACAGGTGCTTCCCCCTGGGTTATGGTGGGCCTGGCAACATCGAAAATTAAGAGGTGGTTCCATGCTCTTCAAAACCTCCAGCGTCCTGGTCAAAGGCCTTACTGCTGGATGTAGTTTATCGTCATACCCAGAACTCTTTAGTGTGTTAACATTCTAAATTTGGAACCTTTTGCCTTATTGCTGTTGCGTTGCTTTGCATATATCGTTTGCTCAGTATTATTTCGGCCATATTTTTCTATTTTGTCTTGTTTATTGCAAACATTGTTAATTTTCTTTGTTGAAAATTTCTGACAATTACATTTAACCAACACCAATTACTATATAAAAGTAGAATTCTTAAAATCGATAGAGGCGTACTTTTGGTTAAATACAAAATCAATACCGTTCACAATGAATGTATTGCTATACCTTTTTAGTTTGAGTGTACACAATTAGCTATCGGCGAGTTATTAGACCCGATGGAAGAGTAAGTATGTCTTTAATGATCGAATTTATTTTAAATTACTAAAAAATCATTTTTCAAAAAATATTTGTTGAAATCATGTTGAACTAAAGGGAACCCATGGTATAAACCATTAGCAACACCCCATTAATGTTGTTAATTTCACACACCTTTAAATATAAATTCTATTCAAAGTTACTTGGTGTAACCAGCTCCTCATGGGGGCAATAATAGTTTACTTATATTAAAAATGAAACAGAAAATAAACATAAGGCAATTTTCTGCATTTCTCTTTACAAGTTTTCTTTCTTTTTTTTTTTAAGTAATTCAAGCAGACTAAGAACTGATGCTTTGATATGTTTAATCGATATACTTGCTTAGCTAACTCGTCTCTTCAATGTCTGTGAGTGCATTTTAATAACTTATCTTTTTTTATTATTATTATAAACAATTCTCACGCATTTTCGCTGATACTAGGAGAGGGATGAGGATTTTTTACATCAACTGAAACATTATCTATATTATTGATTAGTTTTTGTTGTGAATAGAAGTATTTTTTTATGGCAGCATAAACTTTGGCAGTCTCCGAACCATTAGACAACTTCACAACACATCTTCAGCATAAAGATATCTCTTTTTTTTTTTATTATGCATAAATGATTTTTCTAAATTCTTGCAAAGTTTAACCAATCTTTAGTAGATTGATCCTTTATACTGTAAATATCACCCGGACAAACGAGAAAAATATATTCTTGTAACTGTTGGAATCTCTTCAATAGAATGTATAGCACTTTCTGAATTTCTACGATGAGTTATCATTGCGCTGTGTAAAATGATTTTTGTTCTTAGGTAGCTACTGTTATTTCATATTTGCTTACTCTTAGAAACATTGCAAAATGGGTTATATTTCTTTTAAACTTTGGTTTTGTGACCAGGATAAAGATATTTCAAAAATTCTCGTTCACGCAAAGTAGGAATAATACGACATATGATTCAAAAGTAGCATTTATTTGTTCAAGGACGACACAAGAGAAACCATAAAAAAATTAAGTGAGTGTATGTATGTATGTATGTATGTGTATATATATATATATATATATATATATATATTTTTTTTTTTTTTTGCGATTTACGTTTATACTGTAAATTATTTTTACGAATCGGCCTTCAAACACAGTCTCGCATTACGATTCTCCTTGGTAGCCAGAACGTTATAGCAATTCTTAAAACTTTTATCAACTTCTAGAAAATTCTCTTTCAACAAGTAAGTGCTGAATCTATTTGGAATGTAATGGAAAATGGGTTAAAATCGATGTCCAGGTTTCAAAAACAAAGTTTGAAGAAGATAATAGTTGTTTTTTTGTTTTTTTTTCTAGACAGAATGTGCGTTGTGGTGAAGTGTATATCGACTCTGAGCGAGAAATCAGAAAGCCGACTTCAAATTCCAGTTGAATTCGTTGTATTCAGTTACTTGGGAAAGGTACTAATCCGTTTCTTCTCCCTCCAGTTATTGGTTAAATAGCAAGACAGATTTGGTTCTAGGGCCTTGGTTGGCAACCAGTCTACCGCAGAAAATAATGGCAACCTACTACGGAAAAATCCTCTGCCGAGTCAGTCATGTGTCTTTCGAGACATGATCGCTCAAACATGTATGCTGTATGGCACTTAACTGACTGAGACAAAAGCAATTAGGAAATAATGCTTACTGACCAAAGTAAAAAAATTTTACTGTGTTCTTTACACTATTTTAATGAGGGCTGCTGTCTTCATCATTTGTTGTTATTGTGATAACAGCAAAGATGCGGACAAGAGTCCGCATATAAATAGTGTAAATAAGAGTATCTACCCCAGGGGTGGCCAACCTATGGTGCATTATGCCCCAGAGATAATAATCAATGATAATAATACAACTTTATAAATAATTTGGATTTTTATAAATAGCTTTAATTCGAAACAATATGGAAATAGAAAAATATTTTTATGATATATTAACAATTATATATTTAAATAAAGAATTAATAATGCAATAAATTTAGTAAAGAACATTTTCTTTTAATTATAAAAATATTAAAGTTTATCAAAGCAAATTCAGAAGTGTCTTTAAAAAAATTCATCAGAAAATTTATTTGAATTTTTTTCCTATAGAACCGCTTCATCTGTCCACACGATTATATATATATATATATATATATATATAATCGTGTCTATGACCATACTTTATTTCCTACTGTTAAACCTGGCCTTTTCTTTTAACCCTCTAGGGCCATTCGTATCATATTTGATACAGTATGAAAACAAGCCTTGAAAGAAATATTTTCCTGAAAAATTTTTTAAGAGAAATATTTTATAAATTTCAAATGAAAGCAGTACTGACTGCTCAGTCAATGAATACCAAATGTTTCCTTATAGGGAAATACCAAATGTTTCCTTATAGGGAAATACTGTATTAAATATGATACGAATGGCCCTAGAGGGTTAAACCTTTTAGCATGTCTTGTTTACTTCTCTTTCCCTCCCCTTTTCCTCTCTTTCCCTCTCCTTTTCCTCTTTTTGTTCCTTATTTCCTCAATGTCTCTTTTACAATCCCCTATTATGATTTCTCATTCTCTCTACCCCATTTACCCCCCCAAAAAAAAGATTTACGAGTATAAGGAAGCGTATTTTCCATCTCCTTTTTTAAAAAAAGCGTTTACTACCTGATGAGACATTGTCCTTTCAATGTTGAAGACTTGAAAAATCATTCTGCTCACTTATAAATGATAGGGATAAAGTTAGATTCATGCTTCTTCCATCTCACGGGCAAGACTTCGAAAGTAAACGTATCAGATTTTTTCACAATCTGAACTCGACTTTCGACAGCGATAGCCGTTCCGCTACCGGCACGTACATTATATATTTTACTAAGATGATATAGCAGTGATTTGGAGAACATCGATCTACAGTAATATCCCCCTTTCAACTTTTCGCCGACTGGGAAAATGGGTCTCTATTCTTGTTAGTCGGTGTGCACAAGACGTTGGAAACGTCCACCGTATGTTTTTTATTTATTTATTTTAATCGTATCACCCCGAGCAAGGCGGTAACGCCACTGATGTACAGGGGGGCTACATAAGAGTAAAAAAGATTAATTAGAAGAGAGTGAAGAGAAAAACGAACCAGTTAGAAAGGAGCAAGAGAAGGATGGGAATACAGGTGTGATGATAGTTGCAAAGGTGGAGAGAAAGGAAAGGATATACGGGGTGGTAAAGAAAGAACTAGAGTCAAGTGGTTAAGAGATGAGTATTGATATTGCATTTAAATTCCTGGAGGTTGTAGCCATCAGGAAAGCAAGAATATGGAAGCGAGTTCCACAGGCGGGGAGTGCGAGAGAAGCTGCAGGAGTAGAATTGTCGTCTGCATTTGGTTAATCTAACTGTGTATGGGTGGGACCCAGTTGCCAATCTGGTTGCACGAGTAAACACCTGTTGCAGAGGCACCAGTAACTGAAGTTCTTTGGAGCAGAAGCCATGAAAATATTTATAGAACAGACAAAGGGAGGCCACATCTCGTCGGTGGGGAAGGGGGCTGTAGTCGAGCCGCCAAGTCGGTACCTATCACATTACTGATTCTCCTTTGGAGCCTGTCGAGAACACTGAGATGAACAACAGGGGCGTCTGACCATATACGGCAACAGTATTCCATGCACGGACGAATGGTTGATTTGTATATATATATATATATTCAGGATGGATTCAGGCGGGAAAAACATACTGGCCCGACACAGTGACCCAACCTTCTTAGCAGTGGATTTAGTTATTTACTCAATGTAGTGGTTCCATTTGAGATCAGAAGAGAGGTTAAGGCCAAGGAGGCGCAGTGTATAGGTCTCAGGGAGACTCGCTTTGTCCATGCTTATGGGAGGCAGGTGAGGTTGCCTGTGATGATTGACAGACAACAGCTTCACAAAGAAACAAAAGATGGTACTTAACGTCAGAATGAAATGAAAATTGAAACATTGTTTCTATTCGTCTTTCTTTTTTTACTGTCAATATCATAAACAACTTTATGGTAATTGTACGCATGAACTCTTCGCTTTAGTACCTAGACTTTTTGAATTTAAGCGTAGTACTAGACTGGCGTCGAGATTTGCTCAATATATAGTCGAGTTAGCCATTTGTCACTGTAAATTCTATGCTAACAGTTTTTCTCGCTTGCTGAACTCCCTTCCAGCTCCATGCTTTCGAGCCAATTTTAATCTCCAAAAATTCCAATACAATACCAATCGCTATTTACTGTCCTCCTGATTACTCTTTCCTCCTCCTGCTCATCATTAATGTTTGTTTCTATTTCTATCACAACCTGTCGCCCCTTTGTGCCTTAGTGGCTTTACAGCTTTACCTGGGGTGATACGGATTAAAAGAAAAATTAAATGCAATGTCAACCACTATCTACTATCCTCCTGATTACTCTTTCCTCTTTCTGTTCATTATTAACGGGGTGATACCGATTTAAAAGAATTTTTGCTACGCAAAAAAAAAAGAATAGAAAAAAAAAAAATCTATCTTCACCCCAAATTTTTCGATTTTCCATTTAATTAGTTTAAGCAATCCGAGAATAAGGTGTTATATAAACACCTGTTTGTTCCTATGATTAGGACATACAGTTTTATAGCCAGTGAATGTGGTTTTTGGAGTTGGGCACCCACCTGATAGAAGGGAATAGACTAATGAATGGATGTGTGTTTTTGAAATCAAGCGTCAACTTGCCGGACATGAATTCTGGCTGATGACAGGGGAAAGCAGCACGAGACGTACTTGTAAGGTCTGAGTAAATGGTTGACGGAGTGGGGCTTGGAAGAGATACCAAAAGAAAAATTACTGAGAGCGACAAGAGACAGAGCCAAGTGGAAGTTCATGACCGCCTACATCCTGAAGGGACACGGCATATGAAGAAGGTCTATATTAACACTCCTGCTTGGTATTAGGTCAGTTCTGGTCGGACCTTGACAGGACCAGAACTGGAATAGTTCCGCTGCCGCTGGTTCACATTGCCAGCCACACTTCAAGATGTTGGGGTAGCCATAGATTTGGTAGCGTGGAAGAGCTGAGCCGTTAGACTGACGTGGCAGAAGTTATTCCAAAAGTCAATCAACTACCCACCATGATCGAGCAACCGAAGCCTTGCATAATAACGCCTGATTTATGTGATTGGATATCGGGGTTCGAGTTTCTCTACATGGTCTGTGTTTTGCTCTTTTGCTTTATTCTGAACGTGCAAGTGTCAATTCTCTGTTATTGCACACTGACATGAACGAGAAAGGAGACGAAACGTGGGATTGTCACTGGTCAAGCGGTAAATAGCAGGGGTCAAGATGTAGGTCCAAAGAAATGTTCTGACATCAGTTATTTAAAACCTGAAAATAGTTTTAGATTGTAAGAATACTTTTAAGATAATAATGATTTAGGGATTCAAGTCTCACTAATTAGACCATAACTGGGGGAGAAAAGGTCGGTTTCCAAAAATATTTGCGCGTAAGTGAATATAACGAACCCAATAAAATTTGGAACTCGGCTCTCCGATTAACGATTCCGAACCATTATTCATTACATCACCTGCACATCCAAGCTTATAGAACTGGGTATTTCCAACCGGTCAACCACCTAGGTAATGACTAGGCTCGACTTTGCTTAATTTCGATGATCGTACGTGTATTTCATAGATATGGTCGTAGGACCTATTTGATTAGATTCGCATATATTTAAACCTGCGGTTTTATAACACTGGCTATAAGATGATTAACTACGTTTGTTTGTTTGTTTTTTGTTTTGTTTTGTTTTTGTGTGCTTTTTTTAGTAGGGGTTTAGTGGAAAAGTTCCCTTCCATAGTAATTGTTATATCTTGATCTTTGACTCAACGCAAATGTTTATTGTTGAAAGCATCAAAAGGTTAGCTTTTTTTTCTAGTGGGGGAGTTTCCTTCCATAGAAATTGTCATGTCTTGATCTTTGGCTCAACGCAAATGTTTATTCTTGAAAACATCAAAAGGTTAGCTTTTTTTTCTAGTGGGAGAGATTCCTTCCATAGAAATTGTCATGTCTTGATCTTTGGCTCAACGCAAATGTTTATTCTTGAAAGCATCAAA
Organism: Ascarosepion bandense; assembly: GCA_037127315.1. Lineage (NCBI taxonomy): Eukaryota > Metazoa > Mollusca > Cephalopoda > Sepiida > Sepiidae > Ascarosepion > Ascarosepion bandense. Next base: position 1,065,373 of record JBBBDQ010002462.1, on the reverse strand, counting down.
AGGTTAGCTTTTTTTTCTAGTGGGAGAGATTCCTTCCATAGAAATTGTCATGTCTTGATCTTTGGCTCAACGCAAATGTTTATTCTTGAAAGCATCAAAAGTTACCTTTTTGTCTAGTGGGAGAGTTTCCTTCCATCGAAATTGTCATGTCTTGATCTTTGGCTCAACTCAAATGTTTATTCTTGAAAGCATCAAAAGGTTAGCTTTTTTTTCTAGTGGGAGAGTTTCCTTCCATTGAAATTGTCATGTCTTGATCTTTGACTCAACGCAAATGTTTATTCTTGAAAGCATCAAAAGGTTAGCTTTTTTTTCTAGTGGGAGAGATTCCTTCCATAGAAATTGTCATGTCTTGATCTTTGGCTCAACGCAAATGTTTATTCTTGAAAGCATCAAAAGGTTAGCTTTTTTTTTCTAGTGGGAGAGATTCCTTCCATAGAAATTGTCATTTCTTGATCTTTGACTCAACGCAAATGTTTATTCTTGAAAGCATCAAAAGGTTAGCTTTTTTTCTAGTGGGAGAGATTCCTTCCATAGAAATTGTCATGTCTTGATCTTTGGCTCAACGCAAATGTTTATTCTTGAAAGCATCAAAAGTTACCTTTTTGTCTAGTGGGAGAGATTCCTTCCATCGAAATTGTCATGTCTTGATCTTCAATCAACGCAATGTTTCTCTTGAAAGCATCAAAAGTTACCTTTTTGTCTAGTGGGAGAGATTCCTTCCATAGAAATTGTCATTTCTTGATCTTTGACTCAACGCAAATGTTTATTCTTGAAAGCATCAAGGTTAGCTTTTTTTTCTAGTGGGGAAGATTACTTCCATAGAAATTGTCATGTCTGCAGATCTTGTCAACGCAAATGTTTATTCTTGAAAGCATCAAAAGTGCCTTTTATCTGATAGGAGAGTTTCCTTCCATAGAAATTGTCATGTCTTGATCTTTGACTCAACGCAAATGTTTATTCTTGAAAGCATCAAAAGGTTAGCTTTTTTTTCTAGTGGGAGAGATTCCTTCCATAGAAATTGTCATGTCTTGATCTTTGGCTCAACGCAAATGTTTATTCTTGAAAGCATCAAAAGTTACCTTTTGTCTAGTGGGAGATTCCTTCCATAGAAATTGTCATGTCTTGATCTTTGACTCAACGCAAATGTTTATTCTTGAAAGCATCAAAGGTTAGCTTTTTTTTCTAGTGGGAAGATTCCTTCCATAGAAATTGTCATGTCTTGATCTTTGGCTCAACGCAAATGTTTATTCTTGAAAGCATCAAAAGTTACCTTTTGTCTAGTGGGAGAGTTTCCTTCCATAGAAATTGTCATGTCTTGATCTTTGACTCAACGCAAATGTTTATTCTTGAAAGCATCAAAGGTTAGCTTTTTTTTCTAGTGGGAGAGATTCCTTCCATAGAAATTGTCATGTCTTGATCTTGGCTCAACGCAAATGTTTATTCTTGAAAGCATCAAAAGTGTTCTTTTTGTCTAGTGGGAGAGATTCCTTCCATAGAAATTGTCATTTCTTGATCATTTGGCTCAACGCAAATGTTTATTCTTGAAAGCATCAAGTTAGCTTTTTTTTCTAGTGGGAGAGATTCCTTCATAGAAATTGTCATGTCTTGATCTTTGGCTCAACGCAAATGTTTATTCTTGAAAGCATCAAAAGTTACCTTTTGTCTAGTGGGAGAGTTTCCTTCCATAGAATTGTCATGTCTTGATCTTTGACTCAACGCAAATGTTTATTCTTGAAAGCATCAAAAGGTTAGCTTTTTTTTCTAGTGGGAGAGATTCCTTCCATAGAAATTGTCATGTCTTGATCTTCTGGCTCAACGCAAATGTTTATTCTTGAAAGCATCAAAAGTTACCTTTTTGTCTAGTGGGAGAGTTTCCTTCCATAGAAATTGTCATGTCTTGATCTTTGACTCAACGCAAATGTTTATTCTTGAAAGCATCAAAGGTTAGCTTTTTTTCTAGTGGGAGAGATTCCTTCCATAGAAATTGTCATGTCTTGATCTTTGGCTCAACGCAAATATTTGTTATTATACTTGAAAGCATCAAAAGTTACCTTTTTGTCTAGTGGGAGAGATTCCTTCCATAGAAATTGTCATGTCTTGATCTTTGGCTCAACGCAAATGTTTATTCTTGAAAGCATCAAAAGGTTAGCTTTTTTTCTAGTGGGAGATTCCTTCCATAGAAATTGTCATGTCTTGATCTTTGGCTCAACGCAAATGTTTGTTCTTGAAAGGATCGAAAACTTCCATTTGATAACACGATACAATTACTTTTCATCCACTGGGCAAATAATCTCACGTTGCATCTCTATTCTCCCTCGTGTGGGTGAACACAAAAACTGGGAACTGTCCATTGTACGTCCATCGAGTGACGACGGGTGGTAATTAAATGCACACGTGTTTCCGTTTCAATTATGACATGTTTTGCATGCTAAGAATAATCGAGCATTGCAAAGTTTGTTCGCAAGTTTTTTCCTCTTGCTTAACCTTCTTTTGGACATGAAATATAAATTGAATTGCCTTAACATAAGTCTGGTTCAAGTTAACGTAAGGTTTGAGAATACAATATATTATCACACCTTACGTTAACTTAAACCAGACTTATGTTAAGGCAATCCAATAGAAGGAAAAAGAGACAGAGGAAGGCAGCGGATAACATATTTGCAGGGCCTGATCAAGAGAATGACGGAACGGAGATTGCGAGGGGTAACAGGAGCAAACATACTAAGAGCCACAAGAGATAGGGAGACGTGGAGAACCATGATCGCTTACGTCCTGAAGGGACAGGGCACATAGAAGAAGAAAGTTTGAGAGTTTTGTAAATGGTCTCTATTTTTCTTGAGAAGGAGAAAAGATTGTTTCAGCGTTTTACTCGTCTTTTTAGTTTCTTCTACAAGAAACTTTAGTTTCTTGTAGAAATAACATTATTATTGTGTATGGTGCTGGTGTGTGTGTGTGTGTGTGTGTGTGTGTGTGTTTAATTTTTGGGGTTATCTGCGTATGTTTTTTGTTTTTATTTTTATTTGTCTGTTTTTAGGGTTCTTTTCTCTTTTTGTTTTTTTCTTGTTTTGTTTGTGTTTTTATTTTTTGTCTGATTTCTTTATGTGCTTTTTGTTTTTTTTTTCTTTGTTCTAATTTTTGCTTTTTTGTGTTTGTTTTGCCTCTTCTTTTTATATACTAATTTTTTTTTTTTTTTTTTTTTGTTGTTGGTATGTTCTTTTGTGGCTTTTTGTCTGTTTGCATTTTATGTATATGATTTCTTTTCGATGTAATATTTGGAGGGAAAAAGATGAAGATCTTTTTTTTTTTTGTTCTGAACAAGTTACTAGAAAAACAAAGCATATGTCTCCTGTATAATACAGGACGATTTATTTTTTGTTTTTATTTATTTATTTATTGTCACTTTGAACATTGTAATGCAGCCTGCGGCCGGAAATTGTCACTGTAATTCAATTCGGACGCAATACTTTCATCTACTGTAGACTTTTCGGAATCCTCACTTTTTGGTAGATGTCTTATTTTTTGTACGTTTTCTAAAAATCATTCTAAATTGTGAAACATCTTTCACAGACAGAATCACTTGTAGTACTAACATTACAATCGCCCCCGGGGCTAATGTCAGCAACAGTACTCTCGAATTTTTGGTTAAATCTTTGATGTTTGGCGTGTAAAATAGTAATTTTAAAACAACTTTTACTGAGCTTCCTCGTTGCCTTCTTTCTGGTTTTCCTTATTAGTTATGTGCTCTAAAAGGCCATTTTGAAACCTTTGCATTATACATGATAGGTAACTAAAATAAATAGAATCACAACAGAAACCCAAATGAATACATGTTTAACGTTATTACTAATATTAAAAAGATTAAAAAACTGTTCTAATTTGTTCTAACATTATTTTTAATAGATACTCGTATTTGAATAAACAGTATGTATGTAATTTTTACATACATAAATTTCAGTCATTTTTAGCAACACATGTTTGCGGTTATTTTTTTTACGACTCACACCCCTGAAAATTATTTCTGAAAGTACTTGGGAACATCGAGAAATGAATAATTAAATCAACTGTCAAAGTTACAGCTCATTTCTTAGATATTTTAATTTTAATACGCGACAGATTAATCGTGAGTATGAATGGATTTTATTAAAAATAAGCAGACACAATGTTTGCAATTTATTTAATCTGTAATGTCTACTATATATATACCGAGTGAGTATAGAATGAGGAGAGAAAAAAGAAAAAATATTTTTCCGTCCAACAAATTAATTTAAAATAGTGCTCGATATATGATGTATAGAGCTCTGAATATTTATTATAAATTATGTTTTAGAACATGTACATAATTTCTTCTATATATGTCCTCTTCTCTACAATCTCTTCTCTGGTTTTTCTCCCGATGATGTGTCTGGGTTCCAAACACTGAAACAGCCATATGATTGTAGAGAAGAGGACATATATAGAATGTCAGTCAGTTAAAGTGCCATACGTGATACACGCTTGGGCGATCATGTCTCGAAAGAGACATGACTGACTGGGCAGAAGATTACCCCGCAGTAGGTTGCCATTGCTTTCTACGGTAGACTGGTTGCCGACCAAGGCTATAGAACCCAATCTGTCCTGTTATTTAACCCATAACTGGAAGGAATAGACGGATTAATACCTTTCCCAAGGGTATTTGCGCGTAAGTGGATACAATGAATGTCAGCTGGAGTTCAAACTCGGCTCACCCGATTTGTCGTTCCGAGCCGATATCCAATGCACCACAACGCTCCACATATAGAATGTACATGTTCTAAAACATAATTTATAATATATATAATCCTTTATATTTGGTAAGGCAAATATATATTGACCTGAATATTTTTGAGAAATTTTGTTAGAAAAATATGTATCATTTGAACCTGCGACTCCTAACAACACAGGGAAAGCCATCAATTGATCTGATGTGTTATTAGGGGTCACAGTTTCGAGTCCTGCTGAATGAGGGGGGATAACACAATAATTTACAATTATAAAAATATTACGTTTAGCTTAGTTTTGGCACAAAGTTTTAGATGTCACCCAGTGAAAATTTTAACTCACTACGCATTAATAATAATCAACTAGACTTGCTCGTTAACCACTACTCTTCGAAGCCCTCTCATAAAGCCAAGATTGACTTATTGGGAGACCTGATCCCTGTAAGCTGAGCTGTGTTATTGATACCAAATAATATTAAATCGAGTCATAAGTAATTTGTTTTTTTTTTGTTTTTATTTTTTAATAATTTATTCTTCAAAAAATAAAATACTGTTACGTATTATCCAACTGACCATTTATTTGCAATGTGTTTTTGTTATTTATAGCTTCTGAGTAAAATTCCACATGTTTTGATGTTTTGATGTTAAAAAAAAACTGTGGACGAACTCTTGAACCTGGTATTTAATGAGACAGATTTTCCCCATCGAGATTTGCAATCTTAATTTTCTCAAGTTTGGAGCTAACCTTTATCTTTTCTACGTGGTGATTTTTCTAAGAGTAGCTGAGATGAGTCACTGTTAGATCAAGGCCTCATGCCTTGATATGCGAACAAAAATTTCAATTGACCCAAAGGATGCAGCAAAAAGTAATGGAAAATGTTTCATTTTGTGACCGTTTATTTCTCCGAAACGCTTAGTTGCATTCCAACAAAAATCGGGTCTTTTTTTGTAACTTCTTCCTTATCATATGTCATAACAATTTCACGTTTTCTACAAGGTGCTAACCCTTCTGACGTTGCAGGGACAATGCATCCACTTCTTCCGCATCACAACGTCATCGCATCATATTACAGGCTCTCGCAACGCCCGTCCCCGTTCTTCCAATTGTACATCTTTCATTCCCATTTATTGGCAAAATTGACCAAGCATAAATCCCGTTTTACAAATACAACAAAAAAAAAAACAATACTTACTTTTCATTTGTTTAACTTACTCGTGATGTGCGTTGTGGTGCATTGGATATCGGCTCGGAACGAGAAATCAGGGAGCTGAGTTCGAATTCCAGCTGAATTCATTGCATTCACTTACGCGCAAATACCCCTGGGAAAGGTGTTAATCCGCCTATTCCTTCCAGTTATGGGTTAAATAACAGGACAGATTGGATTCTATAGCCTTGGTCGGCAACCAGTCTACCGCAGAAAGCAATGGCAACCTACTGCGGGATAATCTTCTGCCCAGCCAGTCATGTCTCTGTTGAGACATGATCGCCCAAGCGTGTATCACGTATGGCACTTGACTGACTGACTCGTCACGGCAATCTCATACTATATAGTTAGTTAGTTATGTTATAAAGTTGCGCTATGTGACTTTCGATGATCGTCGGAATAAAATTACAACGCTATTATTTTGAACATAAACTTAATATTTAAACTAATTAACAGTAAAGATTTGGAAAAAAATATTGTCATTAATGACCATATGAAACCCCAACTTTCAAATTGAGTGCAATACCAGGATTCCAACATCGATCCTGCCTTACTACTCAGTCATAATTATTCTAGTGAGACAAGCTTGCTAAATATTACACCACTTCCGTTATCTTTCCTACGTATCCTCATAAACGGTACCTCTTACCGTGTCTCTTCCACTCATACACCATTGAATATCTCTATACCTTGTGTGGCTCTTGACATTTGTCAAATATTATTTTAGTTACTATTCGTAACAGCATATTCATTCTTATTGTTACACTTAGAATCTTTCGGCTATTACACTCTCCGACCTTCTTCAGCTACCTGTCTTCTTATTCGGTAATATTTTAGGAAATTGCGAAACGAATCCTTTATTTAATTCACAGGAGATTTCTTTTTTTTCTGTTTTTCTTTTTTTTTCTGTTTTTCTTTTTTTTTCTGTTTTTCTTTTTTTTTTCTGTTTTTCTTTTTTTTTCTGTTTTTCTTTTTTTTCTGTTTTTCTTTTTTTTCTGTTTTTCTTTTTTTTTTCTGTTTTTCTTTTTTTTTCTGTTTTTTCTTTTTTCTTTTTACTTTTTTTTTTCTTTTTACTTTTTTTTTTCTTTTTACTTTTTTTTTCTTTTTACTTTTTTTTTTCTTTTTACTTTTTTTTTTCCTTTTACTTTTTTTTTTCCTTTTACTTTTTTTTTTCCTTTTACTTTTTTTTTTCCTTTTACTTTTTTTTTTCTTTCCATGCTGCTATTGTAATATATTACCTTGAACGGCAAAGATATGATTGACAAATATATTCGGCCGTGGATGGTGTCGGCAGGAAAAAAAAAAGAAACACAGGCGGCAACGAGCTTGAAAGGCGACAGCCGGCGAAGATGATTGACAGATGTATTTAGCCGTAGATGACGTCGATTAAGCGGCAACCCGAAAAAGCAAAATCCGTATGAATTTTGGGGTTATATAAGTCTGGGGTTTGGGCTGAAAACAGATCCCCGCTGGCTGAAGAAGCAAAGACTTGTTAACGACTCCCGACAACTCCCTCGTATGTGCGCGATCTCTCTCCGGTTACCCTTTTACTCCACACAGTCGTCACGTTGTTTTCCAGCGGTGTTATATAACGCAACCACTTAATACTCAACTGTCTTATTTACTAGTGTCTCGCATATTCATTCATTCCACTGAACCAAAGTATATGACTTTCCAGCAAATAAATAAAATAATTACTTATAAAATAAAAAGGCAATAAAGCCACTAACACGCAAAGAGTTATTAAGTGTTAGAAAATTTGAGAAAAAAGGCACTATTAGGGAGATAGTACATTAAAAGAACAAAAACTAAGAAGACCGTAGGTAACGACTGAAATTGCATTTAAATTTTTGAAGATCAACGTTAACATGGAAGCAAGAAGTCGTTTCACAAACGAGACGTGCGATAACAGAAACTGGGAGCATAAAACTTACGGTTACGTTCTACCTTTTCAACTATTAAAACATGAGACCTTACCGCCAACCTAGTACTGCGCTTAAATTCATAAAGTCTAGGTACAATAGAGGAAAGTTCACCAGAACAATTGCCATGAAAGTCTTTATAGAAAAGGCACAAAGAAGCTACATTATGGTTATATCTAGCCATTTCAACTGTAAAATGATGAGACCTTGTTGCCAATCTAGTACTAAGCTTAAATCCATAAAGTCTACTTACCAAAAAGGAGAGTTCACCAGAATAATTACCATGAAAGTCTATAGAAAAGGCACAGGGAATCTATACTACGGCAATAGAAAAGAGACTGTAGCCGGGATGCCAAGTCAGGACCAATAACAATACATTTTTGACGGGTGCTTTTCATGTATTCTCTATTTTTATTGAATCGCGATCATGAGACCCTTAACCTCTGATGGTCGTAGGGGAAAACCATGTACTACAGTTGCAGTACCAATATGTCTTGGACAAGATAGCTGAGCTCCGTCAGGCTCTCTTCCAGGCTGGTTTGAAATTCAGAGTTGCATTTCTCCTAGACCGACCAAGCCTATAGGAGCCAGTGTCTCCTGCTATTAATCAATAGGGATGGAGAGAAGCGATAAATTCATACCTTTTCCAAGGGTATTAGTATGTAAGTTAATGTAACTAGAATCGTACCTTTTTTTTAAACGCTTTCGAACAAATCCCACCTTGTTTTATTTATCTAATGTTTAATCTTAAGTAGATGTATTCCTGGATTTCTTTCTGTTCTTCGTCCGCTAATTTTAAACTTTTTATTTTATTTAATTAATTATTAATCTTTATATTATTATTGAAAATTAGATTTGTTATATTTTAATTTTTCAAGTCTATCTGTAGACATTCAAGTTATTTAATGTTTCTTGAAAGCCTTTAGGTGAAACTAATTTTAAGAAAGGAAGCAAATAAATCATGGAGGTTTCGAATATTCTCCAATGAGATTTGTGCTTTACGTTTTAAATATATTGGGAAGGTGTTTTTCATTAAGCGTCTGTTTTTATTGAATAATTTCGGACAATTTACCAGTACTTAAACTAATTTTATCCCTCTTCGGAATGTTCATTTTTATTTTTGTTTTTAACTACCTTGTGGCTTTCCTTATTCAGATCATCTCTAGCGAAGTATCTCTTATCTTCTGATTTATTCTTTTCTAGCAGTAGTAGGATTCCGTTCTAGTGAAGGGTAATTGTATCCGTGCAGGTTAACGGAATTTGGCCTTGTGGGAAGATAACCCACCATAATTCATAAAATGATTATAAAATCAAGAAAGGCAATTTGAGTATAAAATAACATATATATATATATATATATATATAGTATATCGAGGCATCAAGTAATTTTCTAAACATATGTTGTTAAATGTAAGAGACAATGAATGTCTAATATGTTTAATCATGAGCCGTTCTAAAAAATAAAAAATACGACGTTTAGAAAGGCTCATGATTAAACATAATAGACATTCATTGTCTCTTACATTTAACAACATATGTTTAGAATATATATATATATATATATATATATATATATATATATATATATATACACACACACACATTTCAATTAATGTTTTTACAATTAAAATAATACTTGAATATAAGTCCAACGGAGATTAAAGTGTTCATAGAAAATAATATAATGCTGAAAGAGATAAAAGGCTTAAGAATGTGGAAGCGTCTTGTAGGTTAGGGGATGTTCATTTTGAAGTTGCCGCTTCTTAGGTCAGTAAGTCAGTAAGTACTTTGGGGAATGTCTTTGAAGGGGTCAGTAAGTACTTATGAGACAGGGGAAGGAAAGAGGTCAGCATAGTAGCCGCTCGACTTAAGTCAAGGGATAAACTAATCAGCTCGTCCGTCTCCTCCGGTCTGTCTAACGATGCTTTGTATCCGCTTTTTATATCTGCCTTTTGGATCAAACAGCTTGTTTTGGATTTTCATACTTGAATTTGATTCTGGGCTGGTAAATAAAATTCGCGTAGGCTCGCGAAATGGAAATTTGATATTTGATTAATTTTTATTTTTCAACCGGAATATCTGCGCGAATCTACCTGCGGAGATGATTTTTATTCATTCACTTTCTGGTCGGCATAGAGCCAACATCCGGTTCATCGCTTTTGTTCGGTATCACCACAAATCTCTCTCACGGTTGCAGTCAGCTGATATCCAGTGTCAATGGTAAGAGGAAGTTCGTCGCTTGACCCCCGAAGCTATGCCTCTGCATGACTGTCTCACCTCTCTGTTTGATTCATGCCGGTTTTTTTATAACAAGTTCGTAAGGACTTGTTACTTTTTATCAGTTTGTTTTCTTTCAATGGTTATCTCTTCAATCGGTAAGCAATTCTTTTTCTATTGGTCAATGTATTTTTTTAACATCGGCTCGCTAAATGAGTAATGAAAAATAATTGAGTTTCCGGAAGATATGCGTCGATCCCATGCGCAGAACTCAAATCTGTTATTCTACTTTGGTCGTCGGGTAGTCAATATCCGGTTAAACAGAAAAGCGTAAGAAACACTACAGATAAGGAGTGTGGGATATTGCATTACAACAGAAGCCCACTCGTACGCTTTGACTATCTTTACATTTTGAAACTTCCCTGTTTATTTCTTCTCATGGGAACACTTGCTTTCATATCTGTTTGTCTTGAACATTCATCAAGCGTTCTTTTCCTGGTATTTTTGTATCCTTAGCGTATAGTTACTCTTTATTCTCGCTTTCTTTTGTTGACAAGTTTAATTTTATCATTTTTGGAAATATTTCAAGGGCTTTTTTAAAATGTGTATCTCCTTTCTTTTTATCAATTCTGGTGTTGTGAATTTATGCTTTGTTTTCCTTGTTATCTCTGTTTCTTAATAAGTTAACACAGAAGATATAATAACTTGTTATTTCCGTTTTTTTAATTAATTTTTTATTTATTTTTATTTTTTTATTTATTTGTATTTTTTTATTTTTTTGTTTTTTCACAAAGCCTCGAAGCTCTTCATTTCTACCTGAATTTCAATGACTTCTCTAATCTTATTATATATGTTTGTTTTTTTTTTTGTTTTTTTTTAATAATAATGAATTCGCTTCAAATGTTAAAATAAAATGTGACGCTTATTCTAAAGTCGTTTCTCATATTAACATTATGACAGTTACAACCTGAATTTTATTAGCTTTGTTAGCGATAATTAAATCAATTCCATTTCAGGGAACTACTTAAATAGATTGGTCCACTCGAAAAAACAGGAAACATTTTCCTGTGAAGACTTTTTTGTAGATTAGTATTCTTTAGAGGCTTCATTTTTTTCAGCGATTTAGGAGTGGGGTCTTGTTTATAATATCTAAACAGCATCAAATCGAGCCTACAAATAGTTTTTGCTTACAAATATCGTACATCACATGGAAGCACCGGTTTCCGTACGATCACCGAAGTTAAGCAACGTAGAATCTTAACAGTACTTAGATGGGTAACCGATTGAGAATATCAGGTTTTGTAGGCTTAGATGTGTGTGTGGTGTAATGGATAATGGTCTGAAATTGTTAATCGAAGAGCCGAGTTCAAATTCAAGTTGTTCGTTATATACACTTATGCTCAAATACCCATGAAAAAAAGTATGGATCCTTTACTTATCCCCCGGCTATAGGTTAATTAGTAAGAATTGTATGGCTAAACTATTATTTCCTCACCCAACAAAAATTATTCCAATCTAGAAATATTTTCTGGCTTTAAATAACCCGCAAAAGATTAACAAACCGTAGAAAACGAATCAATCAAATAGTAAAAATGTGCTTACGTCATTGATATTCGCATTTTTTTTTTAATTTGGTTAATTTATGTAGATTTTCGTTATTTAATTAAAAAACGTATCATTACATCTGTGTGTTTTTAATAGCAAGCAAAAAAAAAACATTTAAAAAATGGACGTAAACATTTATTTCTACTATTTAGATTACTTGGGCTGTGGTTGCAATATTCACACCGTTTCTGCCGTTGTACTCTCCGGCCCTCCTCAGGAGATTGGAATTTCGAACTGAATACTTTATTTCATTCACACTGTCAGTTCAAAATTCCAATCACCTGAAAAAGGTCGGAGCGTAAAAGACAATAATGGATTTCACAGGATATTTCGCAATAATAAATCTAAGGACAACTGATGGTGACCTGAGGGTACTTGGTCGAAACGTTTTGTCTATTATAACACCTATATCAACCAAGATGAGAACAAAGGTTTTTCTTTTACTAATGATATCTTTATTTTCCCCCATTTGATCTTTTCGGCTCAAGAAAACCGTGGAAACTAACGTACCGTTGCACCCGAATCGGGCACCCCTTAATGCACGGCAACAACAGCCGCCAAAAGCCCAAGCACATAAGATATTGTTATTCTTTTGTGTATCGTGTCACTTCAGGACATAGGTGATCATGGCCTTCCACCTTTTCCTGTCTCTTGTAGCTCTAAATAAGTTTTGTCTTATTTCTCCCAAACTCTGCTCTGTCATCCATTTACTCAAGGCCATCAAGTATGTCAAGCGCTGTTTTTCGTTTTTCTATATGTATCAGATTCTCCAAGCCCCCTTTCCTCATTACTTGTCCCAGATATCTCAACTACCACTTCCTGATGTTAAAAAGAGTTTTCTTTTTTGTTTTCATTCCCTCCAAAACTTCATTGTTGTTAATATGTTCGGCCCACGATATCCTCAGGATCCTTCTGTAGAACCACATTTCTGGTGCTTTAGTTCTTCATCTCGCTGCCTGACAGGAGGACAGATCAGTACTCTTTTTTTTTTCTTTCCAACAAAATTTTAGGAATGCGTATTTGGCTATCCCAATACGCCTTCAGATCTCGGCGTTGCATTTGACTTGGTTGATTTTAGTATTCCCTACCTGTAATACTTTTTTTTGAGGTCCTGGGTATGATGGTAAACTGCATCCGGCAGCAAGGCCTCTGATTGAGAGGTTGTGAGGAGCATGGAACCACCTCTTAATTGCTGTTGTTCCCAGGTTCATTCTGACCCAGAATGGTAGCACCTGTATCAGCAATACATTTTCAAAAACAAAACTAGAAGACATCTCCAGTTTTCTAAAATAAAAAAGATAAAAATAAATAAATAAAAATTCATCAAAATCTGACTAAATCAATCTTCTCAATATAACAGAACATTCAAAAAGAATACCTTAAAACCCCACCTTTTTGGCATTAAATAACCCACAGATGTTGATATGCCATTAAACAAACTCAAACTCTTTTTACTGATGACCATTCAGTCTTCTTATAGTTTGTTTAGTCCTTTCTTCTCACATTCTGTAAAAGGTTTTGTAGTTTCCTTTTCGTGTTTACTATCAGCACTGTGTCATCTGCATATCTGATATTGTTAAAATCGTGGCCCCCAAATGTCGGGAAAGGTACGTTCATTCTCATTCGCTAAAAAAAAAAAAAAAAAACACCATTGCATGATGTTAAAAGGGCCGAAACTTAATAAAATAAATGTTAAATTCCGATGAATATAATTTCTATTTGAAATACACTAAAGTATTTTGCTTACTGAAATAGTAAATTTATTCATTTAGCTTTCAATTAAGGTAGAATTAAAGGTTCAAGAATTTTTTTTTTTAATTGAATTTAAAATTTAGGTATCGAAAATGAGTGGAAGTAGCTACATTAGAAGAATCAAAAATCTACACTGGCATGAAACCCCCTATTACAAAATCTTAACAGATATTTTTAATAGTGAAAGTTTTATTTCATACTAGCAGTATAGCCCGGCGTTGCTCGGGTGTAATGAAAGCTTTAAAACTAATCCATGGTCCTGGAGCTCAAACTCAGCCTAAATAATATTTGTGTGAAGTTTGGTGAGAATCGGATAAAAATTGTGGATTTGTATAAAGGACATACAGACAGATAAACAGTCAAACACACAAACATATTGCCTTTTATATTATATATATTATCGATTTTCTGCACTATTGTAAGAACTGCAACCTTGAAACTTCTGAATATCATTTCTTATGTCTTTGTCTATGAGTGTATCAAATTTGATGAAAATCGGACCACTCTTTCTATAAAACGAATTTTTTCGATTATCGATTTTCGATATTTATCGGGGGGTACCTCGACACAAAACTTAGCTAAGAACACTCGCAGACACTTATAGTACAACTGTGTAAATTTTCAAGAAAATCGGTTCAGCCGTTTAGGAATCTATAGGTAACGGACACACACATATACACACACAGACAAAGTTCCATTTATAAATAAGTTTAGATTTTTTATTTTAATGTCTAAGTGGTTTTGCGATTGTAGTGATCCTGAAACTTTAAGTCTAGAACTCGTAATCTGCTATATTTCGTCACAATGAATTGAGTTCGACTCCTTTGTTATCTAGCAGTTGTCAATTTCAGTGGCGATTTATGGAAGTACAGAAGCCCCCCCCACCCGAATTTTGGCTGGTCCCTCGGATGACCCTCAAACTTCTATTAACTTTAAAAATTTCTGAAACTGATCAGTCTCTGGTCTTGATAATATTTGATCTTCAGCACTTTTTCCTGTTTTCTTTTTCATTTAGCTTTTTAAGAACGCATACAGAGAACAGTTTGAAAGAAAACCAAAATGAAACAACCAAATAGATAGAAACAGACATGTTTCTACGGAGGGAAATAGTCATATAGTCATAAAGAAATGATATTATTTAAATTATTTCTCTCTGTCTTGCTGGTCAGTCAGTTAGGTGTCTCGAAAGAGACATGACTGACTGGGCAGAAGATTATCCTGCATTAGGTTGCCATTGCTTTCTGCGGTAGACTGGTTACCAGCCAAGGCTATAGAATCCAATCTGTCCTATTATTTAGCCCATAACTGAAGGGAAGAGGCAGATTAATACCTTTCCCAGGGGTATTTGTGCGTGAGTGAATGCAAGGCATTCACACTGGAATTCGAACTCGGCACTCCGATTTGTCGTTCCGAGTCGATATCCACTGCACCTCAAGCGGATGTTTATTCTTGTCCCCGGCTAAAAATCCTGCCCATTTCTTGATCATGAAAGAACTTCTTTGTTGACGCCTTATAAAAGTGACATCCAGTGGCAATTCTACGGGTTGGAGGGGGATGCAGAATTTTGGCTGGCCCCTCGGTTGCCCCTCTACACACACACACAAACTTTTATTAGCTTTAAAAATTTCTGAAACTGATCAGTCTCTGGTCTTGATAATATTTGATCTTCAGCACTTTTTCCTCTGCGTTTTCTTTTAACTCTTTAAGGACACATACAGAGAACACTAACAGTTTGAAAGAATAACAAACAAACAAACAATAAAATAACCAGATAGATTTTTTTTATAATCGCATCGCCCCAAGCAAGGCATCATACTGCCAGTTGTGCAGGGGGTTACATAGAAAGGAAAGTTAGAGAGAAGGATGAGAATACTGATGAGATGAGAGAGGGGATGCAAGTTATTGAGATAGGGGGTAATTATTGATTATACATTAAATTTCTGGAAGATTGTAGCTGTCGGGGAAGCAAGTAAACGGAAGGGAATTACACAGGCGGGAAGTGCGAGAAAAGAAGCTGAGGGAGTAGAAGTTTTGTTTACATTTTATTGGTTTCACAGTAAAACGATGGGACCTAGTTGCTAATCTTGTGGCTCGATTAAATTCGTATATGGGGGCACCAGTGAGTTAAGTTCATCGAAGCAGAAGCCGTGAAAGTACTTGTAGAAGAGACATAGGACAGCCACGCTGCGCCGGTGAGAAAGTGACTGTATCCGAGCTGCCAAGTCGAGATCGATCACATCAGATTTTCCGTTGGATTTTGTCAAGGACCCCTACGTGAATAGCAGGAGCACCCGACCAGATATGGCAGCAGTATCTTGTAAGGGAGAGAAAGAGACTTAATTGTCATATTTTCATACCTGAAGGAAGACATCAATTTAGAAATAATGTCCCTAACTTGATATGTAGATACGTTGTGTATACGATAGTGGTGTTGTATGAAAATGAAGACGCTGCTTGCGTTCGCCTCCTTCCTCCTCCTCCTCCTCAAAAAAAAAAAAAATCGACCCCTAAGTCACGACCTCGTGCCTAAGTACCCTTCCACAATCGCTACTGTCAATGACTGACCTCAGATGTACTACTAGTTTACTAACTGTACAATAGTTTTTTTCCTTTTATTTTATTTGTATTGGTGGCAAGAGTATGGCGTCAATTTTAGAAGTAGCAGGCATTCTACTTCCCCTCAAACCAAACGCTAATGATCATATTTAATTGTTCCGTAAGTTTTTATATATATATATATATATATATATATATATATATATATATATAAACTTACGGAACAATTGTGTGTGTGTGTCTTCATAAAATATTTTAATGTCTTACATTTAATAAGTGGTCAGGCAATTTTTAGTTGAAAGGAAAAGGTCAAGTGATGAATTATTTCATGTTGAAAAAGACGGTGATTGTATTTGATCTTCCAACCTGAATAGGTCAGAGTTCAACTCTATTAAAAGATCAAACGCCTGCGAATTTACTCTCATCAACAGCAATAAAAAAAAATCTCTGTTTATTTTATTTTATTTTTAACGTTTTTCTTCCTCCTCGTCACCACAACTATTTTATTAAGATACAAACGGAACAAGGAGAAAGGATGAGATGACGCCAGAGAAAGAGATAGTCGGAGAATGTCGTTGAATGAACCGGCAAAGATTTTGCCCAAACCTCAGCGCTAGTCACTGACCGGATCAAGTAGAGGCTTCTTTGTTGAGCAAGCCACTCTAAAGCAGTCCTACGGGACAAGAAGATGAAGAAAAGCAACAATCTTTTCACTCAATGAATATCGGTTTTTAAAAGACAAATTAACTGCTACCAAGAACGGGAAAACGAAAACTCTATTTTTGGCAAGTTAGAAAATTTTTAAATCCCCAATACTGGCCAGACATGAACACTCAATCCACATGTTTGAATAGCTTTAAGCGATTAACCTTTTTCTCTCATAGATTTGACTTCATCAACATGTTTTTATTGTAGCGTCTTTTTTTTTCTTTTGAAAAACACTGATTTGGAAATTATTCCAAAAAGTTTGAGCTTGAATTTTGTTTAACGGCATATCAAACTCTGTGGGTTATGTAATACCAAAAAGGTGGCGTTTTAATACATTTTTTTCTTAATCTTCGGTGATATTGAGAAGATTGATTTAGTCAGATTTTGATGAAATTTTGTTTTTATTCTATTTTATTTTAGAAAACTGAAATGTCTTTTAGGATGTGCGTCGTGGTGCAGTGGATATCGGCTCGGAACGAGAAATCGGGTAAGCCGAGTTCGAATTCCAGTAGAATTCCTTGCATTCACTTACACACAAATACCCCTGAGAAAGGTATTAATCCGTCTCTTCCTTCCAGTTATGGGTTAAATAATAGGACAGATTGTGTTCCATAGTCTTTATCGGCAACCAGTCTACCGCAGAAAGCAATGGCAACCTACTGCGGGATAATCTTCTGCCCAGTCAGTTATGTCTCTTTCAAGACATGATCGCCCAAGCGTATATCACGTCTGGCATTTAACTGACTGACTGAAATGTCTTTTAGCTTTGTATTCAGAGATGTTTTGTCGAGAATAATTTTTTCTTCAAAAATATATTCTTGGTAATATTTTTCCTTCACAAATTTATATTTTTCTATAGAAGTCTATTTTTATCTATATATTTCTATAAAAGGGTATTTTTATATTTTCATGTTTTGACCCCAGCTTAAGGATTAACTATTTGCCCATAGCTGGGACTCTAACAGGTGCTACGACTCCGGGTCAGGGTGGACCTGGGAACAACAGCAATTAGGAGGTGGTTTCATGCTCCTCGCACTCTCAAAATCAGAGGCCTTGCTGCCAGATGCAGTTTACCGTCATGCCCAGGACTATTCCAAAAATAAATAATTGTTGGATTTTAATGAAACATTCAGGACTTTTTCGCAAACGAATGAAATCCTAGACATATTTCTTCTTGTAAAATCTTGCGTAAAACATTTTCTTACATCTGTTAAAGACGACTATACATGATATCAGAAAATAAGAGTTAAATTTGAAGCCGAAGTACCTAAAATTAAATAAGATTAGATTACGGGGAATATTTTCAAAAATGTTAAAAATTACTCGATAATTAGAAATGATATAAAAAGGCTCTCACGTTATATTCCTCAATCAATTTTTACAGATATTTCCCCGTATAAAAATTAGATTGATATCCTGGAATTTATCTATCAACACCTATAAAAATAACTACCTCTGCGTTAAAAAATGCATTTCTGCGATGTTTTAAAAGTTAAATTTGTTTCAAATCAGATTATTTTTTGTTCTTCGTGCCGTGTCTCTTCAGGGCGTAGACGGTCATGGCCCTCCACTTTTCCCTATCTGTTCAAGTCTAAATATGTCACGAGTTCCTTTTCCTTGTCTCTCCTTCCCTCTATCTTTCCTGTGAGTGTCAAATTCTCCAAGCCCTACTTCTTCATTGCATTGTTGTGTTCTGGTGTTAAGTATACGTTTTCTTCTCGTGTCCATTCTCCCCAAAACCTTGTCGTTGCTCACATGTTCGGTTCATGGTATCCTAAACATCCGTCTGTAGAACATTTTGGTTGCTTCAAGTCTTTCCTTCATCCATGATGAGATTGTCCAGCATTCGCTGCCATATCGAAGGACAGACATCACATCCAGTACACTCTTCTTTGTTTCCAGCGAAATCTTCCTGTCTCGATACTCTATTCAACTTATGGAGTGTATCCTTGGCCATGCCAGTGCACCTTCCGCACTTTCCGCCCTCTGTTAAGACACTCACTCTTCAGGTATTTAAATTTCTATGCCTGCTTGATTTTAGTACCCCGCTTTTTAGCTAATCTTTTTACTGATTAGTATGCATTCAGTTTTCTTGTAGTTGATATGTAGTCCTTTCTTTTCACTCTCTGTAACTACTTCCTGTAGGAGGGCTTGTACAACTAATATTCCTCAAAAATTCAGAAAAGTATATTTTGTTTTAAAGATTTTTTTTTTAAGAAAAAAGGAGTACATTGTGCTAACAGATGGCTAAAAATGGTGCTAAAATCAGCGATTTAAGAAAATCCTTCCAGTCAATTTAAATTTGTTTTGTAATACGGCAAAGTATTTTTCTCATTGGAAATATTAAATTTAATCAATTAGCTTAAAATTAAAACTAAAATGAAAGCCGTTTTTTTTTTTTTTTAATTTTAAACATTAGGTATCGCTTTTCTTTGGAGGTTTCGAATTAAATGTAACCATAAATTTGAGGCTAACAGTTTCTTCTTTTACCCTTCTTGCTTTCCAAAATTTAAACAGAATGTCAATCGTCCCCTTAAATTTTTTGTTTCCTTTCCTTAATAAAGTGCTTACGGCCACATCACGTTGAAACATTGGTTTCCGTACCCAAGGTAAGCAACATCGAGCCTGGTCAGTAACTAGATGGGTGACCTCTTGAGAACATCAAGTGCTGTAAGCTTGGATGTGCAGATGGTGTAATAGATAATAGCTTGGAAGTGTTAATTGGAGAGCTGCGTTTCAATTCCCGTTGGATTCGTTTTATTCACTTAGGCGCAACTACCCTTACATAAGGTATGAATCAATCTCTTCTCCTCCTCCCCATCTATGGGTTAGAGTTGTATCACTAAACCATAATTATCTAAAAAAAAAAAAGTATTACAATCTAAAATTATTTTCTGGTTTTAAATAACCTGCTAAGGGTTGATAAACCGTAGAAAACAAATCGTTAAATTAAAAAAAAAAATTGAACTACCTTTTGTTTCTATTCGTCAGTCAGTTAAGTGCCATACGTGATACACGCTTTGAGTGATCATGTGTCCAAAGAGACATCACTGACTGGGCAGAAGGTTATCCCGCAGTAGGTTGCCATTGCTTTCTACGGTAGACTGGTTGCTAGCCAAGGCTATAGAACCCAATCTGTCCTGTTATTTAACCCATAACTGGATGGAAGAGACGGATTAATACCTTTCCTAGGGGTATTTGCGCGTAAGTGAATGCAAGGAATTCAACAGGAATTCGAACTCGGCTATCCGATTTGTCGTTCCGAGTCTATATCCACTGCACCACAACGCACATCCGTTTCTATTAGATGCACGCATGAAAAAAAAAAAAAAAAAAAAACTAAACGACGTTAGGACTAATTTTTGGAAAAAAATGTAACAATCTGCGTATTTTTCAAAATATTTAAAAAAAAAACTATTTATTCAAAAACTTCCTTCTTTTGCATTAGGACTTTGAATAAGTTCTCGCTGAATTTTCATGAAAAGTAATGCCGTATTTACAACAATTAGTAAGAAACATATCACTGAAAATAATGTCCATCGCTAGCTACTATTTTTCCATTTTTCTGGTAGCATTTGGATTCTACATAAAAAAAAACGAGACATCTTTTGAGTCGACCTTTTTTCCTCTTTTTTTTTTTTTTTTTTTTTTTTGCATCTACATTAGAATGAAAGTTCTACTCAGCCAGGCCATGTATGACTTCAATTTTAAGCGTTTCCAAGTAGTTTTTCATCCGTTTTGCAACATTTAGTCGAGCGTTGTCACGTCGAAAAATCAAAATCGCTTTGTCGTGTGCCTGCTCGTATAACGGCCATTTTTTTCAATACTCAACTCAAACGCATCAGTTGTAGCCGATAGTAATCTCCAGTGATGGTTTCGGTTAGTTTGACCAGCTTATAATAAATTACACTCAGCTGATCCCACCAAATGCAGAGAAGAATCTTCGAACCATGGGTATTCGGCTTTGCCGCCGATTTGATGCAATACCGGGCTTACCCCCACGATCTTCTACGCTTAGGGTTATCCCAGTGTATCCACTTTACATCGTCGGTCACGATACTATGCAAAAAATGTTTATTTTTCTGCAGTTGAAGCAGTCATTCACGCATTACAAGACTCCGTTCGACGTCTCTCGGCTTCAACTCGTACGGCACCCAATGTCCTTGCTTTTTAATCATTTCTAATACTTTGAAACGTTTCAAAACTGTTGTGTGATCAACTCCTTATGATGCCGCAAGTTCAGCTTGCGCCTGGCATGAATTTTCATGAAGTAATGCCACCAATTCCTTGTCTTCAAACTTTTTCTGTGTGTCGGGATTTTCTTTATCTTTAACATCAAAATCATTATTTTTGAAGCGTCTAAACCAATCTCTGCATATTGTTTCCGACGGAGCATGGTCGCCGTAAGTCTCAACAAGTATTCTGTGTGCTTCAGCTGCAGATTTCTTTTGAATAAAGTAGTGCAGTAAAATTCCTTGCAAGTACACTTTCTTTGGCATGAAATGTTTAGCGTTATGAAGAACAAAGTTGTTTACACTTCGGCGAAATGAGATTTTGGGATAAGAAATTAAGAATCAAAATCAAAATCTTCACTTTTACAAAAATTCACAATGACGTGTAAAATCCTGTTTTTTTTTGTTTTTTTTTGTTTTTTTTCTTTCAAATAGAAAAAGGATTGACTATATTCTTAAAGAAAAAGTCGAAACTAGATTTCGCGAGTAGATGTTAAATTGATTTTCTGACCAATGGAAGCGATTTGTAAGACAAAAACAAAATTCGCGATCCAGTGCGAAAAATCTAAATACTATGAAAGGCTCCGGTCAGCGTCAGTCAGGTAGTCAGGAGATGGAAGCAGCAGAAACGACAAGCTAAAATGTAACGGGAAAAGCTTCAAGTTGACCCGGACATTTGACCTCTTTCTCCTTCTTTCTCGTGTGCTGATTCCTTTTACTACTTCTCCATCCAAAGACATTCCTACCAAACACACGCTTATACATACATACGTAAGCATGAACTCTTTCCAACAAATTACTACTACGAACATTTCTTGATACCCTTAACTTTCTCATTGAACATTAAATCAAACTACTACCTATTCTTGTTATTCTATTCTTTTAATAAACTTCTATTTTAACATGAAAAAAATTTTTTTTTATTTTTCCACAGTTTCAAACATTCCAACTTGATGAAAACCTGATAATTCTGATGATGATAATTCTGCATAAAAATTGTAAGCTGTAGGGAGTTCGGTTATGTCTGACACAAGGCCGAAATAATAAACATTACCCATCTCCCTATAGCTACAACATACTATAATCAAGTTTGAAATTCAGTATATTTCTTTATAGAAGCATTACCATCTGAAATTACACACACAATTCTGGAAAAGCCATCTGTTTAAAAAACAGCAAAAATTTATTCAAGACCTTAAATAAAGAAAGCCATGTAGGTCGAATATAGCAAGAATATGTTGAAATCTGATTATTTATTTATTCATTTTTATTTATTTATTTTAAATGAGTTAAAATTGCTTCGTCTACTGTTCGAAAAGTTGGTTGACTGATTGTTTTTTTCTTATTTCACCCCAAACAAGACAGTGTTATTGCCACTGGTGCGCAGTGGGTTACAAAGGGGGAGAGTGATGAGAAAGAGATGCAGGTTAAAGGGGGTGTCAGGAAAAGGGTAATAGAAGAATGAGAATACTGGTGAGATGGGAGTGGGGTTGATGGAGAAAAGAGCTTGAGAGAAAAAATGCGAGTTAGTGAGATAGATGACTATTAACCTTACACTTAAATTGTAGCTGTCAGGGAAGCAAGTATACGGAAGGGAATTCCACAAGCGGGAAGTACTAGTAAAGAAGCCTTTAGAGTAGAAATTGCGGTTATATTTTATCGGTTACACTGTAAAAGATTAAGACCTAGCTGCTAGTCTAGTAGCTCGAGTAAATTCATATATAGGGGGCACTAGTGAGCTAAGTTCATTGGAGCAGAAGCCGTGAATGTATTTGTAGAAGAGACACAGGGAAGCCACGTCATGCCAGTGAGAGAGCGACTGCAGCCGAGCTGCCAAGTCGGTATCGATCACATTACAAATTCTCCGTTGGATTTTGTCAAGAACCCCGAGGTGAATAGCAGGAGCATCCGACCAGATGTGGCATCAGTATTCCATACACGGGCGGATGGTAAATTTATATATGTGCAGGATGGACTCAGACGGGAAAAACTTCCTGGCCCTACACAGTGAACCTATCTTCTTAGTAGCAGATTTAGCTATGGATTCGATATCGTCATTCCACTTGAGGCCTGCTGAGAGAGTTAGGCCAAGGAGGCGCAGTGCTTTGCTTTCAGGGAGGTTAGCTTGAGCCATGCTAATAGGGGTAGGAGCGATTGTCTGTGATGTTTAACAGATAGCAGCTTCGTTTTGGAAGCAATTTTCGATTGTAAGAATGTTTTGGAGGTATTCATCTAAGTACTGACTAAGCTTGATGTTGCTTAACTTCGGTGGTCTTGCAAGAATCAGTTTTTTTGGGGTTTTTTTCAACGTGATATCGCCATAAACCAAGAAATTTGGTTCACTGTGATACTAGATAATTTTTCACGCTAGGTTCTATCTTCTAAATACGATTTCTTTCTACATCGAATATAGCTGTTGCTCTTGCTATTCATTTAGAGATTCTTTATAAACTCCAAAGAAACTGCAGCGTTATAATTCCTGATCTGACATCTTGGCTTCAGCCACTTTTACACCTCCATAAGGTAGCTTCCCTGTGCCTTTTCTATAAATAATTTAGTGGTAATTGTTCTGATGAACTTTTCTCCATTTTACGAGCACACACTACTAGATTGGTAGCACGTTTTCATCATTCTAAAGTTGAAATCGGTAGATGTTCTCGTAAGTTCTATGTTAAGAGTTTCTTCTCTTGCACTTATCATTTGTGAAACTCACTTTCGGCTTCTTACTTTCTAGTCAACTTTGATATTAAAAATTTTGAACATCAATGTCAATCGTTATTTTCTGCATTCGTAATTCTTCTTTTATAGTTCTCTCTCCTTGATAATGTTTTATTTTTCTCACTGTTGCACTCGGTAACATCTTGTGTTTTAGGGGCTTTATTGCCTTGATTGGGATGGAATGATTTTAAAAAAGGAATTGCTAATATAATTTGATTCAATTGGACTATTGTGCTTTATTTTCATTATAGATCCGAACTACATAGAATATAACCCACGAGAGTACCTAATGTGATCAGCATGTTTTTTTTTTGTTTTTTTTTTTTGTCTGTTAATCAGTTAGCGAATTTATTCTGATAATGTACAAATTTTATTTTTATTTATGTTTGCTTTTGGATAATAAATATTAAATTTATATTATAAATATTTTCTGGAAAAAATAGTACTTTCATAAAATGTAATGACATAAAGCAGTCTATGGGAGGTAATACAGTATTTGGCAAGTGAAAGGTACGAAAAAAATATTAGTAAAAAAACGGAAAAATAACCCCGAAACTTTATCCCATAGAGGATCAAACCGAAAATCTAATCAGTTCATGCCAATCATGAGACCAATCATCGCTGAAAGTTTCATACGAATACAGTTCGCGGGTCTTTAAATATCTTGACTACGGACGGACAGACAGACGCAACCGAATATAATAGCTCTGCCTTAAAGCGGAGGTAATGCTTCTTGTTATATATATATATATATGTATTCTTACTACAACATGAGGATATGATATTAAACAAACACATGTCCACCCTGCAAAATAATAGTAACGTGACTAAAAATAACTGTAACCGCCGGAAAAACAAGACCTGCTCACTAAACGGCTAGTGTATGACCGAAAGTATAATTTACAGAGCTAGTATGCATTGAGGAATTTTAATTTGGCTCAACTGAGAACCAATGGAAATACCGTTATTACCATCATCAAATGACTTTTAAGTAAAAGCACTGCTCTCTCAAAATATTTCTGGCAATTAAAAAAAAAACAACAAAAAGCCCAATTATTATCGGGGATATCATCGCAAAAAAAAACAAAAAACAAATCTGATAATGAAAAAGGAAGTAGGTATAATTTATGCCTTTTCAGAAAAACTTATCTTAAAACACTTAAATAACTATAATTTACTAAACAAAAGAAGTGAATAGATGATTATAGACAAACATAGAAATAACGGTTCAAACACGTTGACCCGAATTAATATAAATTATTCTATGTAAACCTTTTTACATTATTATTATTCTTTCTCCTAAACTAAAATCAATAAGTAATTCTCCTTGACCCATAGACAGAAAACTTATGGCCTCTGCCCTAAAAATATTCTATCAGTTCAACTTTTGAGATTTTACTTTTTAATTTCATGTTTTAGTTTAAATTAAATCAAATTTATACAATTTAAAAAAATACGGTAAATTTAAATATGTCGGTTGTTAAAGCCATTTCTTTAATCTTTGGGCCTTTCCGTAACATTGTATGTTTACATTTGTTGATATTACTTTTCAGAGCAGAGACGGTTATTTACGTAGAATCGAAAATTGTGTTATATAAAGCCTGATTTGACTTCGGTTAGACTGCGGGAATTTTCGTAATATATATAAACACACAATAATCTGTTCTAGTTTTCTTATTTCTCTTGATGTTAAGTTGCAGTTCTGTAAGGAAGGCGCCGTAGTTGTTGTTAACCCAAGTACTTTCTGTCACTTCTGAGACCATCTTCAGGGGTGAATTGCGAAGACAAACTTAAACTCTAAAAACGTAATTTATGCTCTAAAATGCGACGAATGCGCAAAAATATACGTGGGGGCGACACAAGGATAAAAGAGTAGGCCTGCACAGAAGTAACGACAAACTAGCCAGTAACAGGAAATTGTACGTTTCCCAACGCTTACACCAATGTAGTGGAGGTAAATTCAGAGTAATGTCTACCAAAATGCAGATTAGGGCACACTCATGATGCAGGAAGAAATATAAAAATACAAGTCTTCCGTCAACCAAACACTATGAAAAACCTAAAAACACAGACACAATTCAAATGTGCTATAAATAAATAAATAAATAAATAATTTTTTTTTTTTTTTTAATTTATTTATTTTTTTTATTTTATTTATTTATTTTTATTTTTTTATTTATTTTTATTTTTTTATTTATTTTTATTTTTTTATTTATTTATTTATTTATTTTTATTTTTTTATTTATTTATTTATTTATTTATTTATTTATTTTTTTTTTTATTTAGCAATTGCGAAAAATAGTAATTCTGGAATCCAAAAACAGAACTTGATAACACGTATCATATTTCTTATCATTAAAAAGTAGAATTCCTCTCCCCACCACCACACAAAACTGGATCAAAATCGCTGAAAACAATTTTGAAGAAAAAAGACGAAATCAAATTTCGCGAGTCAGCCTAAAAAAAGCTTACTGGGCAATGAAAAGTGAATGTTTCCCAAAACGGAAAATATCTAATAAGCCAATGTGAAAAAAAAAACACACAAAAAAACAAAAATGAACACGCACGTATATCAAATTCTGACCTGCTCAACGACCACTTATCTATATATACACAGTGTTTCCGGCCGTCAGAAAGACAAACGGATCTCGATATGTAAAGTCACGAATTTAACTTGGGATTCGAAACACGTATAGCAACACAAATACCATTATGGACACTTAATGTATCATACAAAAAGCAAGTTACATAATAATAATAATAATAATCTACACTTTAAACAAAACGTTCACGGCTTCTTACACTTTTTCCACCTATACAAATTTCTCTTATTGTAACAACCCCTATTTCTGTTATATATATATATATGTGTGTGTGTGTGTGTGATATTGTTTAGCATCAAGGTTGTGGTTTTACTGATTAAATGTATTTTGGCAAGTAGGTATTTTTGTCTTAAAGTGCTCAATATCGGAGTGTAAATACAGCGTTGTTGATAAACACAAGAGTCTGTCACTTTAACTGAGCAGGTTAATGCAACTTCAAAATTTCATGAGAATGCAGTTATGATGTCGTCAGGGCTAATGTTTTCCTTCTGCTGTTGTGTCCCATTTTTTCCTTATTGATATGGGCCTTGGTGTGATTTTATGTTTTGTTGTGGGAGTCAGCTACCGTTGATTAGTTACATTTTTTATTGGTTTTGTAGTCTTGATTTCTTTTTAATGTTGTATTATTTATGGTTGGTTGATTTTCTTTTTATTCTGCAGGTGGTTGATTTCTTTTTATCGTTTTTTAAATGAATAGATGTCTGCTTAATTTCTTTTTAATTGGTTTGTTCTTGTCATTTTGGTTGACCTTTTACCATATTACCATGTACATATAACTGCTTAAAGGATTTCATTTTTTTTTTTTTTTTTAGGTTATGGGTGAGTGTTTGTGTTATTGTGTGTATTTTTTTCTGTTTGGTGGTTGTTATATCATTTTCTGTTTTTTGTCGTGATTGATTGTTCTTATATTTAGATTTTTGTTTGTGAGAGTTTTTGTTGATTTTTGCCTTGCAAAGTAGATGATTATATGTTTACATTTTCCCAATTATTTCGCTTCTTCTGCTTAATATTTTACTTTGATTTTTTTTTTTTTAAGCTGATTTTTGCTAGTTTCTCTTCTAAACATAATTTGCAGTTTCTGCTATGTGGTGGGGCTCTTTTTATGATTTAACATTTAATTTTGTTGGCAATGATTTTTTTTTTTTTTTCATGTTCCTTATGTATTTTGATAGTGTTAAGTGATGTTTTGTGATTGACTCTTTCTTTCACGGTTTTTTTCTGATGTTTCTAGGTAAATCCTTTTGTTTGTGTTACTGTTGTCACTGTAGCTTTATATATTATGCTGTTAATTAGACATTTATTATTAAGTGGGCAGTTGTCTTTTTTTTTTTTTTCCAGTAGTTGCATTTGTTTGTATTGTGTTGTGCTGTTGGTTTATGTTGTTGTTATTGGTTTTGTTGAGTATTTCCATGCAGGTGTAACTGATTTTGACTGTATTTTTGTTGATTTTTGATCGTTGTGTTTGGAGAAGTGTTTTTCTATTATATTGAAAAATATTTTTCCTGCTTTTGTAGGGTGAGTTGAGTCAGTTTATATTTTATTTTCTATTGTTTTTGTTTGGCTTATCGTCATTTTTGTATTTGAGTTTGAATATCAGCTGTTTCTCAGTACTGATTTATATATGCCTTTGTTTTCATTGAATATTTTATGTTACTGGAGTTTGTTGATAGCCTTTTTATGGGTATCTTTTGATATACTGAGAGGGTGGTTGGAATTTTTGTTGATATGTATGGGGTTGTATGTGTTGTTTTTTAAGTTGAGTGTTATGTCTAAGGCATTTACTGTTTTTAGATTTGCTTTTATGTCAATTGTGGACACTAGAGTGTTGAAGATTCTTATAATTTGCTTTCCTCTATTTTCCGTAAGTTAATTTTGGTTAGTTTGTTGATTATATATATGCCTATAATTTTGCAAATTTCTGCGCCATTGTAGCTTCCCATTGTTAAGTCAAAATTGTTGATGTTGTGCATTTTCTTCAGCAATATTGTGTTATTATTGTATCGTATGAAATTTGTGTTGCCAAGTTTAGCATGTTATTTAGCATGTGTTTATTACTGAATTGGTAGAAGTCTTTTATATCTAATTGTATGAATGAATATTCCTTTTTCTTGGTAATATTATCAAACCTGTTGATTGTTTCTTTTCTATTGGTTTACTAGCAGTATAGCCCAGTGTTGCTCGGGTGTAATGAAAGCTTTAAAACTAATCCATGGTCATGGAGCTCAGATTCTTTGGACGTTAGCATCAAAGACAAAAGAGCAATAGTTGTTTCCAGATAAAGCGAAACCATAGACTGAAAGTAAAATGAATGGATGTAAGTCAAATTTTGATTTTCTGGTATCGATATCAAATAAGTTTTTTTCGTCGTAAATTGAATTTTGAAGGTTAAATAAGCCCTCTGAGTAAATGGTATCATGGCTGAGACTAAGAACTACAATTATACCTACTTAGAGCCAAACCCGAAGCAAAAAACTAAAATAGAAGGGCTGAAAAACTGATTTTGATCAGACCCGGTAGGATATCGCGGTATCGATTTCCAATATCAGAGTCAAATAAGTCATCCAAGGATAGAACTGCAATCTTGAAACTTCTGAATTTCGTTTCTTATGTCTTTGTCTATGAGTGTATCAAATTTGATTAAAATCAGACCACTGCTTCTATAACCCGATTTTTTTCAATTATCGATATTTATTGGGGGTACCTCAACACAAAACCTAACTAAGAACACTTGCAGATGCTTATAGTTGAAACTGTGTAAATTTTCAAGAAAATCGGTTCAGCCATTTCGGAATCTATAGGTAATGGACACACACAGACAAAATTACATTTATAAATAAGTGTAGATTTTAGTGTTCAGCTTGTTTTTGCTTATTTATTTTTCCAATGTTAGATTTTGTGGGGATTAATAGTCTGCATATTGGCTTGTTTAAGAAGTTATCTTTGTGGTTTTTTATTTTTATGAATGGCTTTACTTTTGGCAGTTGTTTGATTCTATTGTCTAGTTTTAGTTTGGCGGCTATGATTTTTGCTTCCTTGTTTCTGTTGTTTTCCATGTTATTCTTGGTGGTTTTATAGAAGTTCGTAATTTTCAATTAGATCTAATTCAATTAGGGATGTGCATTGTGATGCAGTGGATATCGGCATGGAATGAGAAATCGGGGAGCCGAGTTCAAATTCCAATTGAATTCCTTGCATTCACTTATACACAAATACCCTTGGGAAAGGTATTAATTCATCTCTTCCCTCCAGTTATGGATTAAATAACAGAACAGATTGGGTTCTATAGCCAGTCTACCGTAGAAAGCAATGGCAATCTACTGCGAGATAATCTTCTGCCCGGTCAGTCATGTCTCCTTTGAGACATTATCGCCCAAAGTGTGTATCATGTATGGCACTTGACTGACTGAATACAATAGTTGGAAGCAGGATTAAGGCTTCTACTGAGCATAAAGTGAGGGATCAGTTTTATATTGTTTTGAAGTAAAGTAATAAACTGATCCCCCAGTTATTACTGCTTAATAGAGGGGGAAGAGATGTATTATACTATCTATGAGTCAAATAATAGGACAGATTGGGTTCTATAGCCTTGGCTGGCAACCAGTCTACCATAGAAAGCAATGGCAATCTACTGCAGGATAATCTTCAGTCATGCCTCGAAAGAAACATGATTGCCCAAAGCGTGTATCACGTATGGCACTTACCTGACTGAATTTTCAACTAGTGTTTTGTAGTCATTATTGTTAATTTTGTAGATTTTTCTAGATTTATCAGCTCGTATGTATAGCTTTACCGAGTTGTTTATCATTTTTTTAGTATTTTTCTGGTTGGGTTTGGAATTTTTTAGTTTTTTTTTCTAGTTTGTCATTTTCAAATGTGATAAGATTGCTCTGTTGTGGTGTGCATTTTGCTGATAGAAATCTGAAATTCTTTTTTTCTTTGTCGAGAAAATAAAATACTATCTTATGTGTTTTATGATATTTTCTATTTTTCCAGTGAATCTGATTTTGTAGTTGTGCATGTTTGCTGTGATCAGTAAAACTACTGAAAAAAAATACCTAGGCACAAAACATTATCACAATATATATATATATATATATATATATATATATATATATATATATTGATTGATTGTTTAATACTTAGTTTTTGGTCCTAATATGGTTAGACCAGTGCATGTTTGTTTTAAAAAGTGTTCGATACAATTATATTGTAAAACCTTTGAATATTTTTCCTTTTTCAGTTATTTCACTACCTTGGTTTCTAACATGAGTGGTGTCTTCAGGCAATTTTTTTAATAACTTAAAAATTAAAAGTTATTAAAAATCGCCTGAAGACACTATTCATGGTAGAAACCAAGGTAGCGAAATAATTTGTTTCCAAAAAAAAAAAAAAAATATATATATATATATATATATAGTGATGTAAATTAATAAATATATAGATGAGGGTGTACTTATGTATATTATTATTATTCAGGTATTAATAAAACAGTGTTCAATGCATGAACATAGCTGTATTGTACATATATATTAATAAATATTCATATTATCCTACGTCTATGGCATGACTCGAAGTTTCATGCATTATGCAATCATCAGGTGCATAATTTAAAATGACAGTTCAATGGATTTGAATTTAAATTCCCTTGATGTTCATGGGGAATTAAATCTCAAAGTTAAGTTACTGCTTTTTTTTAATAACAAGATTAAAAATTTAAAATTAAAATAGAAAATATTAAAAATAAATAAAATGCAGGGAGAAGACGTTAAAGGGGCGTAAATCATGAAATGTAAAAATTTAAATATTCAAATATTACATGTAGATAAAAACTTTAAATAAAATAAAGATTAATTTTTTAAGTAAAAATTAAGAATAAAAAAGTAAAATTTAGAATTAAAATGAAAGATTAAGCAATGTATGGAGCAAAAATAAAGTGGGGTTTAATTCTTAATTATTAATAATATGGCAGAGAGGAAAGAAAAAGGCAACTGTATAGAGGAATTTATATCAATCTGGGTCTAAGAATTTAATTATTTTTTTCTATGACAGCATGTGGTCATTAAATCATTTTTTTTTTTATTAAATCATATCAAGAATGCAAATTTGCTCTAAGTTTTTCTAAGAAGCATAAATTACAATGGAAAAGGAGATCAATTTAATGTTTGGATTTAGCTACGATATTCCACGTAATAATTCTGTTCTTGTTTTTTAATTTCTAATAATGTATGAATAAAGCAGTACTTTTGCTGTATTTACTGTTGTTTGAAGACATGTGGTTGTGAAATCTTATCTTCCGCCTGTTAGAAGTGCTTCCAAAGTAAAATTTAACATTATTATCATGTTAATTTTTTTTATTCTTAATTTCTGTTTTCATCTTTATTTATCTATCATAAATCATATCAAGAATCCAATCTTAAAATCATCATAAATCTACATTTAAACTGGAAAACCTCAAATATTGTACCAAACTGGCTAACCACGTATGGAAATTAAAATTGAAATATGGAAGAGACCCTGATATAACTTGCAGCATAGTGAGAATAAGCAAACCATACAATGGTGACAAAATATACAAATTGTACCAAGAAGAAAAATTTATGTTGCTTCCAGAAAGAACAAAAATTAATATGTCCAAATGTAATCATACCCATAAATACTTACTAGGATCAGACACACATGAATGAAAGTGTTGTAAGATCTTTAAATAACTCCTTCCTAATTTTGAAGATTTTTTGGTTGTTTGAAAATTCCAGTCACGTGTTCATAAAAATCCCTGTTCAAGCGTTTGGAAAACAGTAAAATCAGTTTGTGTGAAGATACCAAAAGGTTGAAACCTAGGTTGAAGAAATAGCTCATTTCCAAATTAAAAATATCAAAAGTTCTACAATATAACTATTTAACACAACTCTGTACTGGTCTAATTTAATTATGAACAAAAATCAACTAATATAAAAACTGCAATGATGCTTAGTGCCAGAATTGCTTCTTTTCTTTTTTTTTTTTGTACTTGTCTACTGGTAGAAAGGCATTTTTGGCAAGCAGGGTTTTGTCATAAAGTGCTCAATATAGGAACAGAGCATTAATAAACTTAATATGGAGAAGTTCATCTCTTAGCCAAAGTTATTTCAATCATGCCAACTTCAGTTTCATGAAGCCATTATTGTGATATCTTCATTCTTAAAGCATTTTGTTTCTTCTGCTGCTGTTTCTTGATTTATTTTTCTTATAGAATTACACCAAGCTTCATATAAATATCTTTCTCAGTGATTCTTTTTCCTTGATGAATTTGTAGGTCGTTAAGTACAGTAAAAAGAGGGCAACACTATAAAATGCAATTAATTGATGTAGGGTTTGTTTCTTAGCTGCTGTAGTATCCACTGGTGATTTTGTTTCTTATTGTGTTGACCGCTTTTTACTGTGCTTTATTGCTGTAGGTGGTTAATTGCTTTTTACTGTTTTTATTTCAGATTATTATTATCATTTTCATTTTCTATCCCCCATATACATACACATACTCTATGGACTTGTTTGTTTTTTTCCTCTTTGGTGAATAACATAACAGTAATAATGAAAAGACAACATTTATCCATGAATTTACGATTTATTTCAGACTTCTGTCTTTTTGTACAGCCACGTCTACATTAAAATAACAGTTATTAATTTTTACATATGTAATTTTTTTTTTTTTTTAAATGGGGATTGTAAATTGTTGCATGGAGTTTGCATTTTTTTATTTATTTTTTAATGTTTTATATTCAGAAATGGATGTTATTGAACAAGTTTGGTCAACTTCTCTTTTTTAATTAAATTAAAGATATAATTCCTTTTATTGGAAAATTCATCTAAACCGTTAAAATACAGTACAGAATACAGTGTCAGCTAATTTGTTATCAATTTAGGCACTTTTTTTTTACCCATCAAGCAGACACAGCACTATTCAATTAGGCTTGGTAGAATTTGGTTACAAAAACGGTGATCACTTTCATACATGATCTTTTAGACATACTAATTGATTACATTAAGCAAAAAAAAAAAAAAGCAACCAGGGACAATTTATAGGCATTTTCATGCCCACAAGAAATGGTGTTTCAAAAGTATGGCTTTTCTGTTTACGCTACTATTATTGTATACTATTGACACTTTCTTGGTTCATATCTTTATAAATCTTGCCAAGTATAAAACAATATTTATTTGTTGATTCATTCGTTTTCTACAGCTTAACCAAAGCCAAAAAATGTTTTTAGATAATCAGTGAAACGTGTACCACGGAATCATTAACTTAGAGGTGGATATATACCTTTCTTAAGGGTATTTTCAGTCAGTCAGTTAAGTGCCATACGTGATATACACTTGGGCGATCATGTCTCGAAAGAGACATGACTGACTGGGCAGAAGATTATCCCGCAGTAGGTTGCCGACCAAGGCTATAGAACCCAATCTGTCCTGCTATTTAACCCATAACTGGAAGGAAGAGACGGATTAATACCTTTCCCAAGGGTATTTGCGTGTAAGTGAATACAATGGATTCAACTGGAATTCGAACTCAGCTCCCCGGCTTCTCGTTCCGAGCCGATATCCACTGTATTTTCACATGTTGGGAATTGGAACTTGGCTCCCTGATTAACAATTCCAATCCATTACACCACCCCTCCCCATACAAGTGTACAGCACCTGGTATTCCCAAGCGTTCACTCATCTATGTATTGACTAGGCTCGACATTGCTTAAATTTGGTTAATAAAGAAACTGATGTTTTTAGACAATATAGCCATAACTGCATTTATTTTATGAAGAAAAAAATTATAAACATCTACAAAGTTTTCAAATGCAATATTATAAATATAAAAACAAGGTTTTTATTCTTAATTTTATAAAAATATTTAAATTTTCAGGTTCTATAATTCATAGATAAACATATTTTCCTGGACATAATCCAGTTTCTCAAATTATTTTGTATCTCGATCCTGATGTTGGCTCAAGGATGCTGAATTTATCAATAATTATGAGTTACCTTCCCTTGTTACTCTTTTTTGAAAAATGTAATTTTTTAATTTTTCTAAAATGCCTAGAAAATCTGTCAATAGATTATTTGTCTTTTGTTGTAATCTTACATGAAGAGTTGACACTAAACACTTTGATTAAAGCAACCAGCAAAGTTGAAGAAATATGTTTTTTGCAATGGTTGGCAAAACATTGGCTGATTGATTAGTAATTCAAACTTCATAAAATAGTAACTAAAAGAAATTTATATTATAGTTTGTTCACATTTTTATAATTTAGTAAATTTTTATAAATTATGAATAAAAATTTTGTTTACAAATTATTCCTTTACAAATATTGTATTGGTTGGTTGGCATTCTTAGAATGTTGTAAATATAAAATTATACTTACAGTGTTTGACATTATCATAAATTCTTAAAGGTAAAAAAAAATGTATAAATTAAATTTCTGATCATTGCTTTTTAAAATGAACATTGTGGCAGAATTATTTGTTTGTTTGTTTTTATGGCAAATCAACACCTCGGTGGGTCATTTATTGCCAACTAAACTTTATTTATTGCTGGTAACACCTTTTTCTTTCAACAATTTATTGTTTATGTAAATTTTGTGTCTAGTAATACATTTTTCTTTTTCGAGTAGCAAGATTCATTGGGATTTGTTTTTAAGGGCAGGATCCCCAAGTCTTACCCTTGTTATTTAACCCATAACTGGAGGGAAGGGACAGACTAATACCTTTCCCAAGAGTACCAGTGCTTAAGTGAATGCAGGGTATTCAACTGGAATTCGAACTCGGCTCACCGATTTCTCTTTCCGAGCCGTTATCCA
Source organism: Ascarosepion bandense (assembly GCA_037127315.1). Taxonomy (NCBI): domain Eukaryota; kingdom Metazoa; phylum Mollusca; class Cephalopoda; order Sepiida; family Sepiidae; genus Ascarosepion; species Ascarosepion bandense. The sequence continues at coordinate 1,030,294 of JBBBDQ010002462.1, read as the reverse complement.
CTGCACCACAACAAACATCCGTCACTATACGCTTACAGCACCTGATATTCCCAAGCGGCCACCCATCTCAGTACTGACCAGGCTCAATGGTGCTTAACTTTGGTGATCATGTGAGAACCGGTGTATTCAAAGTGACAGGCCGTAAGCCTGCAGCCAAATTAAAGATAATATAAAATAATAGTAGTGTGAAAAGAAAACCCGTCCTTTTGACATTGTTGTTGTTTTTTTTGGGTTTTTTTTTTGGCAAGCCCAAAGTTGGACCTTTAATAATTGAAGTGACAAAGTTTCAGATTTTCTCACAATTAAATAGTTTTGGAAGATGATGATGATCGAAATGTTGCTAGCCTTTTACTAGGGCAAATGTTCAGGCAAGTAAGACATTGACAGTTAGGGCCAGCTATGCTATATCCATGATGGCAAACCATCTACATTCCCTTTTGTGGGCTTTTGATAAGGAGTAAGTTCCATTAGGACAGCTTATCTAGTACTGTTACTTTGTGGAACAAACTCTTAAGATGTTTTTCTAACCACATTCTTAGTTTCTTTAGGTCCAGGGCCAACCAATATCTATCCTCATAGGCATATCTTACTTCCTCCTTCCCAAACAATCTCATTCAGTGACACTCACTTAGTCTTGTTCATTCAGTGACACTCACTTAGTCTTGTTCATTCAGTGACACTCACTTAGTCTTGTTCATTCAGTGACACTCACTTAGTCTTGTTCATTCAGTGACACTCACTTAGTCTTGTTCATTCAGTGACACTCACTTAGTCTTGTATTTGGTAAAATTACAGTAAAAAAAAAAAAAAAGCAAAAACAAATTTGACTTATATAAAATAACCTAAAAAAATTTATAATAGTTGTCCCAAATTGATTTATATAACCCAACAGATTTTCAGTCATTTAATTGCACTATCCAGAGCAATATTTTTATTCAATCAGAATTAATGTATGTTCACAATATTTATCAGAAGTCAATTGGAGTTTTGTGATTTCTCACTCAAAAGGACTTTGGACACAATTATTTAAACTCCTAACAAATAAGAAATCCCAAAACTTCAAGTCTATCTCAAATCTGATTCAATGATATAGATATATGTACAAAAAAAAAAATCTAACATAGAATATCCCAAGAATATATCCCTTCAATAAAAAAATTAAATTAAAAAATATTGCAAAAGTCAGAGAAATATTGTATTAAATTGCTAAATTCTTATTATTAAAGACAATGAATTCACTTCTGTGTCACTCTAAGATTAACTTTATATTTTGCCTTCACTATGCAAATTCCACTAATAGAAACTTAAGAGGGTAAGGTTTGTGATCTGCGAGCCAGTCAAATATAATTAATCTAAATAATTTTGTTTCAACCATGGCATTAACCACACTTGCCACCAGATGCTTGCCATCACAAACGGGTATTTTTTTTTAGTTGTTAATCAATTCACCCCAAACAAGGTGATAATGCTACTAAGATACAAGGAGGGGGGGGTTTACTGGAAGTGAAAGAGAAAAAGATTTTGGAAGAAACTGGAAATCCAATTTTAAACAAGGAAAAAAAATGGGAACAAACCTCTACTCCTGTTAAAAAAAAAACCGGCAAAGTTTACACTGTAGTACTCATCTCTATTGCCATGCTTACATTTCAGGTGTTGCATGATCTTCTTCAGGTGCTAGGAATTTTTAACCTAACCCTTTATTTTGATCACTGGGGTATGTCATTCGTATTCCATGTGTAATGCCACTTCTGGATGCCATGTAGTCAGGTATTGAACTCAAAACTCACTGAGTCAAGTCACTGGAATTAACATCTATATCTACTGCACTATGCATCCTTGAGGACATCAGTATATGAATTTTGGGAACTTATAAATTTAATATCTCAGTAATCATATTTTTACCGGAGCTCATATTGCAATCTTTGAAGCTAATGATTTTCTCTAGCACTACATGTTACTGGTTCCCATATTTTATTAATTCACAAAGAGTTGTGAGTTTCTACCTGGTTATAGCAGTAGTGAACAAATAACTTAGAGAGCCGAGTTAAAGGGAGATAACTACATGTTTTCCAGAAGTGGCATTGTACGTGGAAATAGAATGATATACCTCAGTGATAGGCAAACCTATCTACTCCTTTAGAAAAGGTGGGAGGAGCGGGTGGAAGGAAAAGTTAAGACTTTTAGGCAGGGATATTAGGAGTATAGCATTGAAGTAGACTTTAGAAGTAAGCAGAAACTAATCTTAAACAGATAACAACTTCTACTCTTGTTCAAATGACTGGGGAGAAGTGTCCATTGGGCAACAGGCAAATCTATCTACTCCTATTGAAGAGAAAAAAAATAATTAGTAAATAAAATTTCAGAGTTCAGATGGAGACGTTTGAAATATAGAGTTGAAGTAGACTTCAGAAGGAAACAGAAACCAAAATTATACTTCTGTTAAGAAAACTGGGGAGGAGGGTGAACCTATATTAAGTTAAATTTCTGAGGGTTTTTATTGGGGGTGGTTACCTCTAATCAGCTCTGTGCAGTACATCAAGCACTTACTTTAATAATACTGTATTTGTGCAACATCTTGATTTCAAATTTTAAATATAATGAAGCTGATGCTCAAACATTTTTTTCTTTTATAATCATATTGCCCCAAGTAAGTCATTTTACTGTTACTGTTTTGCAGGAGGAATACATAGAAGGAAAGTTATGAGAAAGAGTGACAGGTTATAGGGGGTGACAGAAAGTGGGTTATTAGGCCATCTCAGTTTAAAAAAAAAAATGTATTTCATACTATTTTTAGTATTTATTGGCTAAGTGGATAATTCTAAATGAAAGTAGAATGGTTCTTTTGTTATTATTACTTTGCAAAATTTTACAAGGCCACAGGAAGCCTTTGCTTCAGCTAGCCATGGAGAAGAGAGCACAAAAACTGGACACCAGAACAGCTCATTTGATGCACATGTTATTGTGCAATGTTAACAAAATAACCATTCTGTTTTCATTTAGAATTATCCACTTGGCAATAAATACTAAAAAATAGTATGAAATACATCTTTTTTTTTTAAAATGGGGTGGTCTAATAATTATGCTCAATATTGTGTGTGTGTATATATATATATATATATATATGTGTAAATGTATGGCTGACCATTCACAGAGTGGAGAAAAAGTCTGGACCTATAACAATTTACAGTTTTGGATAAGTGAACAGAATTCCACCTTCTTCCAAAACCTTTTTTACTTTGGAAACACATGATCGTTGTACATTTCTGAGAATAGTTATTCTTTCTTGTGGTTTCAATTTGTTGTGTGATGTTATCTTTTAGTGCTTGTAATGTTCTTGGTTAGCTATGATACTTAAAAATTATGTTAAGTAAATTTTCTGTGGGCCAAGACTTTTTACATATATATTGTGTCAACTCCACCCAAGCAAAGGAATTTTACTGCCATTGTTGAGCAGGGGGTTACATAGAAGGAAAGTTATGAGAAAGAGTGACAGGTTATAGGGGGTGTCAGGAAGTGGGTAAGAGAAGGATGAGTATACTGGTGAGAGTGGAGTGGAAGAAGAAAGGAGCATGAGAGAGAGAGAGAGGGGGTGCAAGTTAGTGAGATAGGAAATGAATATTGACTTTACATTTGAATTCTTGAAGATTGTAGCTGTCAGGAAAGCAAGTAAATGGAAGGGAATTCCACAAGTGGGAAGTGCGAGAAAAGAAGCTGATGGAGTAGAATTTGCGTTTATATTTTATTGGTTTCACAGTAAAAGGGTGGGACCTAGTTGCTAATCTTGTCACTCAGGTAAATTCATATATAATGGGCACCAGCTAGCTAAGTTCATCAGAGTAGAAGCCGTGAAAGTATTTGTAGAAGAGACACAGGGAAGCCACATTGCGCTCATCTACTAGGGTGCCTAGCTAATCCCTATTGCAGACATCTGCTCAGGCACATTTGTGTTTATTCAACAACCATGGAGCCTACCTGTGGTTTATACTGCAACTATTTTGAGAGAGAGAGAGAGCACATTATCTAGCTTGAACAAGTCAGGATGTTCAAACCCTCAGTCACAATGACTTTGTGTTAGCAAAATCATCAATGACTCTCAAAGGGTTCCATCTGCCCAATTTCTCTCACAAGGCTTGGGTTAACCCATGATATAGTTTTCAGGCATTTTCCAAAAGGTGCAGCATGCTGGGATTGCCTCCTCTAGATCGATAATCTCAAGAAGTCACCTTCCAGACAAATTCACCATGTTGAGATTCAAGCTCGAGCCTCATGGTCAGAATCTGAAAGTGAACATTCTAATCACTCGATTATATACAGTGTATTGTTCTTATAAATATTTTTTTTCTAGTAGGTACACCTTAACATCCTGAGTATTTTAAAACAGTGAAATTTGTATCAAAAGTCCTTACTAATGAAAAATATGCTTCCCTACAGGAATCTAATCTGATTTCCCTTTAGAGCAACCCACTTTAACTAAAGGGTGCCCCTAATAATTAAGGAACATCTCTCATTGGGAACTTTCTTCGTCTCTTTAGCTGCTAGCTTAATTTTTGTACCCCGCAAAACAAATAATCTTCACTTTTATCATAATTTCCTATGGCCTTTCCAGATGAAGGAGTGGTTTGACTTATTTGTATTCTATGGTTTATTAACTCTTTGCAGGTAATTTAAAGCCAGAAAACATTTTTAGATTTAAGAATTTTTTATTTTTCATTTTTTGAGATAATGATTTACTAATCCAAGTCTCTCTAATTAATCAATAGTTGGGAAAGGGGGAGAAGACACAAATTTGTACTTTTCTCAAGGCTGTTTGCAGGTAAGTGTATATAATGAATCCAAACAGAATTGGAACACAGCTCTCCCAGTTAACCATTTTGAGCCATTTATTCATTACACCACTTGTGTATCAAAGCTTACAGCTCTTGGTATTCCCAAGTCGTCCCCCATCTAAGTATTGGCAAGACTTGCTGTTGCTTAATTTTGGTGACTGTACAGGAATGAGTGTTTAAATATATTGTTGTTGTAAGCCTTAATGGGGAAAAGAGAATATATTTTTGATTTTTGTCAGAAAGTATGTTTTCCATAAGGACTTCTTGATTTTACTATTTAAAATATGAGATGTCAATTCAAATATTTTATGTCAGATTAAAAAAAAAAATACCAGAATAAGAAAGATGGAAAAGTGGGAAAATAAAAAAGGAAGCAAGTAAGAAATAAAATACGAAAAGAATGAGACTAAAAAGAGAATGAATGCGAAAATCGAGGAAAGATGAAAGAAAAAGAAAAACAGAGCAAAAAAAAAAAAAAAAAAAAAAGGAATAAAAGAAAGAAAAAATCTAAGAAAGTACGGTAAAAAAAAAATTTAGCATGTTGGTTGGTTGTTTTGTTTTTATGGCATATCAACCTTTTAATGCCAACTAAATTTTATTTATTTATTGCTGGTAATACCTTTTCCTTTTCAACAAATTATTGTTGTTTTTATGTAAGTTTTATGTCTAGTAATACTTTTTTCTTTTCCAGTATCAAGATTCATTGGGATTTGTTTTTAAGGGCAGGGTCCCCAAGTCTTACCCTTGTTATTTAACCCATAACTGGAGGGAAGGGACAGATTAATACCTTTTCCAAGGGTACCAGTGCTTAAGTGAATGCAGTGTATTCAACTGGAATTCGAACTCGGCTCACCAATTTCTCTTTCCCAGTCGATATCCACTGCACCACAACGCACATCAGTCACTAAACGCTTACAGTACCTAGTATTCCCCAAGTGGTCACCCATCTAAGTAGTGACCAGGTTCAACATTGCTTAACTTCAGTGATCAAGTGAGAACCGGTGTATTCAATGTGATAGGCAGTAAGCCAGTTTAGCATGTAAACACTTATACAATCCAAGAAGTCTATAGAAATGCATATATACCAAAGGTTCTTCAACTGGCTGCATTATGGAACCAACTCTCACGAGGATGCTTATCTCATCACTCCACTCTTAACCTGATCCAGTCTATGGTTAACTGTTATCATCCCAACAAACTGTGCCTCTATGTGACCATTGAGTGTCTCCTGGGGCTTAAAAAACCCTAACCTACAGTAATCAAGTCAGAAGCCAATAGAACTTCATGCTATTCACTTGTATAATTTTTTTTTTTTTTTGGTAGTGGGAAGATGTCCAAACAAAGTGGCAAAGTGGTTGCCTGATACTAAACAAATCTGTAAATTCATTTTTTTTATAAAGAATTAATGAATTTTATTTTTTTAATCTGATATTTGTATTATTTCAAACATTATTTTTAGTGGATATCTGTATTTGAGTTTTTTTTAAATATCTTTACAGTGTTTATTAGCTTGAATCCACAGGCTGTTAGTTGAAATAAAGAAAATGTGTACTCCAGCAGGATTTGAATCTAGATTCCCCCTTTGCAGAAGAAACCATCATCCGATTCATTGTGCTTTGAAGCTCTCTATAGCTGAACAGTCAGTCAAGAAAGGTACTACTTGCCTTAAGGCACATTCACTCGTTCACATTTCATCAATGGCCATATCTGCTCAGTTTTGTATCAGAAGTGTAAACAAAGCAATTTCTAAAGAATTAATGAAATTCATTTTTTAATCTGACATTTTCGCTACTCCAAATGTTATTTTTAGTGAATCCAGCATTTGAGTAGATGGTCCATTTTTTCCCCCTCTCCACTGGACAGCACATTTAAGAAAAGATGCCCTATTAGTTTTACTTGATTGTAGAGGCTGGTTTTAAAAAAAATATATATATCATGAGGTTCTCATCATCCCAAGCAAGGCGGTTAACACCACTGATGTGCAGGGGGCTACGTAAGAGTGAAAAGAGAAAGCCGGAAACCACATCCTAAACAGGGAATAAGGGATGAGCCTCTACACCTGTTCAATAGACATGAGTGGAGTGTGAACCGGGCAATAGTTTAGTCTATCTACTACAATTGAAAAAAAAAAATATTCTATATCAAAAATGTGATTCTACAGAAGGATACTGAGAATACCATGGACCAAATATGTGAGCAAGTCCTGGACACAATAGCACCAAGACAGAAAGAGAAAGGTGAAATTTATGGGTCACATAGTGAGGAAGGAGGGCTTTGAGAGTTTGATACAGACAAGGCAGATTGAGGATAAGAGTGACAGAGAAAAGTGACACACAACTTACGTGGTGAGCTTGAGTGAATGGATGCCATAGCTGGGTTTGGGAAATATTATGCACAACAAAGGACATGAAATTGTGAAAAGCCATGATCACCAATATCCTGAAGGAACATGGTATATCAGTCAGTCGGTTAAGTGCCACACACGCTTTGGGCGATCATGTCTCGAAAAAGACATGACTGTCTGGGCAGAAGATTATCCTGGAGCAGGTTGCTATTGCTTTCTGCGGTAGACTGGTTGCCAGCCAAGGCTATAGAACCCAATCTATCCTATTATTTAACCCATAACTAGAGGGAAGAGACAGAAGTGAATGCAAGGAAGTCAACTGAAATTCGAACTCAGCACCCCAATTGGTCTTTCCAAGTTGATATCCATTGTTTTTGTTTGGAATATAGAAGATAAAAAAATATGGTTATCTAACTTTTTCCTTTTTGAGCAAAAATAATTTTTTCAAAAATATCCCTTGGACCCTGATCAGCTAATGTTTTTATCTTCTAAATTACAACAGTTTTATTACTATTATTATAAACAATGCCGAATTGCAAAGCTGTCATATATAGATATATGTGAGAGAGAAAGTGTGTGTGTGTTTTAGTTTTCCTTAAAATGTATGCATATTTTGATTAAGTTTAACAAGCCTGTTTAGCAAACAGAACCATTTCTGAATGTGAGGTCATTGATTGAGCAGTAACCAGTTACAACAAACTGTTCATCGGAGCAATGTTTCAATGCCAATCTTCTGATCTGATCCCTGGGTTGCTCGACTCAATTTCAGTGCCATTTGCAGATCAGCATCCTCCTTCTGTTGTGCGAGTCGCCTCTCTTCTTCCAATCTTTTGCTCTCTAGTGTAGCCCATTTCAACTGTTCTTCTTCAGAACAAATCTGGCATAAGGGGAAGTGAAGAAAAAAAAAAGTGTTAAAAACAGATAACATAAAAACAGAAAGGTTATTAGTTTCAAGTTCGGTCTAAATTTCCAAGATAAGAAACCGATGTCTTTGAATCGTTATCCTTGTAAATTCTGATAATTCAAAGAAACAAATTCAAAATTCTGACATTGTTACTAAATAAAACAATCACATGAAGAAGTCCAGAAAGAGAGAAATGGAAAAAAAGGTGCATTTTCGCATTTTTTCCGCCACTCAATTCTAGGCATTATTATATCCATGATATAATAACACTGTAAATAATGCACTGAACAAAATGGCTGAAAAGAAAAGGAATGACAAACATGCTTTGTTCTTAAAGAAAACTTTCTTACCACTAATACACAAAACTATATATACATATTTACACATGTCCTACACAAAGAAAATAAATATCACATATCAACACAGCAAGCAGAGTGTAAAGAGAAACAAAAATAGATGGGTCTTCTATTTAATACAGAAAATTGTTGTGTTTCAGGAGAAGCCATTTTTTAAGGCTCCAGATTCAAATAGGCTAGATTCATCTACTATGTCCCACACTCATCATTTCCAGTTCATGGAGTATGAAGTTTTCTCAAATTGAGGACAGTGAGTTGTTTTTTTTTTTTCTATATCTTTGAAAGATATATTCCCAAAAGAAAACAGCACCATGGACTTGTAAGCTGTAGTATTTGCTGGAAGTGGCGGGTTTAACTTCAGCTCGGGTTAACAAAAAACCCACTAGATTTGTAAATAAGCTCACTGTCTGGTCACATGACCCACATGTGTTATCTTGATAAAAGGAAGAGAATTGCCTTTTGTAAACCTACATCGTCAAACTGTGGCTATATCAACCAAGATAGGGATAATAGTTCAAATAAATCAGTGAAAAGCCTTAAAATAGTTCAAGCTTATGCATTACCCACATCCCTATCTGCTTCTATGTGCCTTGTTCTTTCAGGACGTAGGGGATCATGGCCTTCCACGACTCCCTATCCCTGATGGCTCTTAGCATGCTTTCTCCTGTAACACCATACAACCTCATTCTGTCATCCACCTGCTTGGGCCCTTCAAATATGTTACCTGCTGCTTTCCTCTGTCTCTTTTTCCCTCTATCTGGCCTGTTTGTATCAGGTTCTCCAAGCCCTCCTTCCTCATTGCATGTCCCAGGAACTTCAGTTGTCTTTTCCTGATGCTCAATATTAATTTCCTTTTTGTTTCCATTCTTTCCAACACCTTGTCATTGCTCACATGCTCGGTCCATGATGTCTGCAGCATCCTTCTGTAGAACTACATTTCAGCTGCTTCAAGTTTTCCCCTCATCTTTGTTGATATTGTCCAACATTCACTGCCATATTAAAGAACTGACATCACATAGCATTTCAGTTAGGGTCAAAATGGCATTCCTGTATTCAAAGGAATAACCTTTATCATAATTTACATGAAAACTATTATGCTCATTTTTGTTATTATCACAACATTTCTGACATTGTGCTCTCTGGCCATCATCAGGGAATTTTAGAGAGGAAGCTTTATTTAATGTGGAGGGTGGGTACATCATTCTCATTCTGCTTCCTATGTCTAGGGATATCTCATCTAGTTCTTTATAGCAGTGCTCAGTTATTGCATAAATTAATGCTTTAATCCACTCGTTACCTGACTCAAAAAAAAAACACCTGAAGATGGTTGGCGAGTACAATAACCAAAATGCTGTGATAACAACAAAAGATGAGGACATTAATCAGACTGTTAACAACAATTGGCTATTTATAAAGTCATTCATCTAAGTACTGATCACGCTCAGTGTTCGTTAACTTCAGTGATTGGACAAGATTCAAGATGATATAGCCAATAAAAGATAAGAAAGTGAATGAAACTACAAGAAATAAGGAAAATGTTTATCAAGCAGCTGAGTGGTTGATTCCATTTAGTAGCATATTAACCTATATAGGTTATTTAATGCCAAAATTTGGATGTGCGTTGTGGTGCAGCGGATATCAACTCGGAATGACAAATCGGGGAAGAGTTTGAATTTCAGTTGAATTCCTTGCATTCAGTTGTGCACAAATAGTCTTAGGAAAGCTGTTAATGCATATCTTCCCTCCAGTTATGGATTAAATAACAGGACAGACTGGGTTCCATAGCCTTAACTGGCAACCAGTCTACCGCAGAAAGCAATAGCAACCTATTGCAGGATAATCTTAACCCAGTCAATCATGTCTCTTTTGAGACATGATCACCCAAGCATATATCATTTATGGCACTTGACTGACAATATAATAGATGGAAACATATTTAAGGCTTCTACTGGGTATAAAGTGGGAGATCGATTTTCTAATGTCATGAAGTAGTAAACTGATCCCCCACTAATGACTACTTATTGATATAATAATATAATCTACCTTTTCACCCTATGGCTATGGGTTGAATAGCAGTACAGATTAGGTTCTATAGATTTGGTTGGCAACTAGTCTACTGCAGAAAGTAATGGCAACCTACTGTGGGTTAATCTTCTGCCCAGTCAGTCATGTCTCGTAAGAAACATGATCGCCGAAGCATGTATCACATATGCCACTTAACTGACTGAATGCCAAAATCTAAATATTTTGTATACAATTATAATGTTTGTAGTGATACAAGCTTACTAATTAACCCATAGCTGAGGGGAGAAAAGGTGGATTCATAACTTTTGAAAAAGTATCTTGCGTGAATATAACGAACTCAATGAGAGTTGGAACTCAGCTAACAACTCCAAGCCATTACAGTATTTGCTTATCCAAGCTTACAGCACTTGATATTTCCAAATGGTAACCCATCAAGGTATTGACCAGGTCCGAAATTGCTTAACTTTAGTGATCAGACGAGAGTTGGTGTGTCAATGTGATATGGATGTAAATTCTATCCATTTAGTGGTAGTCAGTAAATTTATATATACCTAAAATACATTGATTTATAGTACCTGAATTAAAGAGAGCTGCTGGAATTAAGTGTCTAAAAGTGAGTTCATAAAAAAAAAATTCTTCAATAATGAATGGCATCAGAAGGTTTGAACCAGTTTAATATAGAGCATCAAAGAATAGGTAATTGTACAAAATCAACTATTAAAAAGGTGGCTGCCGGATCCAGTTAACTTTAAGGAAGTTTTAAAAGCTGGGCCCTTTATTTAATCTACAGGGATAGATTGTTCTTATCCTGCTGGCCATGTCTAAGGATATCTGGTCATGATCAACAGAATGAGAACAATCTAGCCCTATAGATTAAATAAAGGATTCAGTTAAAGATTACCTTGATTGACACACACCTGATAAAGGACTTGAAACACAGCAATAACAAGAGTAGATTGCCTAAACTAAACTATCGCCCGGTTCACACTCCACCCACATCTATTGAACAGGTGAAGAGGCTCATCCCTTGTTTCCTGTTTAGGATGCAGTTTCCGGTTTTCTCTTTTCTAATCTTCTCACTCTTATGTAGCCCCCTGCACATCAGTGGCGTTACCACCTTGCTTGGGGTGATATGATTTTAAAAAAACAAAAAATAAAAATGAGAACAATAGTCTACATGTGAGTAATAACTTCTCATCGCAGAAATTCAGAAAAAATATATTCCAAGACCTGTTGTGGCTGCCTGAGAACATGGATCTGCTTCCAAAGAGTTATGTCTCAGCTGATGGTGGCACAGCATCTATCATGGCTGTACAGGTCCACACAGGAGTGACAGTTTTGACTGCAATGAATGTGCTCTCCGCTGATGTCGGCATGTTTTCTTTTCTTCATGTATACTTTGCCTGGATGCCAAACCCTGTTTTTCTCTCCTCACTCCATCAGTCAGTCAAGTGCCATACATGATACATGCTTTGGGCAATCATGTCTTGAAAGACACATGACTGACTGGGCAGAAGATTAACCCACAGTAGGTTGCCATTACTTTCTGCAGTAGACTAGTTGCCAACCAAATCTATAGAACCTAATCTGTACTGCTATTCAACCCATAGCCATAGGGTGAAAAGGTAGATTATATTATTATATCAATAAGTAGTCATTAGTGGGGGATCAGTTTACTACTTCATGACATTAGAAAATCGATCTCCCACTTTATACCCAGTAGAAGCCTTAAATATGTTTCCATCTATTATATTGTCAGTCAAGTGCCATAAATGATATATGCTTGGGTGATCATGTCTCAAAAGAGACATGATTGACTAGGCAAAAGATTATCCCGCAGTAGGTTACCATTACTTTCTGCAGTAGAGTGGTTGCCAACCAAGGCTATAGAACTCAGTCTGTCCTTTTATTTCCCAAGGGTATTAGCATGCACTTGAATACAAGGAATTCAACTGGAATTTGAACTCGGCTTCCTGATTTCTCGTTTTGAGCCGATATCCACTGCACCACAACACACATCCCCTCACTCTATCACTTGGCATAAATTGTCTTATCGCCCTCATGTTCTTTTGCAGAAATCTTTGAAGTGAAGATGAGGCTGCCCTCTTGCCAGTGGCCAGTTCCCCATTCAGAACGACCTTCAGAATCCTCCCATCAGTAGACTGTTGCTTCCTGTATTTCGCCATTCCAGTGAGGCAACACTGGACTGTCCTCTCCAGAGCAGTCTTGAGAGATCGGTAGTTGCCTATGCAGCACATCTCCCCTTGCCATGCAATGGATGTTGTCCAAGTGAATTGTAGAATCCAATCCAGCTTGGGACTGGCATTGTTGCAGGAATTGCCAGAACGAAGTTGAACATAACATTGGACTGTCTTAGGGACCCCGGACTAGTCATTACTTCTGAATGGATTGACACTCTTAGGGACCCTGGATTAGCTATTACTCCTGGATGGATGTATCAAACTGTAAATAAAAAGTTTGTTTTTTTTCTTCATTTTCCTATGATGACGTCCAATTTATAAATTTAGCCAAATAAGAGATAAACAAAATCAACTATTAAAAAGGTGGCTGTTGATCCAGTTAACTTTAAAGAAGTTTTAAAAACTGAGTCCTTTATTTAATCTACAGGGATAGATTGTTCTTATCCTGCTGGCCATATCTAAGGAAATCTGGTCGTGATCAACAGAATGAGAACAATCTAGCCCTATAGATCAAATAAAGGATTCAGTTCAAAATTACCTAAAAATTACCTTGATCGACGCACACCTGATAAAGGACTCGAAACGCTGTGATATCAACAACAAAAATGAGCACGATAGTCTACATGTAAATAATAACTTCTCATCACAGAAATTCAGATGGAAACTAATAAAAGATAAAGCAGCTATAACAATTTGGTCACCAAGTAGATCTTAGCAACATCAGTACAAGACTTCTAATCGCAGGTTTAAAAGTGCATTGAATGTTTCATATATTTTCCATTCAAAGTTAATGACATTCAAATTTGAATGTCATTAACATGCAGTTTTCACATAGACATTTAAGTTACACTAATTTGTGAATTTCAAGCAATCAATCCAACGTATTTGAACATTTTATTTTTGTCCTTTTTTTTTTATATGAAGTAAAAAGCTTTTAACTTTTCATTTAAGAAATCACTGTGAATTGTCATTTTTATTGCACATTGAGAATATCTATATATAAATCACTAAATCTCTAATCTTGTGTGTGTTCTTGAGATACAGCTTAAACAAAACATTATACATACACCAACCAGTTAAGGACTAAATTGTACCTTGAACCCATGTGTATTGAAAACAAAAACTGAATTTTCTTTTAAAAATGCCATAAAAACAATCTTATCACAAGAACCTTTTCTGTAATTTTAATTAAATTTGTTGCATGATTTTTTTAAAACTGAGAATTGGCTTCTGTTTACAATTGATGAAAAATTGGCAGAAAATTTGAAATTTTAAAAACTTTTTTTAAACCTAAAAAATTTTTGATTTCAATCAATATAATTTCCATTTGAAATACACCAGGATATTTTGTTTACTGTAATTTTAATCTCTTGGCTTTACAATTAAAGTTAGAATTAAAGCTTCAAGAAAACCTTTCTATTTTTAAAAATTCAATTTAAATTGAGGTATTGAAAATTTGTGGAGGTACCTAAACTAAATTGTACCTTGAACCCATGCAGCAAATTTAATTAAAATTACAGAAAAGGTTCTTGTGAGAAAATTGTTTTATAGCATTTTTAAAAAGAAAATTCAGTATTTGTTTTCAATGCCCATTCTTATATCAATCTGCATATATAAACACACATTTGCACATCATATTCTATTATGTGTGTGAAAAATAATAAACATTCATAATGTATTGTAAAAACATTAAATAAATTTATACAATTCACTACACTACGTCAGAACTTATTTTATAAACACCTAGCTATATAGCTCGGGGATTTTAAGTAGTTATGTTGAAATGGGAAGGTCAAGTGTTTATTCAAAAAGCTTCCTTATGAGGTTGACACTTAAGTTAAAAAAAATGCAAAGTAAGTATTGGTCTTTGTTGTATTTGTAAAACAGGATTCATGCTTGGTCAATTTTGCCAATAAACGGGAATGGTGTATGTACAATTGGAAGAATGGGGACAGGTGTTACGGGAACCTGTAATGTGATGCGATGACGTTGTGATGCAGTAGGAGTGGATGCATTGTCCCTGCAACTTTGGAGGAATTGGAACCTTGTAGAAAATGTGAAATTGTTATGGCACATGATAAGGTAGAAGTTACAAAAAAGACCTGATTTTTGTTGAAATACAAGAAAGAGTTACAGAGAAATAAACGATCACAAAAAGCAACATTTTCCATTAAATTGTTTTGCCATGCCCTGTGTGTCAATTGAAATTTTTTGTTTGCATATCAAGGCATCAGACTTTGATCTACCAGTGACTTGATTCTGGTTGAGGGTTTCGAAAAAGTAGTGTTTGTTAGAATGGAGAGACAGACAGACAGACAGACAGACAGACATGTCCATTTTTATATATATATATATATATATATATATATATATATATAATACTTGAAAAGTGAAGAGGCTATATGTGTCATGTAACTTGATTTTAAATAAATAGATGTATGCTTATTCAGTCAGTCAGTCAAGTGCCATACGTGATACATGGTTTGGGCGATCATGTCTCAAAAGAGACATGACTGACTGGGCAGAAGATTATCCCGCAGTAGGTTGCCATTGCTTTCTGCGGTAGACTGGTTGCCAACCAAGGCTATAGAACCCAATCTGTCCTATTATTTCACCCATAACTGGAGAGGAGTGACAGATTCGATATCCACTGCACCACAACGCACATGCTTAGTGGCTGTCATTAATATATTTTGAAATAAATGCAAGGTGAAAACATGTATGCATAAAAAAAAGGGACTTATTTTGAAAAAGACTACACTGATTTTAAAGTATTTGTTGTAACCTAGCTTGAACTTGTGATGTATAGTTCACAATATATAAAGGACTAATATCGAGTAGCGAGAGGGGAGTCAGCATGGCTAGCACTGTTGTTATCTACTCAGCTCACTAGTTGTTACCACCTTACTCGGACATGTACTACTATATCTACCAAAAATAGCCATATTACTTACTTCTATCTGTGTATTGACATTCCTCCACTAATACAACAGATCCAGCGACGAAATATTCATCTTGAACTACTACAAACTGACAACAGATTTGACAACAAAGTATTTGAGAGCCAAACTCGCATCGAATTACCAACAAGTTGTCAACAAAATAAGTCAGTCAAAACTCTCTATGGATTGATAACTCAAGGGTCATAGGTTCAAACCTAACTACCTACAGAGTAGTGTTTCAAAAAAAAAAATATATATATACAATGGAGCCTACTGTATATATACATAATTACTTTTATGGTTAGGGTTGCGAGTCTTGACAAAAAAATTAAATTTTTTCTTTATGATTATAAAATTTAAAAAAATATAAATTTATATATTCTCCAATTAGCTTATCTTTTTTTTTTTTTGTTGCTTTTATACAGGTTTCTTTTGCCATATCTCTTTTGCATACTTTTTTTTTGTGTAGCGTATGTTGAAAAACTTTTTAACCTAAATTGTTGCCCACCAAAATTTCTAATCACCCACCACTTTCTGATCAGTGGCTCATCACCCACCCAACATTTGAAATTGCTTACAAAGTGAGCCAAGACTTTCTTGCCATCTCAATCGTAAAAACTGAATGTAAAAAAAACAAAAATTTTACCACTCAATTATTTACATTGTTCGAACTGTTGCCCTCATCATTTCAGCCATTTGTATGTTCCAACCTTCTTAAAGATGACAAAGTTGAGAACAGTTCAAACAATATAAATAATTTAAATACCTCATGACAGAAATACAGACAATCTATGAACCTTCTTAAAACTATAGAAAATATAAAATATTTATAACCATCCATTTTTATTAAATTACTTAGATAAAATAATACTTGACCATTTTTAAATTTTAGAAAATATTTATTTAATCGGTAACTACAAAAAACAATTTTCAATTACTATGTTAAACTGAAGAATGTTTTAGCACACTAATCAAATTTTGGTATAAAAATAATTTGAACAAATTAATCAAGGGATTTTTGTATTCCATAGAGAGGATAAGTGAGCCTTGTTTTGCTGTAGAGACATCCCTGGCTGAATGGTAAAACACTTTTGGTTAAAAGATTGTTTCCCAGGAAAAGGAAATAGAAATTCAGTCCCTACAGGTATCTTTTCTTGAGCAAGCCTTTCTATGTCTAGTTAGGTGGGCATCACTTTCACTGCTAGATAAACAAGAACATATATACTAATTAAAAAAAATATATTTTAAAATTGGTTATTTGCTAAAAATATGACTAAATATAAGAAAACATTAATCCAAGAATACAGCAGCCAAAAACAAATTAAATTATTGGTGGACCTGAAAGTGACTACCACCACTTTTTAAATTTGTTGTTTTTCATTTTTTTTTTACTTTTTCCAGTGCAATCTTATCGATTAAACCCTAAACTTTTTGACTGACTGAAATGAGTTGACAAGACTGGTTTTCCTTAACAAGGATTTAATCAACAAAACATTTCCTGACTAAGCAATTCGTCAACTGACGAATGCAAGTAAGGGAAGTAATTACACTAACAAAATGCCAAGGGCAGATAAGTATAGTACATTCTCCCCCTCCTTTTTTTTTTTTTTTTTTTTTTACGGTTCATCATACCTCTTTGGCTTACGAATTTCCCGTTGGGATCGTCTGGGTATATCAGGAGTTCTTGACATTACTTGAGGAGGAATAATATTTAAATCACTTGGAGAAGATACAATTTCTGAGTTAACGATAGTTTGTGAATCGTTACTATCTACTTTTTCCTTGGGAGATTCATTAGTGGGTGTAGAATCATTTAGGTCTTTCTGGATATCATCTACAACATTCTCGCTTTGTAATGAGATCCTTGCTGGTGCTAGGTCGCTTACAGAGACTGTAGATTCGCGACCATTGGTGAATCTTATGTGTGCATATTGGGGATTTGCTTCGAGTAACTCTACTTCGTCAACCAATGGTTCGTACTTACTCGCTCGGACATGGCGACGCAAAAGAACAGGCCCTGGCTTAGATAGCCAAGTGGGTAAGGAATGGCCGCTGGGAGTTCGCCGTTGATATGAAAAAAGTCTTTCATGTGGTGTGGCATTAGTAGCGGTACAAAGAAGAGATCTTATGGAGTGTAGCACTTCAGGCAAAACCGTTTCCCACTGCGATTCCTTGAGATTTCTTGAGGCTAGGGCTAATAATGTGTGTTTCCATATAATCCCGTTATACCTTTCACACTGACCGTTTCCTTGGGGGTGATAAGGCGTTGTCCGGCTAGTAGCAATCCCGAGATTGGTGAGATATTCATGTACTTCCTTTGATAAGAAGGATGCACCCTTATCCGAATGGATGTAGGATGGCATGCCAAATACTATGAATATTTGACTTAGACCCTGTATTACAGAGTCTGAATTAGTGCTTGTACATGCGAAAGCAAAAGGAAAACGTGAGTACTCATCTATAACCGTTAATAGGTAACGGTTTTTCGAAGTTGAAGGAAGGGGCCCCTTAAAGTCAATGCTGAGTCGTTCCATTGGTTGTGTAGCTTTGACTAGGCGTCCAGCTTCTGGTGTATAGAAGCGTGGTTTCCATCTGGCACAAACTGCACATGCTGCACACACTCTCTTAACCTCTTCAATAGAGTACGGAAGATTCCTTACTTTAACAAAATGAGCTAACCTGGTTATACCCGGATGACAAAGATGTTCGTGTATTTCATGCAATCTTCCCATGTTGTCGAGTGCATTGCACTGGACACGCGAGAGCGTATCGGCTGGAATATTGTTTTTCCCTGGTCGGTACATGATATCGTACTCGTAACACCCCAATTCCATTCTCCATCTTTCGATCTTGCTGTTCTTGATCTTTCCATGCCTTCTTGCATCAAACATGAAATTCACAGCTTGTTGATCTGTGACTATCACAAAACGTCGTGCTGATAGATAATGTGACCACTTTTTAACTGCCTCTACTATTGCACAAGCCTCCTTTTCTACGGAAGAGTGTTTTCGTTCTGTAGTCGTAAGTGTGCGTGAAAAGAATGCTACTGGACGGTTTGCTTGATTGAGAGTGGCTGCAATAGCAGTATCAGAGGCATCGGTTTCTACTACAAGAGGTATCTTTTCGTCGACTGAGTGCAATAAGGCCTTTTCAATTTCCTCCTTGAAGATTTCAAATGTTTTTATCGATTCTGGATCAAGGGGGAATGAATTAGCTGTTATTAAGGGTCTAATCTTATCAGAGAATTTGGGTATCCACTGGGAGTAGTAAGAGAATAATCCAAGCACTCGACGCAGAGAGGTTTTGTTCTGAGGAATAGGTAACTCTCTTAATGGCCGTAGACGTTCTGCATCAGGTCTAAGTAAGCCCTGTGATATACTATAGCCGAGAAAATCAATGGATGTTTTAGAGAACACGGACTTCTCTTCATTGAGAGTGAGGTTATACTGGGTAATAATCTTTTTTAATTTTTCTAAGTTCTCATCATGGTCTTGCTGATTTTTCCCGACTACGACAATGTTGTCTACATAGGCATACACTCCCGTTAGATTATTTTCCTTAATAATCTTGTCTATTATCCTTTGGAAACATGCAACACCATTGGTCACTCCAAAAGGAATTCTACAAAATTGGTAAAGTTTACCGTTAGCTTCAAATGCTGTATAAGGCTTAACTTCTTCTTTTATTGGTATCTGGTGATATGCACTCTTCAGATCCAATGAGCTATAAACTTTAAATTTTGATATTTCCTGGGCTAAGTCATCCATTCTTGGTAATGGATAAGCATCCAATCTAGTAAATCTGTTAATTGTTCTACTATAATCGACTACTAGTCTCTTTCTTTGACGTTCATTTGTTACTATTAAAACCTGAGCCCTCCAAGGGGAAGTACTTTCCTGAATTACACCCTCTCTGATCATTTTCTCAATCTCAGTCTGTATGAAACGTCTGTCACCCTCTCCACACCTTTTAGATTTAGTTGTAATAGGTTTACAGTCTGGATCAATGTTGGAAAATAAAGATGGTGTGTCCACTAATGCCGAGGGCACACTACAGGAGATAGGATGAGAGATTTCAAGATCTTTCTTAGAGCCACCGAATGCAAAAGATATAGTGGAATGTTGTGACATGAAATCTTGGCCAAGAATAATATCAGAGCAGAGTTTGGGTAGCACTGAAAGTTTTACATTTGGATACCACTCACCCAGAAGGTTCAAATCCACCGTACACTGTCCTTTGATAGAAGCTTTAAGTGATGATGACGCCATGGACACGTTACCAGTAGCAGGTTTTATTTGTATTTTGTGTTTCCTCACATAACTGAGGGAGATAAAGGATCCTGAGCTCCCCGTATCCATTAGCGCCTTACCGGCGCCATTTTTCCCGACCAATACGTATAATGCAGCCTGTTTTAGGGATCCTAAGGAGGCAGACGTAGTGTTGGATATCAACATTGTCGCGAGTCTGTGAGAGCATGTTGCAGCAGATGTCGTATTTGGGTTTGAACGGCACATTTTTGAGAAATGGCCTTCTTTTTTACATTTAAAACAGGTAGCGTTTCTTGCTGCACACACACTTCTGTTATGACGAGGTCCTCCACAAAAGAAACACGTATACTTGGTGTTAGCCAAAGCTGCACAACAAGCATTAATGGGGACCGTTGACTGGACACCGGTACAGTTATTTTCCTGAGAAACTGCACCCACAATTGGTGTTTGAGTGTATGTATATGCTTCTGAATTTTTCTGAGCTGCATGGAGCGCTCTAGCTTGGTCGATAGCTATATTTAAATGCAGTGTTTTGTTTTCAAGTAGCCGTTGTCGAATAACGTTTGAACGTAAACCTGTGATGAATGCATCTCTGACACAGTCGTCTCGGTTTTGAATCGCATCAACTGGTTTAAAGTTACATTCTTTCGCTAGTAACTGTAGTCTTTGCACGTATTCGTCAATATTTTCCTCCTCTTTTTGGCCGCACGTGGCAAGTAAATGCCGGGCGAAAACTTCGTTCGGGGGTTTTATGTACAGTTCTTTCAGACGGTTAACTGCACTATCAAACGTATCACATTCAGCAATGTATTCGTATACCTCAGAAGAAATACAGTTTATCAGTGTATCGAGTTTATCCAAATCAGTATGGATGTTAGGGTCAACAATTTTACGTAGGAACGACGAGAAACTTCGAAGCCAGTGATTAAAGTGCTTACTTGAGGATGTTGTATTAGGAGGGGTGCTCAAACGTTCCGGCTTCAAGTATTTATCCATACTGTTGAATGTGTTTTGTTGATTAAATTGAAATGAGTTGACAAGACTGGTTTTCCTTAACAAGGATTTAATCAACAAAACATTTCCTGACTAAGCAATTCGTCAACTGACGAATGCAAGTAAGGGAAGTAATTACACTAACAAAATGCCAAGGGCAGATAAGTATAGTACACTGACAAAAAAATTTGTAAAGGTTTCAACATTTAAACAATTTTAGGAGGTGGGGGGAGGGTTCATGCGACCTACAATAGTAAATCGATCCTGTGCAATGAACTTTTTTGTTTGCGCATATTCAACTACTGAATCCTTTGCAAAATTTTTGAATAAAGCCATTCTTGGAGTTTCAGAGGAAGATGTCATCATAAGACCTAAAGAAAACTTGAAAAAGACAAAATTAAGAGCAACAACTCATCTCCAAAAACCCAAAAGAAAGCAACCCCAACGCGAGTGGTTCGAAAATGGAGGATCGATTTACTATAACGTTGTATGAGAAGGTTAGCCCCCCCACCACTAAAATTGTTTAAATATTGAAATTTTAAAAAATTTTTTTTTTTTTATAATCAGAAACTTTATGGAATAACTGATGAGATTAAGCTGAAAAAAGTAAAAACAAAAATGAAAAACAACAAATTTAAAGATGGTGGTAGTCTTCTTTATGTCTGCCAAATTATTTTGTATTTTTAAATGATAACTTTATTTAGTGGTTGTACATCATGGTGCAATGGATATTGGCTCAAATCAGAGAGCTGAGTTCACATTCTAGTTGAATTCATTGCCTTTACTTACGTATAAATACTCTTGGGAAAGGTATTAATTTGTCACTTCTCACTCAAGCTATGGGTTAAATAACAAATTGGGTTCTATAGTCTTGGTTGGTAAATGACTGTGGGAAAATCTTCCATCCAGTCACTCATGTCTCTTTCGAGATATGATCATCCAAACGTGTATCACGTATGACACTTAACTGACTGAATAATTTCATTTAATGATCGTCACAATAAAAATTCTCATTTTAAACTTTTTCTTTAAGCTTTTATTTAATTTTAATTTCAAGCTAATAGATTTAATTTAAATTAGCAGAAAAGTTTTTTTTTTTTTTTTTTTTCAATTTCTTTTGCTGAAATATCTGATTAACAATACAGGTTTTACCTCAAGTTATTCTCGATTATACGTAGGTTGTCAAAAAATATTTAAATGGAATAATAAAAATTAAGTTTCGAATTTTATTAGACTTTCTGTCCGCCAGAAATATAGAAGTTGTAATATCACTAGAAAAGTTTTAAAAAGCACATAAAATCATGTTACTTTACAATAAATAAGAATAAAAGTATATAAAATCATATTAAAGTACGTACATTTACAGTAAATGTTAATATAATCATCATAAATCCTAGAGAACGAAATATAAAAACATCTGTAATCCTTGAAGAAAAGTTCAAAGAATTCTCAACCAGTTTATTAAAAAGTGTATCGAACAACAACAGCCAGAGTGAGCTGTTTATGCTAATGATCCACTGCCAATCACGTCTGCTATGTAAATAAATTTACCAATATTTACATTTGTTTAACATAAATTAGTCTATTTTTTACTATTGCAAAATAATTTTAATAACTTCATTTCTTATTTAACCGTTGAGAATCATTTTATTTTATTTTATAATGTCTTAGAGCAAAACACATTCACAAATAGTCCACAATACACTGCAATCAGTCAGTTAAGTGCTATAAGTGTTACACGCTTTGGGCAATCATGTCTTGAAAGAGACATGACTGACTGGGCAGAAGATTATCCTGCAGTAGGTTGACATTACTTTCTGCGGTAGACTAGTTGCCATCCAAGGCTATAGAACCCAGTCTCTTCTATTATTTGACTTATAGGTAGTTGGAAGAAATGTATTATATTATCAAGTAGCAATTAGATGGTGATCAGTTTATTACTTCATAACAATATAAAACTGACCCCCCACTTTATGACCAGTAGAAGCCTTAATCATGATTCCAACTATTATATTCAGTCAGTCAGTAAAGTACCATACGTGATATACGTTTTGGGCAATCATGTCTCGAAAGAGACATGACTGACTGGGCAGAAGATTATCCCGCAGTAGGTTGTCATTGCTTTCTGCCGTAGACTGGCTGCCAGTCAAAGCTATAAAACTCAACCTGTCCTGTTATTTGACTTGTAGGTAGAGGGGGAAGAGATGTATTATATTATTAAGTAGTAATTAGTGGGTTATCAGTTTATTACTTCCAAACTATATACAACTGATCCCCTACTTTGTGTCCAGCAGAAGTCTTACTCATATTTCTAACTATTATATCCACTCAGTCAGTTAAGTGCTATATGTGACACACGCATTGGGCGATCATGTCTTGAAAGTGACATGTCTAACTGGGCAGAAGATTTTGCTGCAGTAAAATTGCTTTCTGCGGTAGACTGGTTGCCAGCCAAGGCTATAGAACCCAATATGTCTTATTATTTAACCCATAACTAGAAGGAAGAGACGGATTAATACCGTTCCCAAGGGTATTTGTGTTTAAGTGAATGCAAGGAATTCAACTGGAATTTGAACCCGGCACCTCGATCTCTCATTCCGAGTTGATAGCCACTGCACCACAACACACTTGTAAACATCTACATTTACAAGTATGTACATACATGTTTTGATTAATTGAGATTACTTTTTTTTTTCTGTATTATATTAATAAATAAAATGCATTTGTTTGTAAGCTTAATACAAATTTTTATTGACTATATATTATTAAAAATAAATTTATAAATAAAATACAGAACCAGGAATGGTTATTTGTCGTTTAGATTGGAAACAAGTAAATTCGATGAACGTCGGTAATTCGTTCCAGGAGAAGCAACTTAAGGTGAGGTACACTAAACTAGATAAAAAGTTTGTATTTGACAAATATATGGGAAATAATTACAGTACTAAGGGTGACAACACCACACAACAAAGGGAGTTAATTTCTGACGAGACCAAGGGAGACAAATTTCTGACGAGAAAAAAACTGTTTTTCATAACCGAGAAGTATCAAATCTTGCAAGACATTGTTTTTCATAAATTTGTAATACATAAAAAAATGTTCACACTATTTTCTGCATCTTTGTTGTTGTTATCAAAACTTTTCGGCCGTTGAGCGCTCCAGTGTATGACTGTCTGTGTAACCTACTGGAAATTCTGAACTGAACATTTCATATAATCCTGGAGGTAGACTGTTCTTGTTTCACTGCCCATGTCTAGGGATATCTTGTCTAGCTCCTATTTTTTTTTAATATGACTTCTGCTCCGATGAACTTAGCTCTCTGGTGCTGCCTATGTATGAATTTACTTGAGCCAAAAAATTAACAACTAGGTCCCACCCTTTTACTGTGAAACCAATAAAATGTAAAGGCAAATTCTACTCCAGCAGCTTCTTTCTCACACTTCCCGCCTGTGGAATTCCCTTCCGTTTACTTGCTTCCGCGACAGCTACAATCTCCAGGAGTTTAAATGTAAAGTCAACAGTCATCTTCTATCTCACTAACTTGCATCCACTCTCATCAATATTCTCATCCTTCTCTTACCCACTGTAACTTGTCACTATTTCTCATAACTTTGCTCCTATGTAACCCCCTGTGCACCAGTGGCAGTAGACTGCCTTGCTTGTGGCAATATGATTAAAAAAATAAATAAAAACTACTCAGTTATAACTCTCCCTGTTTCCACTGTGAGGAAGTACACACTTGCCAACCTAGGAATTGAACTCACAAATCATAAACTTGTAATACATAAAAATATGTTCCATGGGCAATTGTCAGCTTGGAATTGGCAAGCAAATTTCAAATTCTAGCTTTATCTTGTGAAAGGCATGAATCCA
This sequence comes from Ascarosepion bandense, assembly GCA_037127315.1. Lineage (NCBI taxonomy): Eukaryota > Metazoa > Mollusca > Cephalopoda > Sepiida > Sepiidae > Ascarosepion > Ascarosepion bandense. The sequence goes on along the minus strand of JBBBDQ010002462.1, from coordinate 1,005,562 downwards.
TCTCTTTTTTTTTTTTTACTCATCTCACTTTCAGCTATGAGTTAAATAGCAGGGTACAAGCATGAGTACTCTGAATTAAAAAAAAAAATTGAGTATTGCTGCCATATTTTCACTTTCTTGTAAATTGTTTAGATGGTCTTGTTGAGAGGACTTATTCTGCACTCTGCAGCCTCTTTCCCAGCAGACACACCCGTTGCAATCCCATCCCTGTTTTATTGCCATTACCATGACAAATGTTCAGAGAGGGTTCCTTCCTTAGTTCTGCTAGTTCAGACCTTTACAGCCATGGCCCACTATGCCATGTATTAGTTGGTGAAACAGACTTCTGAAACATTGCTTCCTTAATTATGATCATAACCTATTCAAGTCTAGGATCAACCATTATCATTCCTAAATATTCTCTTAAACTGCACTTTTTACTCTTATGCACATAGAACAATCTTATTAAGTAACCTACTACCTCGAGTGGCTCTTGGGTCATGTAAGTTTACAAAAAAGACTTTTTATACAGATATAACAATTTTTTTTTTATTAGAAACTTTCTGAGAGTAGACTTTTTCTGGATCATATGCATACAAATTAGGAAATAATTATTTATCTTAAATGAAGAACAAACGGATATACACTTTTATTAATGTGTGTAAATTTTCATTCTTTAATTAGAAATGTATGTATTTGTCTATATTTCTGAGATGAGGTAGTATTTACATTATTCAAACTATTGTCCTCATTTATAAATGTTTCGATTCAAAATTCCTAGCACCTAAAGAAGGCCGAAGCATACAACAGCCAAAACATCATACAAATGGCAACATAGATGAGGACAACAGTCCAAATTATGTAAATACGGTAGAAATGTATGTATTTGTATCTTTTATTTAAACGGGATCTTTCCATAAAAGAAAGTCTGTTTTGTATGTAAAACAGCTACATTTATGTACAGTATAATATTATGAAGAGCACATTCTTGCATAATATTATGAAGTCAGTCAGTCAAGTGCCATACTTGAAACACGCTTGGGTAATCATGTCTTGAAAGAGACATGACTGACTGGGCAGAAGATTATCCCGCAGTAGGTTGCTATTGCTTTCTGCGGTAGACTGGTTGCCAGCCAAGGCTATAGAACCCAATCTGTTCTGTTATTTTACCCATAACTGGAAGGAAGAAATGGATTAATACCTTTCCTAAGGGTATTTGCACATAAGTGAATGCAATGACTTCAACTGGAATTCGAACTCGGCTCCCCGATTTCTTGTTCCAAACCGATATCCACTGCACCACAACGCACATCCCCATATTATGAAGAGGAATCCTGAAAGCTTCTTTATATTTGGGGAATTTTTCATCGTCAATGTGGAAATTTGTTGTCACCATTTTTACCCACCCCAAACCCTGATGGAAGAGGAACAAAATCAAATCAGCTTTGTCTCCCCACCCACCATTTTTTTGTTCTTTCTTTTTTCAATTTACCATTTATGATGGTTATATAATCCATTTGCTCTCATGTGTCTAAGTGGTTAGAATGTTCTCTTTCTGAACATGAGAGCAAGGTTCGAATCTCACCATGGACAATTTCTAAGAAAGGTGACTTTTTGAAGTTAACAGCCTGCAGAGGCTGACCCAAGCCTAATGAGTAAAATTTGATAGATGAAACCCTTTGGAAGTTATCAGTGGCTGTGCTAGTACAAAGCTACAAGTCATCATAACAGAGGGTTTTTTTGTACTGATTCAAACTGATGATCAAGACAACTCAAGACGACTGACTGAGGAAACTCAGCACCAGAAAAACACAACTTTGTTTTGTAAATGAATAAAATAAATTTATTGGCTAAAACCTTAGTAAATATTTTTTTCTTCAAATAAGTTATTTGAAAAGGCATATCAAATATGAACCAGGTTTTTGTTTTAATTATTTTTAATAAATAAAATTGTAATGTAACTTATTTCTTAAATTGAAATTCTAAAATGTTTTTTATAAAAATACTAGCAGTATAGCCTGGCGTTGCTCGGGTGTAATGAAAGCTTTAAAACTAATCTATGGTCCTGGTGCTCAGACTCCTTGGACGTTGGCACAAAAGACTAAAAGGCAATAATTGTTTCCAGTTAAAGTGAAACTGTAGACTGAAAGAAAAATGAATGGATGTAAGTCAAATTTTAATTTCCTGGTATTGATATCAAAAGTTCCATTTATAAATAAGTTTAGATAAAAGAATTTATTAACTAAAACCTTAGTGCATTTTTTTTTTTCAAATAAGTTATTTGAAAAGGCATACAAAATATGAACCAGGGTTTTCTTTTTAATTCCTTTTCATAAATTAAATTGTAATGTAACTTATTTCTTAAATCGAAATTCTAAAATGGTTTGTGCTTTTTGTAAAAATATTTTAGAATTTTATGAAAAAATAAATTTCTTTACAATTTAATTAAAAACTGGTTCATAATAAAGTATTCTTATCTTATGTAATGCCTCTTCATTAAAATAAAAAAATATTCAGTAATTAAAGTTTTTATGCTTTATAATTTACTTTTATTTGGTTATTAAAAAAAAATTTTCTGATGTTGAGTTGTCCTTTCTTGCTATCTGTCTCTCTCCCAGAAACTGGAAATATGCCGAGTGGATTTAGTTACAATGTAAAATCACAAGTGGGTTCTATGCATGTTAAACAAATATAGATGTGCCTGAGCAAGCTTCTGCAGTAGAAAATGGTAAGCTGCCCTAACAGACTGGTGTGCTCAGAAACAGAGCAGCCAGTTGTTTGCTATATATGACTACATTTATAGACTTAATTATATTTTGTACCACCACCATGACCACCAAAAAAAAAAAAGCTTAAAGAAATCTTTTCACTAAATAACGTGTTCATTTTATACGCATATATTGCACACCAGAATTATGTATTGCTGCCATATCCTCACTTTTTTTATAAGTTGTTTAGATGGTCTTGTTGGGAAGACTTATTCTGCACTCTGCAGCCTCTTTCCCAGCAGACACACCTGTTGCAAGCCCATCCCTATTTCATTGCTATTACAATGACAAATGTTCAGAGAGGGTTGTTCCTTAGTTCTACTATTTTAGACCTTTACAGCTATGACCCACTATGCCATGTAGAAGTATTAGTTGGTAAAACAAACCTCTGAAAGATTGCTTGATGTTTATTTTAAAGTAATAGAAAGTTTCAGGCATTCATGATATTAGATTTTCACACCCATAAACCCAGCTGAGACTCATTTCTCATGTAGCATTCTGGCATACCTTCCCCATGACTCTAAGAATTGTAACAGAAACTTCTACTTATAAAGATATGGATTAAGATAAAAAGAATTTCAGTAGTAAGGCAAGGTAGTTTGAATTGTAGGGATAAGAAATTAATTAAAATTGACTCTCTTCTTCACTTTTACAAAATTTCACAATCCTGGGTTTTCCCAATTAGAGAAAGAAAAGTGGAAACCAGATTTCACAAGAAGGTGTTAAAATGATTTTTGATGAATGGGAGGGACTTGCAAGACCAAAAGGATTACAATAAAAAGACTTCATTAACTTCAGTCAAGAGAGAAATGGAAAGAGAGACACACATCTAAAATGTAACTTCAATTGAACCCAGACATTTCTTCTTATCTATTTCAACAATCACAACTAGAACATTTTCTACTAACTCTGTTTAACCTCTTAATAATGTTTCTAATTGAACATTAACTTCTACAACTTATGTTATAATAAATTTCTATTTTAACATTTAAAATGTATATTTTATTATTCCACTCTTCTACACTAATCCACACACTCCAACTGACAACCAACCTTCTGATGATAATTCTGCATAAATCCTGTAAGCCGAATCAAAGAAACATTAACCAGCTCCCATACACTACAGAATCAATTAGCAGTGTGAGTTCAATCTTCTTTTAACTGCACATACTAAACTAAATTTACAAATTATGTTAGCTGGAAGTAAGAGGAAGAGGAGATAATAAAATTTAATTAAGAATTTATCAAGCCCTTGAAATTTACACTGACTGAACAAAAGATTTTAAAGATTTATTTTAAAAAATAAATAAATAAATAAATAAAGCATACAAGTTCTCAAATAAAATATTTATAAATTTAGATTTTTTTTTTCATTTTAAGAGTTTTTCTTGTTTTCATCTATTTTTATTCACAAGTACGTTACATTCCCGTAATAAAATAAGAAGAGTATAAATATAATTAGCTGTTCAAAAGATTATCCTGAGTTGTCTCCCATGTTCATTCTTACGTTGATGCATTTAAAGTAGGGCTAAATAAATTATAGATTATATTCTAACATTTTTCGAATGTAATTCTGAAAGTTTCACCACCAGTTTGCCTAAGTTAAGATAAAGAGTGAACGGAGAAATATTTAAAAGCTGTTTATAGCTTTTAAATATTTAATTAAAAAAACATTATACTCAAATTTTTATAGTTCCTGTGAGTGAGCTCCCTTGATGGTTTATCTAAGCGGGATAACTCTTGCAAATAATTCGTAATACATTTCTTTCTATCTCCACTTAGTTAATTTCTTTCTTTTTTGTTAATAATTGTCGCCGTAAAAAAAACTATAGATATAACGTGAACATTAAATTCAATTATAAATATATATAAAGAAATAAAAACAGAAACATTATTCTAATGTTTATATATATATATATATATATATATATATATATATATATATATATACTTTTGTGATATCTGAAGATGTGATGATAGTTTAACAGATATTACCAATTTTAAACACAAGGTTAGTTTCTTATATTATACAACTGCCCATGAGGGAAGACAGAAATAAGCTTAAATTGAAGGATAGTGATAGTCTAAGAAGGAAAACTTTGAATTCAAAATCATAGAAAAAGCAAGAGAAAACCACTCCTCTGTATTTCCCAAACAGGCGTGTCAATTCAGGGAAAATAAAGAAAAAGAATTTGTGGAGAGTCATAATCGCCTGAAGCAACAGGTGCATATTATGCCAAGTGATTGATTGGTTTGTTTTACGGCAAATCAACCCTTTATGGGTCATTTAATGTCAAAACATTAGTTGTTGTAGTATGATGGATGAAAGTTAAATGTTACTTAAGATTCAGAGGAACTTTTAAACTATATCTTGTTGTATAGTTTCGTCTCTCTTAGGAATCTGAGAATATTTTTTGGGTCAACCTTGTTGAAAATATCCCTGAGATTATTTTCTTGATAATGTTTTAGTCATATCTGTTCAAGATCTATACAGTTTGTCAGTATATGTTGTAGGGTTCTTGGCATCGTATGTAGATTTGTACTTCTTCTCCTTTCAGTAAGTACGAGTGGGTGATATAGGTGTGTCCTATTCGGAGTCTGGTCATTACCACTTCTTCTCTTCTTGACATCCTTTTATTGGTTTCTTTTTTTCCAATAGTTTGTGTCACTTGGTGTAGTTTATTGTCAGTACAGGAGTTCCATGACTCCTGCCAATTTTTGAAGGTATATGTATTTATTTTGATTTTAAATCTGTATAAAGGATTTTTTCTGTTGTGGGGTTTAGTTGTAATGACTCTTTTGCTGCTTAATCAGCTTTTTTGTTCTTGTGGATACCAATATGGCCTGGGATCCAACAGAAGATCATGTCTTTATTCTTTGTTAGAGTGTTTATCCTGTTTAGTAGTTTTGTAATCAGGGGATCGGTCATTTTTTTTTCTCTCAGTGATATAAGCACTGATAAAGAGTCTGAGTATGAGATATTTTATGCCAAGTGAAACAAAAGTTAAAAGGTGTTACTTACAAATCAAGTGGGAGAACTGTCAGGTGGATTAATGGCTCTTTGCTTGAAAACTAGAAATGGTCAATCCTCACTGATCTTCGAGAGAGAGAGAAAGGTCAGTGAAGATTGTCTTATATTAATATGAGAAAAATGAGTGAGTATATATAGTTAATTAGTCACCTATAAAATTCTCTTACTAACAGCAACTGATTGATTGATTGATTCATTTTCTACAACTTTACCCATTGCAGGTTATTTTTGCAATTTGGAGATAATGCCTTGTGGTGCAGTGGATATCGACTTGGAACGACAAATCGGAGAGCTGAGTTCGAATTCCAGTTGAATTCCTTGCATTCACTTATGCACAAAAACCCTTGGAAAAAATACTAATCTATCTCTTCCCTCCAGTTATGGGTTAAATAATAGGATAGGTTGGGTTCTATAGCCTTGGCTGGTAACCAATCTACTGCAAAATGCAATGGTAACCTACTGTGGGATAATCTTCGCCCAAAGTGTGTATCACGTATGACACTTAACTGACTGACTGAATATAATAGTTAAAAACCTGATTAAGACTTTTTACCGGGCATAAAGTGGGGGATCAGTTTTATATTGTTTGAAGTAATAAACTGATTCTCCACTAATTACTACTTAATAATATAATACATCTCCTCCCCATCTACCTATGAGTCAAATAATACAACAGATTGGGTTCTATAGCCTTGGCTGGTAACCAGTCTACCGCAGAAAGCAGTGGCAACCAACCGCGGGATAATCTTCTGCCCAGTCAGTCATGTCTCTTTTGAGATATGATCACCCAAAACATGTATCACGTATGGCACTTAACTGACTCAATTTAGTGAGACAAGCCTTACTAATTAACACATACCTGGAGTGGGGAGTGGGGTAGAGACAGATTCACATCTACTCAGAATTTCAAACAGGAAATTTAAGGTGGACAAAAAGCAGAAAATCAATTCTACATTACAATCAATATATAAACTGATCCCTCACATTGTGGCCATGGTGATTTCTATATATTTATATTATGGAGAATGTAAACAAATCTAAAGGACATGCCTGCATAGCTAACCAGTATTTCATTGACTGATTCATTTTTTATGGTTTATCAACACTTTGTAGGTTATTTAAAGCCAGAAAAAATTATTTCTTTTTTAGATTGGAAGAGTTTTTGTTTTTTTTTTTAAGATGGTTTAGCGATACAGATCTAACTAACCCATATATAGGGGAAGAAGAGGTGAATTCACACCTTTCCTAAGGGTATTTACACGTAAGTGAAAAAAATGAACATAAATGGAATTGAAACTTGGTTTTGACTAACAATTCCAAGGCATTTTCTTTTACACCACCTATACATCCAGCTTACAGCAACTAAAGTAGAAGTGTCCTTTTTGTTACCATTTTCTTTCTCATTGCTTACTTTTTCTGTCCATGGAATTCTCAATTCTCAGCATCCTTCTGTGGAACCACATTTCTGTTATCTCACGAATACTCTTCATCTGAGAGAAAATTATACAGGTATAAATTATTTTAAAAGAAAGAATTTTTTTTTTTTTTTTTAACTTCAACTGAAAATAGTACTGGCTGTCCAGTACTATTCCTAACGTTTCCTTATAGGGAAATGGATAATATTACCATTACCATAGAAGCATTGACATTTCATATCAATTAAGCACTCTTTTGTCTACGGCTATATCGTGTTGAATACACCGGTTCTCATCTGATCACCAAAGTTAGCAACGTCGAGCCTGGTCAGTACTTAGATGGGTGACCATTTGGGAATACCAGGTGCTGTAAACATAAGGTCCAGTAATGGTTTGGGGGTTGGGCACAGGGCTAACAACCCTGCCCACTAAAAAACAGTTTGTTATGGAAACAGTAACAAAAAGCCACTGCCCTACACACCATTGGGTGTAAAAGGGGTGAGATGATGATGAAGCACACTTTTCTTCATTTCCATTACCTTTATCTGTGATGAAATTGTCTATCATTCACTGGTAGGAAATAGTTTGTTTCTCTTTTTTTCCATGAGACTAGATTTTAACTACCTTCACTCTTCAACAATTTTTTAAAAAGTGTTGATTAAAACTGGGATAAAACCTAAACATATGATGTGAACCTGTGCCTGTAATGTTTGGTGTTGGAGACAATCGATGCTTGCTAAACATCGACTACCACCATTGTGGGTCAACAGGAGGGATGATGATTAACGAGAGAGCAAAAACGAACAACCGCTAGCCTGCTTGGCGTCCCTTCTTCCTTTCCTTCTTTCCGTATCCGTAACCCCTGTGATACCAGAGGTTATCTCCCTTTTATTGGTCAGGCCATTACAGTGCCTGGTGCTTTTTCATGATTCCTTCAGTGTTTGGTCAAATGTGTAGTGAGCAGACCCTCATTTTGTCTTCAGTTGAGTGTACTCTTTCTCGTTTTTTTATTTTTGATGCTATTTAGGGTTGAGAAGACTAATTCAGAGAAACTAGTAGTAGAAAATTACAATAATACTGATTAAGCTTTTTAACTAATGTGAGATAAAAAATAGGATGTGCATTGTGGTGCATTGGATATCGGCTCGGAACGAGAAATCGAGGAGCCAAGTTCGAATTCCAGCTGAATTCATTGCATTCACTTATGCACAAATACCCTTGGGCAAGGTATTAATCCATCTCTTCCTTCCAGTTATGGGTTAAATAACAGGACAGATTGGGTTCTATAGCCTTGGTCGGCAACCAGTCTACTGCAGAAAGCAATGGCAACCTACTGCAGGATAATATTCTGCCCAGTCAGTCATGTCTCTTTTGAGACATGATCGCCCAAGCGTGTATCATGTATGGCACTTAACTGACTGACTGAGATAAAAAAAATGAATAATTATTCATTTATTCAAATACTAACTGTACAATTACTACTTACACACACACACACTAAGAAGAAAGTATTGGATTGTTATGTAATATTCAATATGTCATGAATGCTGGACAAATGTGGTGCTACAGAAGGATTCTGAGGATAACATGGACCGAACATGTGAGCAACGACAAGATTTTGGAGAAGATGAACATGTGTGTGTGTTAGACTGGGTAAGAGTCTTTAGCTTGGGATAGCAACTTATCTAAGAGAAAGAAATCTCTGATATATAAACCTCTACACCTACTGTATAGAATAGGATAGGCTGAACTCTTTAAACTTGGTAGACAAGCTTCCTAGAGATGGTCAATAATAGCACTGCGTTTCCAGTCTCCTAAATTGGTTGGTGTTAGTAACGGCATACGGCTGTAAAACTAGCTCCTAATATTTCATAATGGTTAAATTACAGAGCCATCAAGAAAACCCCATCCAACCTATGCTAGCATGGAAATGGATGTTAAACAACGACAACATAAGATATATGCCATGACAATATTTCACAGCTCACAAGTGTGCCATGCCTTGAAGATTGAGGATAACTGAAGTAAACAATCATTTGTTTTGATAAATATTCAATTGCAGTACGAAATGATCTAATTGAAAACAAAGGCAACCATAGATCCACATCAAGATTGAAATGTAAAGTCATTTTGACCTTGACGAACCAGCAAGAAAACATGGAATGAATACTTCAGAAGAAACATTAAAGAAATTGTCCAAGTTGGGACTCCTTCATAATATTAACATGTGGGTGGGAGGAATAAGAAAAAAACAGAACAAAGAGATTTTGGTATTTTTTGATTTTGTTTGGATCAGTTCTCATTGTCACATGCATTAAAACCATAGATAATTCTATCTGGATTTGAAAATTCTTGTCTATCATACTAAATCACTAGTTCTTGTATGTTTAGCTTATTGAAGCTAAACAACTTTGAACCTAGTGAGTACCTAGATGGGGGACCACTTGGAAATACCAGGTGCTGTTAGCTTAGATATTTGGGTAATATGATAGATAATGGCTCAGAATATAAAATCAGAGAGCTGAGTTCAAACTCCAGTTGAGTTATATTCCCTTACACACCTTCCAAAAGGTATGGAACCATCTCTTCTCTTTCCCACTATAGGTAAACAGCAAGTGAAAAGTTTTGACCTATAGTTTTGTTTTGCAACCAGGCATGGATCTCTGGTCATGGGTAGCAACTAAGGCAGAAGGAGAACAACTGAACTAAAAACCTGAGGACAGTTGTTTGGAGGCCTTGTGGCACATTAGGCACACCAGTTCTTTGTTCGATTCTTAAAAGATTTGTGGGTGGTTCTGTGAAAGTCTTTACCACTATAATCAAATCAATTATGTGAGTTGTCTGGCTGTTTATCTCATGGGCCCAACAATTTTACATCACTCTATTTCACCCTGTATATCTTTTCCTTTCTCTCTATCTTTGCAACTATCATCACACCTGTATTCCCATCCTTCTCTTGTTCCTTTCTCTGACACCTCCTGTAACTGGTTCGTCTTTCTCTTTACTCTCCTCCTATCTAATGTTTTACTCTCATATAGCCCCCTGTGCATCAGTGGCATTACCGCCTGACTTGGAGTAAAACAATTAAAAACAAAAAAAATTAAACTCCATATGTCAAAGACAACAAGAGAATCTATCACACACACACACACATATATATATATATATCTATATATATATACACACACACACATTAAAGTCAATTTTCAAAATTAAAAAATGTTGATTGAACATTTCGACATGAAATCTCTAAGAGAGAATTCACGTCTCCTCAGACAACACAGTTCTAAATCAAAATGAAGAAAAAAAATAGGCTTAAGAAGAAGGGAAAAAATAAATAACAGTTAAGATATATATATATATATATATATATATATATATATATATATATGAAAGTATTTGCTTGAACATTATTTTTGATCGATACTCATATTTCAGTAGATATTCTGTTTATAATCAAACTATTATATATTTATTTCTAATTGCCTGTTTATTTACGATAAAAATGTGTGTCATTAGGATTCGAACCTGTGAACCCTATCCACATAAGAGAAGCCACAAATTGATCTAGTGTGCCTTCATTTAGCCTGTTGGTCATTCGTGGTCGAGAGGTCTAAGATGTGCCAGATCAATTGGTGGCTTCCCCTATGTAGACACACGTTTTCATAACAAAAATTTATTGTAAATAAACAGGCCAGTTGAAATAAGTATATAATACTGTTTGATTATAAACAGAATATCTACTTAAATACGAGCATCGCTCAAAAATAATGTTCAAACAAGTAATTTCAAATTGTCGGTTTGTTTATAACGATTTTGTTAATCTTCGTGAATTTCCGTAACATGTTTATGTGTGTGTGTGTGTGTGTGTGTGTGTATAATTGTGATAATGTTTGTGTGTGTGTGTGTGTGTGTGTGTATAATTGTGATAATGTTTATATATGTGTGTGTGTATAATTGTGATAATGTTTATATATGTGTGTGTGTATAATTGTGATAATGTTTATATATGTGTGTATAATTGTGATAATGTTTATATATGTGTGTGTGTGTGTGTGTGTATAATTGTGATGTTTGTGTGTGTGTGTGTATAATTGTGATAATGTTTATATATGTGTGTGTGTGTATAATTGTGATAATGTTTATATATGTGTGTGTATAATTGTGATAATGTTTGTGTGTGTGTATAATTGTGATAATGTTTGTGTGTGTGTATAATTGTGATAATGTTTATATATGTGTGTGTGTGTGTGTATAATTGTGATAATGTTTAACATCACTGTTTTTTTGTGTTTTTTTTTTTTTTGAGCGGTTTTACTGATAAAATAGATTTTAGCAAATCAGTTTTTTATTGTAAAGTGTTTGATATTGGTAATATTGTATGAAGCGTTTATTTATGCCACTGTGTGCAAATATTTCTAAGTTTTACCAAAAACAAGTTCATGTATTTAAATCCCTTATAAATATTGCACATCTGTCAAGCATTTGACTTCTTAATAAATTTGAGTTTCACTACCATTTAGTTTCAGTATATACATTGTGGTGCAGTGAATACTGGAGAGGTGAGTTCAAATTCCAGTAGAATTCGTTGCATTCACTTATGCGCAAATACCCTTGGGAAAGGTATTAATCCATCTCTTCTCTCTAGTTATGGGTTAAATAACAGGATAGATTGGGTTCTATAGCCTTGGTTAGCAAAGAAATGGTAACCTATAGTGGGAAAATCTACCCAGTCATGTCTCTTTCAAGACATGATCACCCAAGCGTGTCTCACGCTTGGCACTAAACTGACTGACATGTTTATGTCTATATTGCCATTCCATATACGATTTCTATAAATAAATACAATTTTTCTATCAAACCCTCTTATGAGTGAATACAATATCTGTAAAACTCCAAGTACAGACTTATAACCACATCATGCTTAAACACTGGTACCTGTACAATCACCAAATTTAAGCAACGCCAAGTCTGATCAGTACCTTGAAGGGTGACTACTTGCAATTACTAGATATTTTAAGCTTGGATGTGCAGATAGTGTAATGAATAATGTCTTAGAATTGTTAATAAAAGAGATGATTTTAAATTTCGGTTGGGTTTATTTTCACTTATATGCAAATACTCTTTGGAAAAGTGTAAATTCACCTTTTCTTCCCTCTCATCATCATCATCATTTATCCATCACACCCAATGGTGCATAGGGCAGCAACTTTTTGTTGCTGTTTCTGAAACAAACTGTTTTTTACGGGGCAGGGTTGTTAGCCCTGCACCCAACCCCCAAACCTGGAGGACCATTCTTGGTCCTTACGTTTACAGCACCTGGTATTCCCAAATGGTCACCCATTTAAGTACTGACCAGGCTCTATGTTGCTTAACTTCAGTGATCAGACTGGAACTGGTGTATTCAACACAATATAGCTGTAGACTTTTCTTCCCTCTGCTATGGGTTAATTAGTAAAAGTTGCATCAGTAAACCATAATTATTATAAAAAAAATCTTACAATCTAAAAATATTTTCTGGCTTTACATAACCTGCCAATGGTTGGTAAGCCATTTCAGTATGTAAAAAATTCCAAATTCTAAAATATGTATGGTTCCAATATCGACTAGCTGGTAAAAAATGGTTGAAATTGTCAGTCTGGTCATCAATCAGGATGAAACATTCTTCAGACATAGCATAACAATTAATAACAGGAAACCTAAACTCATAATGAACAATGAGAAAAGGCATTCTAGTAAAATAAGGCAGTAGTAAGGAACTTAGAATAATGAAGCAATTCAAATAGCTTAGCTCATTTCTTAGTTAAGAGTTCTCCAGAATAGACAACTGTGCGTGTGTGCATTTCTGTGTTTACATACAGGCTCACTAATTCTATACTGAAAGATCCATGTGGGAATTAAAATTGAAAAATAGAAAAGACCCTGATATAACTTGGAGTATAGTGAAAATATACAAACCATACAACAGTGGCAATGTATGCAGATTGTGCTAGGGGGGGAAAGTTCCCAGAACAAAATATAAATTACTAAATGAACGATCAGAAACAATGTCCAGATGTAATCACACGAAAAAATACATCCTAGGATCATACAAACCTGGATGGAAGTGTTTAAGATACTTAAGTAACTCCTCCCTAATTTTGAAAATTTTTGGTTGTTTTTCAGATTGGAGGTTGTTGTGAAAGCTTAACAAGAAATTTCATCTAGTGTTCATGATTGTTTTTTTTTTTTTTTGGCTGAGATTCGTGTAGTTTTCATTACCCGGCCTATTTTCTGTTCTAGGTGCAAGAATGTTCTCCCACCTCATCAAGTGAATTCTGTTATTTATAACCATAATTGTGGTTGCGGTGTCAACTACATAGGGAGAACTACTCAGCATCAAGGTATGAGGTTTAAACAACACTTTCCTACCAAGATCAGGAATCACACCTTAGCTTTGAATAAACTTGTTCCAAATAGTTATGGTCCCGCCATATTTGAACACCTGTTAAATAACAGAAAGTGTGCTACTGATTTCAATGTTGACTGGTTCATGGCTGTGTCCCGGTCACACACTATATTTCATTTGAAAGTGTTGGATATAAATCGGGCCCCGCAAACCTTCTCTGTGCAAACAGCGAGAATGTTTGTTGGGACTTGTGATCATTTGTCTCTAGTTCTTCATTTTCCATTCATAGATTTTTTCTACATCTGTGAGTGTGTGTGTGTGTGTCTTTTTTTTTTTTTTTTGTCCACTTCATTCTTAAGTTTGAATCCCTTGATGAGGCTTGAAGAGCAGGAGCAAAACCGATTGCTTCATTTTTAGAATGTCTAGTAATATTAAGCTACACATTTTTATTTCGATAATTAAATTTTGTACCTATAAAAATATCTTTGTGTGTGTGTGTATATATATATATATATATAAAAACATGTTATGGAAACTATCAAAGATTAATGAAATTGGTTATAAACAACAGACAATTTGAAATTATTTGTTTGAACATTATTTTTGATCAATACTCTTATTTAAGTTCTGTTTATAATCAAACAGTATTATATATTTATTTCTACCGGCCTGATTAAAAATATAAACAGAATATCTACTTAAATATGAGTATCGATCAAAAATAATGTTCAAACAATTTTATATATATATGTATGTATGTATGTATGTACAGAGGTCATCTGAAAAGTTCATAAGCTGACCAAATTAGACCACTAGTTGGTAAACTAAAAGACATGCTATCGTATCCTGGTACACCTGCATGTTTTTTAATATACCAACCAGTGTGTCTACTTACATTTATATCTTGAGCCACCTACAAACTTTCCAGCCAATCATTGTGTGTGTGTGTGTGTGTGTGTGTGTGTGTTTATATATCTATAATAGTGATGAGGGTAGATGTTGTGTAAGTATTTGCTATGTAAATTCATCATATGTTTTTTATTCTTATTATTCCTTAAACTACCCAAGTGAAACAGGGTTAAACTGCTAGTGTGTGTGTGTTTGCATACAGACACACACACAAGCACACATATATGTATATATGAAGAACAGGGATGTTGAAATTTTTTCTTTTTGTTTTTCATTTTTATCACTTTTGTTATTGAACCATTTGAAGATCTATAAGAACATTATCACAAAATGTGTGATACAAGCAAAAGTGATAAAAATAAAAAACTAAATATAAAAGTTTAAAATTTCAGCAACCCCTCCCCCCTCTTTGTGTGCATATGAACTTACAACAACATAAACATTACTTTAGTCTGATGAGCACATAAACAACAAAGCATGAAAAATTTTTCCCTTTGTCATTAATTTTCCTAACATTGTTCTGGTAAGTAAATGAATATGGAGTTATTTTGAACTATTGTTCTCATCTTGGTTGATATAGATGTTATAAAAGACACAACATTTCGACCAAGTACCTTCTGGTCATCATCAGGTGTCCATAGACTGGCTGATAAGGATTATCTTGTTGATTATTGCAAAATATCCTGTGAAATCAGTCACTGTTCTTTCATGTTGGATTTGGTTCGTCACCACCAGATGCAAGGATTGAACTCATGACCACTAGATGATACAAACAGATGGATAACCAACTACTATATTCACTACGCCACTGTCCCGAAGGAATTTGATGTATTCTTGGAGGCTTTTTTATTCAGTGTCATATGGTTTTTTACAACTGGATTATGTTAGTGGGTTTGTGCCACTTGTCATAATGTTTATTTCTGAGATGAGTAATTTTTAATAATCTTGGAGTTATTTAGAACTATTGTTCTCATCTTGGTTGATATAGATGTTGTAACAGACACAACGTTTCAACCAAGTACCCTCTGTTCATAAGATTATTGAAAATTACTCATCTCAGAAATAAATACAATATATATATATATATATATATATATAGAGAGAGAGAGAGAGAGAGAGATATTTTGTATTTATTTCTGAGATGAGTAATGAGTAAATGCAGATGACTCTTTACGCTCTCACACCCTGACTGAGCACTCTAGAAGAATGGTAGACTTTGAAAAACAGTAGCTACTTTGGCAGCTACGCATCACTCATTCAATAATGAATTAGAGCACATGCTAAAAGTCTGCCTCCTCCTACCGACCGCCCATAGCTCAGAGGTAGAATTGCCAACTGACGCCAATTCAGTCGGATTTCAATCCTGGCTAAAAGTAATCGGATGTCTAACTGTACAGATGAGCTGTGGTACAGCGAAACAGATCTGTCTGCGGATGACTATATATATATATATATATACATACATACATTCATTCATTCACACACTGCAACAGAAGTGATGTTTCTCTCAGCAAGATAGCCTGATGAAGTCCAACCCTCTCCAGGCTGGTTTTTAAATTCAGAGCTTTTCCTTCTAATAGGCTGTTTGCCACCCGAGACTATAGAACCCAGTCTGTCCAGCTAATTATCCATAGCTTAGTGGAGAAGAGATGGTTTCATACCTTTCCCAAGGATATTAGCAAGTAAGTGAATGGAATTCAAATTCGGCTCTTCTATTCCTCTATCTGAGCCTCTATACATTACTCTACCACACCTAATTTATTTGTTTGAACATTATTTTTAAATATGTCAGTTGTTAAAAAAAAATTTAATTCATCTTTGGGACTTTCCATTTTTACATACATATATATATGAACTTCAAATGTGATATTTTTGTGGACATTCTTATTTGAGTAAACACACTGTTTATTTTGAGCCTACATACCCACTCTGCAGGAGAAACCACCATCTTATCTGGTGTGCTTTGACTGTTTAGCTATGAAGAGCTTCACAATCAAGCAAGGTTCTATTTACCTTTAAAGAGGAGGACACAAGTTTGTATCCTACTGGCAAGCACATTTCGAGTGTGCAGACCATCTGACAAAATAGTTTAAAAATAAAACAGTACATCCACAAAAAAAAAAATCAACATTTGAAGTAATAAAAATATGTTGGATTATAAAATTCAATAATTATATAGGTATTTCCCAAGAAATGCAGCAACTAATGTTTAAAATGAGTTTTTAAAAAAGAAAAAAAATCTTAAAGCTTTTATTTTAGTTTTAATTTTCAACTAATAAATTCAATATTTCCAATAAGCAAATTACTTTGCTGTATTTCAAAATTTAAATTGATAAAGGAGATTTTGTTTTTAAAACACTAAAAATCTAAAACAGTTTTAATGACAACTTTAGCCATCTATCAACACACAACTCTTCATTAAGAAATCCTTTAAAAAAAAAAAAATTTACTTTTCTTAAACTTTATTTGAGGGATATTAGCAGATTTAATCTGATTTGAAATATATATATATATATATTACTTTAGTTTAAAATATAGCAGAAATGCATCTTTTAACAAGGAGGTAACTATTCATTTAGAGCAAGGGTCGGCAACCTACAGCCCACAAATGCATTTTGACTAGCCCGCAAGCCTGTTATCTTCCTCTAATCCACCCAACCGAATTTGATTACTATGACCTCAAAAACACATCAAAATCAAATCACCCCCATTTCTTCATAAAAAATAAATAATAAAAAAACATAAAACAAAACTAAGAGCCAATTTAACCCACTGACCAGCGACAGACATTAGGCAGGGACACCTTCAAAGAGACAATGTTGTCTCAGTCAGCTTTCTATTTCATTCCTCTAACAGCGACCACCCCCACTATCGATTACCCCTGCCACCTACCCTATGTAAGTTGCTGGAATCTTTCAATGGGCCATGTTCTTATCTTATCGTACATAAGTGTATATGTTTGCAACTATTTGTACTCGTATGTAAGAGTATATGTGTTTCGTCTTTGTTTGATGTGTGTGTTGTTCGTTTGTAGTACAATTTTCAATAACAGTTTCAAACCTACATGTCACAATTTCATCCATTTCACTTTGGTTGAATTTTTTCACTTTGAAGTATTTTGACTTCCTTGAGGAAAAGTAATTTTTGTTAGGTGTTTTTTAATTTTAGATTTTCTTTTGTTTTTCTGATTTCCCAATGTTTTATTTTCATTATGGATTTAAATATTTAGGTTGACAGGGGTCTGCATATGTAATTTTCCTTAATTTTTCATTAATGGCCTTTGTGCGGCCCACGACCCAGCCCGCAGGGTCGAATGAGTTGCCAACTCCTGTTGAGAGAATGAGTGACAGTCAGTAATTTATCTAATTGTCTTCTACAGAGGAGATATCTGTAAAAATTACTTGAGGAATATACCATTAACGCCCTTTTTTTATATATAATTTTCCCCGTAATTTTTTTAAATTTCAAAAAATATTCTCCATAATCTAATGTTTATTGAATTGAGGTAGTTTGGCTTTAAATTGACTATAGTTATTGCTCTTATTTTCTGATAATGTTCTGTATGGAGGAACGTATTTGCGAAAATCAGTACATTTACACACACACAAATTCTTTTAAAAATATTGGGGATGAATAAAATGTATTAAGCTTTTCCATTTATTAGTAAATATTATTAGTAAATATAGTTTTTACTTAATAATAATATCATCACCTAAGTACTGCAAATTAATACAGAATTTTAAGATTTAAAACTTCATAAATTGTTTGAATTAGAATTTTTAAAAAAACGAAAACTGTTATTGTAAAAATTCATTGTTCATTGAAAAAAATTTTTTTAAGATGATAGTGTTCATAATTAATTTTGTGAATAAGATATATTAATTTTTTTCAAATAAAATAATGTCTTAAATTTATTGTATTAGAGCAGATATTTGGTAACCAAGGGTCCTGTTTTACAAAAAAACATTGATTTAAATTCTCTAAGGAGTTTTGCATATAATTAATATAATCAATAAGTGGTACAAAAATTAATTTCTCTAAATTTCATAAAATTAAGTGGTGGTGCTATTGTGTGTGTGTAACAGATGTATGTATAAAAAAAAAGTTTTTACCAGTATTTTCTAAAAGAAACATTTCTAAAATAATTTAATTCATGAATAAGTCCTGAAAGTTTCATAAAAATCTGACTAATATTTGATTTTTGAAAGAATTTCCAAATCAAGGTAAAAATTCCCTCTATTCATCCATCTTTGTTCTCCTCACTGATGCAAGATAAATAGGATAATTAACCAAAATTTTTTGCAATTATCATAAGGGAAGATCAAAGATTTTGATGATAAAACGTTTTTATTAAGCTTGGGATTTTTTTTTCTCATGGTGTGCTCATATTCTAGCAAGTCTGTGAAAGTGTGTGTATGTATGTATGTATGTATATATAAGAAAACAAACAATGGAAAAAAAGGAAAGTGCAACATTTTTTTTTCTTTTTGTACAAATATCTGAATTTTATTCCAAAAGAATTGCCAATAGGAACAGCTGCTGGGTGGTAGGAAGAAGGCTAGGGTAATACAAGAAAGGAGCCAGGGGTGGGGTAAGAAGTTTGGTTTGGGATGAGAAACAGTTTGCTGAAAAAGAGACTCCCCCTGCCTCTAACAACCTCCAGCAACAAGTCCACACAATAACAACAACTTGCCTAGCACTACAGGCTCAGTATAATCACCACCTCGTTGTCATGAATGTCCACAAGAGAATGGAGCAAATTACAGCCCACCCATGGCCAAAATCTTTACAATTTAAATATATGGCTGCAACAGAATTGTTTGGAGATAACTCAACATTTTTTTCTTCTTCTTTTTTTTTTTTTTTTTGGTCAGTTACTGTACATTCATACTGGATAGAAAAAGAAGCTGACTTGATTAAACCATTGCAGGTAAACATTGCAATTAATCAGTTGAATAAAATTTTTATCATATTCCTTTTTAGACTAATCTATTTGATTAGAATACACAATTTTTTTAATAAGCAACTCAGAATATTGAGTGGTTTAATTTTTGTGAAAGAATCAGTACTTAAATTGCTTAAATTATTTTATAATTTGGTCTAATAAATAGAAGACAAAGAAAATAGAATTGGTAGAATTCTTCAATACAATATAAAATAACATATTTAATAACTCCTGTCATTTAATTTTATGTTGCTGGTTTTTTTTTTCTTTTGAGGAGTGGGGTCTGTTACTTAATCCACATTGACATCAGTTGCGAAGTTATGTAAGATGTATTAAATGTGTACAGTGGCTTACAAAAAAAAAAAAAAATTGCATCCCAGCAAATATTAAAATAAGTTTAAAAAAAATAAATAAAATCGAAATATCATAGAATTCCAACATAAAAAAAAAATTAAAACTGAATAAGTTTCCAAAAATAGTTGAGTAAGATGTAAAAATATATTATCTATCATTTTCTCATATATATATATATATATATATATATATATATATATATATATATAAAATGAAATATTGCCCATTGAGTGGTGGTACTAACAGTGCTTGATGTACACTATAAAGATTTATATTAATAATAAATATACTTTTTTTTTTCTTACCTACATAAAACACAGTTGTGATAACAGTGATGGAAAAAATATTAATCAAAAATCTATTATCATACATCAAATACTATGTTATTACCACCAGCAATCAATTTGCTATATATATATATATTTCAAACATTATTCTTACTGAATACTCTTGAGCAAATCTTTCATATAATTTTAAATAGTATTTATTTCAAACCTGCATCGCCTCCCCCACCCCCCGCAGGAGAAACCACCATCTGATTCGGTGTGCTTTGACTGCTCAGCTATGAAGAGATTCACAATCAAGTAAGGTTCTATTTGACTTTTTTAAAGCATGAGATGCAGGTTTGAACTCCTGCCAGAGGGTACATTCTTCTTTAATAAACGTAGACAAAATAAATACTGTTAAGAAAACAAAACAAGGTGGCTACTCAAATAGGGGTATTCACTAAAAATAATGTTTAAATTATATATATATATATATGGGACAATGATATATACATTTTTATATATCAAGAATAGTTTTGGAGTAATGACAAAGTTGAAAAAAGTTTTTGGGTGATATGTTTTGTCTCTTACAACTTCATCAGAATAAGTTTATTTATATGGGTTATGTCTTGAAGGCTGTCACAATACATTGAATGAAATAAAGGAAGGTAAGGAAGTGTCTGTATTACCTAATTTATTACATCAATATTTCAAAATTAAAATCTCATCTTCAGAATGGCAGAGAAGCCTTTGACTGTGCGAACTTAGTCACGGTCCCTCTATGAATGGCTGGCGAGCTTTGTCCACTGCTGCTGTACGTGTGTGTGTGTGTATGTATTCTAGCGGCTGTGTGTGTGTATATACATGTGTGTGTATTCTAGTTGGGGCCTTTATTGTCTGATAATATCAGTCCGCTGGTATGTGTGGTGTATCTTAATGTGATCTGGGAGTTCACATGACTTTTTGACCGGGTCAAAGAGTTTAAGTTTATTTATGTTGATTTATATTCTTGGCTAGATTATATGCCCAAAAGGCATTCAAAAAAAAAAAAAAAAATTATTTTCCTAGCATCTCTTGTCCATTTGCATGCTTAGCTGCATCAAAATAAACAAATCTACCCTGATGAAGTTCTAAGGGACGAAACATGTCTCACAAAAACTTTTTTCAACTTTGTCATACATCTTTCCTTATATATATATAGAGATATGTAGTTACTGCCAATAATTTGCTAAAAAAACGAACATAGTATAATGAAAAAAGGCCCTAAACTCAATAAAAACAATCTTTTATTATCATAACCTTATGTTATTAAGAATAAAAAACAAAATATTTTCTATCATTTTCTTAAATTTCTTAATCCTTTCTAGCATGTTTGAAATTTTAGTTTAAAAAAAATTGTTTTTTCTTGCCTCAGCAAGAGAAGCAAAGATTAATATAGAAAATTTTAGCATCTTTTTTGCAGAAAAAAAAATGACTGAAAATTCTTTGCAATAATAAAATAATTGTTAGATTTTAATAAATCTTTCAGGACGTAATCACAAATTAATGAAATTATTTTCAAAATTTTTTTATAGAAAATCTTGCGATTATTTAAAAAAAAATTTTTTTTTTTAGATGTAACCACCACCGCCAAACTTTACTTAAGGAAATTTCCAGAAATTAAATTTTGTCCCTCTTCATATTTATAATACTTAAAAGCAGAACTCTTTGGAAAATGTAAATCATCATCATTTCTCTTTTTTTTTTCAAACAAGAAATTTACTGAAAAACTGTTTTGAATGAAATTAAATAAAAATGACATAATTTAATTAGAAAAGCTTTTAATTACTTTTGTAAATAAGAAAGTATTAAGGAAAATAAAGTCTCAAGGAAAAAATTTATTTGATGAATAGTTAATTTTTACAAGGTTTGTTTTCAGTTTTTTTTTTACATTTCAATAAAAAAAAAATTAAACTTAAGTTATTTTAATCTTCTAAAATTGTTTTAATTTTTACCTTTTAGATATTATTATTAAGTGAAAACTATATTTACTAATCATAAACTGAAAAGCTATGTACAAATCATGAAACACCAATATTTTTAAAAAGACTTTGGAATTTTTTTTGTATGTGTACAAATTTGTCAATTTCTGTAAATAGATGATGTTACCATTAAAAAGTCATGGGGTTGTTTGATATAAACTTTTTGACAGTGAGCAACTTCCATTTTTCTTCCATGTTTTGCCATGTTTAACAGTCTGTGCAAACCATCAGCTCAAAATTAAGTTTTATTATCTTTTATTCCTATTTCATTAAATATTTTAATTTATGTATTTACTGTTTTTAGTCCAAGTCATATGTTAATTAAGTAAGTATTTTAAATTTTATTATTAATTATTTTTCTGAAAGCATCCTCAAACATAATTATCTAAAATTCAACAAAATATTAGATTGTTGAAAATATTTTGTTAATTTTTTTTTTTTAATTACTGGGGAGTTAAAAAAAAAATTAAAAACAAAGCATTCATTTAGAATTCATAAATTTATCACTTCTGCTCCTCCTTACTTAAATTTTCCAAATGTCAATAAATCAATCAACATGTCAGAAAAACTAGCCACCCTAATTTAAACAATGCTTTTCTTAGTTTTCTACTACATTTTTTATGCTACAAGTAAGTAATATTTATTTCAAATCAGATCAATTAAACTTTAAATTTGCTAATTTTCTTCAACTAACAATTGAGATATATATATATATATATATTTTATTTTTGCAAGATTTTTAAAACTGAGAACTTGTTTACAAATGTCACTGTCAATTTTACAAAAATAAACAAGATTTTTCACCCAAATTTCAAATGTGCTAAAAAATTTTTTAAAAAATTAATAAAATCACACAATTCAATAAAAGTTTGTTGTTATCAAGTTTGGGGCCTTTTTTCGTCATGCTATGCTTTTTTTTTTCAGCAAATTATTGGAGGTATATATATTTAATTTAAAAAAAGATAAAAAGGGGAGATAATTCATTTTGCATAAGTTAAATTTTCATCAGTAAAGTATAGTCAGAACAATTCAAATGTTTATACTGAGCAAAAAGTATACAAAAACAATTCATTAGTCTACAAAACAACAAACAATATTCATTATCCAGGAAGTAAGTGACAAAACAAGGAGATCTCATGACATATCCAGAGAAATTATGAATGCACAGACACTGGAAAAACAAAGCTATTTCCAACAATTCTAGCATAATCTGACCAAAAAGAAAAATTATAACCAGTATACAATATATGGTCAGCATAATAAGAGTAATATTAATAGTTAACCAACATCTGAGAAGGATTGCAGAATCAAGTTGGCTGAACAAGAAAATAAGTAGAAAGGCCATGGGGATTAAAAAAAAAATGCCAACAGACAAAAGAAATTGTTCAGGGAAAGAGAAGCATTGAAAATACACATTTTGCACATCATATACAAAGTTTTGCAGCTTGTTCTAACATTAATACGATCAGTAAGTAAAAGTAAGTATTTTGGTAGGAAGATTAGTGAAATCTCTCTGGGTGACATATATATATACATATATATTCTGTTATAATTTGAATAACAGCAACATCAGGGGTTTTAAGATTTATTTTTTGCATTTCCTTTTAAGGTCTTGCAATAGTAAGTAGCCTGGTAGGGGCCAGATATTGCTTTTAATTACATGAATCACTGTTGTTGTCGTCATCATCACCATCTAAGCAAAAAGTTGTCAAATTATATTTACACTGAAATGCAACTGAAAGAGGTAATAAGCAAACAATAAAAATCAAATTAGGCTCTTTTCAAAATCCATGTCGTCTAAGTCCTCCTTGTTTAGAGAATAAGTCACTGGCCAGCAGTGAAACCCAAAAACCCTCCTAATTGAAGAACTAGTCATTGGCTCACGGAGAAGCAGGGACCACCTCAGCTCTTGTAAACTCAATCACTGTCAGTAAGAAAACGGAATCTGTCAATATTGAGATACAAGATCTATCAGGACACCTTCCCTTACTGAATCAAACCACAGAAAGTAGAAGCAGTTTCCACTAAGCCAGAGCACCCCACTGGCTGCCAGACCATCTCCTGCAGCTGATGTGGAAATGCATGCCTCTCTCGTACAGACTTCACTGACCATCTGAATGCCTGCAGCAGATGTGGAAGACTCTCCCAAGTTATCATTCAAAGCCAAGCAATGTTTGAATGTAAATAGAAACTTTTTCCAATTTTATTTTTTCATTGTCTCTGAATTTTTATTTAATTTCATCTTAAGTTTTTTTTTATTAAAATAAGTCTTTATTCTAGGTTTTTCTCAAGTATTCTTAAAGTGTCTGTATCGATGCTAAAAACAGCAAAACTAATTTTAAAAATATACCTGTGTCAATGTCAGATTAATTAAGGACCAAGAAAATCTAATCTCTTTGTCTGTCAAAAGGAAGGATTTCTCCTTGACACCACTATTTTAACTACCTTCACTCCTCGGCAGCGTTTATTGTTTTAAAAAAAAAAAAACGATTATTAGAATTGTAATAAAACCTATACATCTGTGTTTGGTCTTGAGAATATACAACAAAAATATGAGCGACTATTAGATTGTTTATTTACAAAAATAATTTTACTTTTTCAATATTCTAAAAATTATTAAATTAGCTATCAAGTTATTAAAATAGGTAAACCAACTATAAGAAAATATCTATTATTCAATATTTTATAAATTTCAAATCAATTGGTAATTAGCAGATGATATGAAAACCTTTCCAATAAACAATCCAACAAATTAATAGTTTATTGTTTTGTCATCAATTCTCAAGAACAAAGAAAACAAATTCACTTTAGGTTTTATAGACAGTCTAATCATCGCTTTTTAAAACAATACACATTGCAGAGAAGTGAATGAAAGTCGTTAAATAAGCAGTTTCATGGGGTCATCAGAAATTTTTGGAAAGTGGAATAATACTGCTTGATAGATAGCTACACTAATACCATAAAATAAACAGATGATGTCTAAATAAACAATGAAAAAAGAATATAAAAATCTGAAAATCAAAACAAGTGCAATTTACTCCTCTTCTCAAAATTTCTGATAAAGCTAAAAAAAAAAAAATAGCCAGACATGTCAAATTTATAGAAGATTTCCCAATCTGCTCCTTATTTAATCAATCTGCCAAATTTTATTCATCTTTTAATATCTATCTAGATAATACAAGGCTGTGTAAATTAAAATCATTTACCATTATAAGCTAGCAATTACTGCTTACACAGGTAGGCAAAAATTTTGTTTAAAGAAACCAGTATATTAAACTAATATAAAACAATTATTTTGATAAGTGGAACATGGAAAACCTCAGACTAACAAAAATCCATGACTATTGGGTGCTGAAAACTTCTCAGCACAACTCACTCACAAATTAAGTATTCTGCTACCCAGTTAATAAAATACTTATCTCAAGTAGTGGGTTGAGTGAAGAACTTAAAATACTAGAAAAAACAATTTTCTTAATACAATAAGCGAGTTCATTTGATTATTTTGTAAATTTTAGATATCTTTTCTTTTTTTTTTTTAAAAAAAAATCTTTAAAGAATTAAAATGTAAATATAGTTTTCTTAATACAGTGAGGCTAGTTTATTGTCTCACAGGAAGACTTCTTTATCACGATGGTCAAAATAACTATTTTAGTTATCGGCTTTTTCGTTCTGGTAAACAAAATTTTTCTATTTGTTTTCTGAACAGCTTCATGTCTATCTGACTATTATTCAAATTTAGAAATAAATGCATTCAATATGAAACTATGAAAATATAAATTCAAAAGGAGAGAGATAAAATTCCTTGCAGTTCTATGATAAATTTAGGAAACTGGGATAAATTGATCGATCTGATTATCATTCAATTTAACCAACTTTTCCTATATCTTGGCAGATATAATTGCATGGGGAAGTGGGACAATTTTTGTATGACTTTTTCCTTTTTGTAAAAGAACCATTTCAGATGTTAAATTCTTTGAATTTCAGTTCATAATTTTATGTTGATAAAGGAGTGTTTGTGAGGTTAATATGGCTACAGGCTGGTCCACTAGTGGAATCAAAATTATTTCAGGTGTTGAAGGAAGAAAATGCTAAAGCAATTTAATATAAAATCTTGTAAATTGCAGAAGAGGAGGAGCAAGGCTTGTGGCCTTGTGATATGCAATTTCCATTGCACTGCACATATTTGTTGCACAGTTTCATATGCATACCAAAGAAGAAAAAAATAGAATTTTTTGCCCCTTTTTTCAGTGATTGAAAGGAATTTTAACAGAAGAAACACAGATGATGAATGACATGACAATTATAAGGCCACACACAAAATTCCAAAAAGTTTTGCATTGTCAAAAGCAAGAATATTAAACAATTCTACAAATATTTAAAGAATTTTTAAAATTTTTAAAACTTAAAAGGTCTAATACCTGAGTCCTCTCTGAATATTAGAGAGAAAAAAAATCTTAAATGAGGAAATTAAATTAAATCTCAAAAGAGTAAAAAATATTAATTTTAAATTTCAAGACAAAGAAAATGAATTAAGAATTTCAAGAGGAAAAAAATTAATTAAAAAATTAAAAATTTTAAGAGAAAAATATTAATTAAAAATTTCAAGAGAAAAAAAAACTAATTAATCCTTGAAAGAGAAAAAAAATTAAATTTAAAAAAAAATTGAATTTAGAGAGAAAAAATTATAAAAATAATTTTGTTTGATTTTCTTTTTTTAAACTGAATAAAAAAAAAACCCTCCTTATTTTTATTTCTTGTACCCTTGAAATAAAACAGAATTATTGAGAAAACTGTATAAAAGAAGGTCATGGTCACTATCTCACCTCACCAGACACACAGTACTGGACATGATCATACAATAAGGATCCTTGCCTCTTAGAATGTCAGCTGCAGACATTAGTGAAGAAGAAAGAAAAAAAAACAAATTCTTCTAGACTCAGAGGTAAGGTGCTCCTTTTTTTATTTTTATGTGACCTGATAGAATATTCCAGGTGAAATAGAGTTCATAAATAAAACCTTGAAAGAAATGAGTTATTCAACCATTACAGGTGGAAACTGGATAGTTAGATGATGTCAATGTGAGAACGTGGGCAAGAAAAAAAAACAATTTGAAAGATTATTTTTTTTTTTTTAATAAATAACATTTCTTGTAAATATGCCACACTCAACAGAGAGATATAACTATCCTATCCTTACCAATTTTATTTTATATATATAATATTTTTTTTAATTACATTATCTGTATGGAATTTTTTGTTTTACCATTTATAATAATAATAATAATAAAATGTGTATGTATTGAGGGGGAATTTTTTTTTTTTTTTGTTTATTTGAAGGCCAACTGACCACACTTGTTGAAATAGTAGAACTAATATCAGCTGCAAAGATAAAAAAAAACAAAAAACAGACTAACAGAAACTTTCAAACATCACTAAAAAAAATTCTTCCATTTCATACTTTTTTTTAAATAACAATTTTTTATTCAATTTACACTGTTTTTTTTTAAATGGTTCATTTTTTTTGTAACACAAGTATATATGAATTAAATAAACAATTACTAAAATCAAACCACAATCCAAAAGGATTTTGAGGCAATAATGAAAAAAAAAATATAGAAACAGTATTATCATAATAATAATAATAATAATAATAATGAAGAGGATGACAAATGACATGATAACTTCTCATACAATACAAATAATAATTCATTTAGCAAGAAGAGTTACCAACCTGAAACATACAACTATATATATTCATGATCAATATCCATCAATCAATATTCATCAACATAGATATATTCATGTGCACACAACCTGAAAACAACTGAGAGGAATTAAGAGAACAATATTTTTGAACAGTCCCATTTTTTTTCCCACAGTGCCCAAAGAGAGTTAAGGCAAAGCTATTTCTATTTTAAATATCTAGGTGGGGGGAAAGAAGTTTTTTTCTTCTTTTTTTCTTCTCTCCAGTATTGTAATTGGTTATGCATTTTTTATTTAATTTTTTTTTTTTTTTTTTTTTCAAAAATTTCCTTTTTTTTTTCTTTTGCATTTTTCCCCCACAATTACTTCTGTAAATTCTAGCCCCAAGATATTAAATAATAATTACTTGTCTCAAAAGACAACTACAGGATTTATTACATTAGCAACTTGCATAGAACTGCAAGTCAAAATCTATCAGTGCTAAATGGATTCATCATGATACATATGTATGGTGGTGATTGTTGCTGTAAAGAAAACAAGGAATGCAATGTATTATATATATATATATGTATGTATATATATATATATATATATATATGTATGTATGTATATATGTATGTGCACACAAAGGTGAGTCAAAAATTAATGCAATTTGTTTTATTATATAAGAAACAAGGAAAACAAACATATTGTACATCAAGATATAGCTATACATCACAACTCCACATCCCTACTTAATAGAGTCACGACCACTTTCAATGCCAGTGTTTCATCAACAAATGAGGACACGTGTTTCAGTTTTATAAAACACAGCAGAAACAAAGCATTGACCACATCTGCAGCCAGCTGAGATTTTATGAAACTGAGTTGGGTT
This sequence comes from Ascarosepion bandense, assembly GCA_037127315.1. Taxonomy (NCBI): domain Eukaryota; kingdom Metazoa; phylum Mollusca; class Cephalopoda; order Sepiida; family Sepiidae; genus Ascarosepion; species Ascarosepion bandense. The sequence continues at coordinate 976,910 of JBBBDQ010002462.1, read as the reverse complement.
CCCTCATTTTTACTCACCAACCTTTCAATGGTAATGTCGAAAAGTAGGGATGTGAACCTGTGATGTATAGCTATATCTGAATGTATGATATGTTTGATTGTATTCTATATTTCTAATATAATAAAACAAATTGAATTACTTTTTGACTCACCCTTATATATATAATTTTTTTTTTTGTATGTTTTTCAGTTTATGTACACATCTACCTAGTCAGTTTTCATACTGAATATTGGTCTACCTCTACCATCAAATAAGTTTGGGATAGAAGATAATTATTTATGATAGAAATCTCATACCCCATGTATGAAATATACTCAAAAGTAACAAGCAATGTAAAAAGCAATGCCAATACTTCAAAAATGGCTCTCTTCAAAGAGGTGCTGTTGAAGGAAAATTGACACTAAATGCACAGGCTAAATATACAATTGAAAACAGTTCCCACGATAACACGCTCACACTAGACAGAGCTGATATGATTCTTTATCAGTTAGATGGTCTGCTCCAAGTTGTCAATCATTCTTTTTAATTAGCAGGAAGTTGAAGGTGAACCGTGAATGAAGGTTCTTCGGTCTACCAATCCTTTGCCATCTTTGGTGTGTTTTTTTTTTTCCTTTTCTTTTTAAAGTCATATATATTTAATTTTTATTATTTCAAATTAATTTTGGGTTGCACCAATTTTAAGTCACTGTCCACTGTCAAATCAAACCATACCACCAATTTTCCAAGATTTAAAGCTTTTGAAATGTATTGATTTCCTCAAAATAAATGGAAAAAAAAAATACAATATATATTGTGTATGTGGGCAGCAATCTCTTTTTTATGCAGTTTTCATTAAAATGTCTGACAAGGTATTATGGTTAAGTTTTTTTTATTTAATTTCATAAAAAACTTAATACCTTGTGTCATTTTTAATGAAACTTGCATATATATATATATATATATATATATATATATATATTAGTGGAGATGCCACTTCCCAGAAAGACCATCAATCCTTTCATTACATAAGTGGAAAGAAAAAAAATAAAGAAAGAACATCCCCAACAATAAAATTTACATTATCATAAAAATAAACATTGGGAACATTTTTTTTGAGGGGAGGGGTTATTTTGTTTTTTTGTTTTTTTTACATTTTCAGTGAATTGAAGTTTTTTTACAGTTTTTTTTTTATTTCATTTCACAATTTTATTTCCTACCCAGTTTTGAATTTTTACAAAATATTACAAGAATTCATTAAAAATATCTTCTAATGTAGTGAAGCCTTAACAACCAAATAACTGATAACATTCTAAAATACAGTCAATCAATTCACTTAAAAAAAAAAAGTCTTCCCATTCATTAATCCTCTCTCTCCCATTAGAGAAAGAATCTTAATTAAATTCAATCAACACACACATAAATTAAAACGCTCTACACTACACATACAAATTGTCACACTACAGTAGCAACTGCCAATTTAAAAGAAAGAACAAAATCACAATAACCAAGGTAAGACAGAAATGAATATCCAAGTGTGTGAAGAATGGCAATGAAATTCTATCACAAGGAATTAGTTTCTCTATTTTTGTCTCAGCCTTCTCTTCTGACCATTTCAATAACTGAACAGACTTTGCCTTCAAGGCCAGCAAACAACCAAACAGCACTTATGCAAAGATGTAATAGTGGTTGAACACTGACATTACTGTTGTGTGTTTTGTTTTGCTTCTCTACTGCTCTCAGTAAAATTTTACTTGCCTTCAAATTTAAATTCTTCTTTCTCATTAAACCCCTTGCCCACCACAAACACACACACAAAAAAAAACTACACACAACAAAAGCAGACAATTGAAATGATCCCCAAAACAAACCTTATTTCATAAATGACGGGAGAATAAACAGGAAAATGTCTGCAGCTTATATAGGTGCGTGTGTGTGTCTATCAAATTAAAAAGAAAAAATATCTAATATCTAACTCTATTAAATGTACTTTGCAATATAACAATTTAAAAAAACATTTTTCCTAACTAAAACACAATTTTGTTTAAAAGAATTTTAAACATTATAAATACAAACTGTGTGTTGATGTTACAAAAATTTCCTGCCTAAATTTGACTCCTTTCATAGCAATTTCAAATTATTGTTTCATTGACTCATAATATATTGTGTACATATTTGTTTTCACTTTCCATTGTGCACAATATTTTCTTTTGATTTTCAATTCCAGAAGAAACAAAAGAACTCAAAGCAACTGACAATGAAGCAAGGAAAATTTGAATCAAAATCTACTAGTTCAGATCTTCCTCAGAGTTTGTCAGAAGAGAAATAATAGCACTTACATTCAAAGATATCAGAACTATCGATGACATAGTTAAAAGAATCTGGTCAAAAATTAATGTCAGTGGATGCAATTTAGTTACTTATTTTGGTAAATAAGGAATATTGGACAATTCCCAAATTAAAATTAAATCTCACTTTCAAATATTGTCCCAAATAGAATATTGTTTCATTCTTTCCTGGTACCTGAAAATCTACACGAGTCATTGACTGCCAAATTTCATTTACCTTTGTATGAACAAATACATGATAACAACAGTCATGAAAAAGAAAAAAAGATGGCGCAAGAAACCAAGATCCACTTAGGCAGGATCTTGGTCCATCTCAGGATGGAATAGGATTTTAAAAAGAAACATTCCAAGTATAATTATCAGGAAAGTAAAAAATAAAAAGCTACTCAAAAATAAGCATCAAAGAAAGAATAGATTGATTGTAAAAAAAATTTATTTACTTGCAGTCAATGTTTTCAATGAAGAGTGACATTTATTTGTTGAATTTTCTTTTTTTTTTATTAGGTCTATAGAAAATATTTATTAGATCTAAAGAAAATATTTAGTATCTAAATGACAGTGTAGAATTCGAAAGCTGTTTTTTTTACAAAAAGTGCAGAGACGGTCATGAAAAAAAAAAAAGAATAAAATGACTAGAAAAGAGATAAATGTGCTGGCAGAAGGCTTTTTTATGCAGCTAACTCAAGTTTAAAAGAAAAAAAAATGGCCATGAGTTTGTGTTGTTATTTACAACTATTTCAAAGTCAATGTAAAGATTGAATAATCTGGATTCTATATTTGATTTTGAATTTTTATTTTTTTTGTTTTGTTTCTTCTTTACTACCAAAAAATAAAAATGTATTGCATAGCAAGCAAGCAATAACAAAAGACAAACCAGGAATTAGTTTGCTTGGCATATCGTTTGAGAAGAAATTTAATTTGGAAGTTTCATTGCTTTATCTTATTCTTGAAGCAGACAGTAGATGGTTAGTCACAAACGTAGACCATAATGCTATCACAGAAAACTAAGGGACATTCTCTCACATACCTGACTTTGGATGACATTTGCCAATGAGAATTTGTGGAATGATAAAACTGTCTAGTCATAACAAGACCAAGAGATATCAGAGATACAAAAATCCCATGAAAGGGAAATTGATCTAAAGGGGCACCTTTAGCAATAAGGGTGAGGAATGCTTTAACTTGAAAAACTACAGACCAATTTTCAATGTAAACAGTTGGGCAAGGGAAACACCAGTTTTGTGTGTGAATCAGTCCTATGTTAAATTTTAAATTAGCTGAACTGTAAGAAATTCTTTTCTTTGGAAAATAAATTGTTTCTGATTTAAATAATAAAAACAAAGCTACGTAAAGACAACAAGCAAAAGGCACAAAAGCCTTTCACTAATGTGACAATGGAAACCAAATAGAAAACAATTTTAAATTCCAAAAATATGAACAAGGGTTTTAGTATTTCAATTACTGTCCCAGAGTAAGTTCCTGTTCAATATTGCAGATTTTTTATAAGTAGACTGCTTAATGTATAGGACATAAAAAGTAGTCCAACTTGAAGCAACCATTTTTTTTTTATCACAGTATAAGAAGTCAAATATGTAAAGCTTTTACATTGTGAGCTATGAAAGTGACTTCATCCAATATGAACAGATGTACTCCATGATAGAAGGAAGGTATGAATTATCTTTGATCGAATAGTAAATGATTACAATAGTTGGAGATATAAAATAAAGTATGACAATATATTGAAAAGAACATAGGGGCTAGAATCGAATTGCACATTTTCCCTTGACAAACTGAGCAACATAAATTGCCTTGAATTACTTAGATGAAAACTTAATTCCATTGGCAGAGAGAGATTGAGTACAGCGGCTTATTACCAAATGCTGTCAATGAAAATAAAACCAAACAAAAGAATTTGTTTGCACTGAGCAGAAAGGAATTCAAGATATACAAAAAAAAGAATGGGGAACTCTGAAATAAGCATACCAAAAAGTGTGTGTGGGTGGGGGAGGTATAAACATTACTGGCTTTTATCATTTGATGGCATAAAAGAAAGCAATGTCTACTACTGGACAACCAAGAAGAGGAGAGAGAGATTCAGAAGCAAAAATAGATGGCTTAAAAATTGAATAGCACTGAAGATGAAGAAGATGCTACAAATTATGAAAGGTGAGCATTCAACAAATGGAAAAGAAAAGCAAGAATGGCGGCATAGTAACAAGGGGAGGTAAATATGATGGAATGGTGGCATGGCCAATAAACAAATGTTAATTAATTATAAAAAAAAACAATTAGAGATTTGCGAAAACAAATAGAGTAAGACATCCTGCTGCTTAAAGATTCAATCTGAAACTGACTAAAGTACTGTAACAATGTATTTTATAATTTATACTACTTATAGTATTATCTGTTTTTCTTTTTGGAAAACAACACACTAAATTATTTTTTAATAGTCCTCTAAAAGTTTTTAAGTACATGGTTTTAGTGAAATAGAATAACTAGAAATTGCCTTAAAATGTTAACTTTTAAAATTAAAAATAAGAAAGACGTTGTGCGAAAATAATGGCATAGTGGTAGCTTTTCATCCGATTACATCAAAAGTGCTGCACATGAGCAACTTGTATCTTAACCATTGTAAAGTTAAGGTTCGAAAATCAAGATGAGCCACTGTGCAGGCACTACAGGAGGCAATAAATATGAATAAAGTATTCCCCAATTTGTATTCCAATATGGAACAAGCCTGTCTTTCAGACAGATTTCTTATGGCAAAATGTTTACAACTGTATGATATTAAAGAGTTGAAAACTTGCAAAGGGTTTAGTTAATACTTGTCTTTAATTTTGAAAAGAAAAAAAAACCATTATTATGTGACTTACCCCTGATACTAGCAATATTTTTTAAGCTAAATTTATAATATTAGAAAAAAATAATAATAGAAATTTCTTTTAAGAAATGTTTTGATAAAAAATAAAACGTTTGATCAGAAATTAAACTAGAATAGTGTGGAACAAAATTAAATGTCATATTTGTAATTAGATATATATATTTTCATAGTGTGTGTGGGTGGGTGTGTGTATCATTTACCTTTAAAAAAATAGGTAAAAAAAGCAAAAACTCAAAAAACAAATATTAATGAACACATGTACTGGGAAGAGACAAGGAGGAAAAAAAATGAAGGGAAGCAATATAAAAATCATTTCAATAGCTGCATGCGCAGGCCCATTGCAATGCAGAACTGGATTTTACCCTCAAGAGGATACGGCATGGAAGCTGGACCCAAGGCCAAAGGTGTGTAAGAGGTGAGAGGCAGGTAGGTAAGTAGACAGGTAGTAAGATAGGTGGTTATATACAATCAGATCAGTCTAGAGAGGCCAAACAACAAGACCAGGTAACAGTAGCAGTTGCAGTAATAGTAGTTGTAAGAGTAGTAGTATATGGCTATTGAACTAATGGTGAACAGCTGGTCTTGGTCACTGGCTGGTGCCCCACGCCGATGTTGCAGAGGTTTCATCTCCAAACTAAAAATTGAAAAGGAGGTTAAAACTAGATTGAGTATCACTTCCCAAAATTCAAACAAAAATAAAATTGTTTAAATTGTTAATAGGTCAGTCAATATTCAAATGTTGCCTTGTGGAAAAAGAAGAACAAAAGTTAATCTGTTATTTTCTAAATAGATAACAAAAGTTAATTAAAAGAAAAAGAAAAAAATGATTTTTTTTACATGATTTAATGAAGTGGACTTTCATCTCTTACCAACAATATACAAAAAGTAAAATAAAATAAAACAAATGAAAAAAAGGTTTAAATTTCCTGTATTAGAAAAAAATTTGAGGTTCATTTAAAAAAAAAAAAAAAATTTTAACGTTGATATTGACTTAATTTCTCAGACTATAAAGAATATTTTTATTTAAAGACAAATTTTGAGCATTGACCAAATGATTAACAACAAAACGAGGATGAATATGTGTTGCTTAAAAATCAGAAAGGTTTTCGGTTTTTTATTTTTTTTTATCTTGCTGAATCACACAGAAAAACATAGAAAGACTAATTCAAGGAATGTTAAGATACTAATCAATACAACAGAGAAAAAAAAATTACAGTATAAATTTAACTTACATAAATTTCTTCCAAGATCATTGGTTGGTACCATATATGCTGGCATACAAGGCAACTGGCTGTATAAGACAAGCCCTAAATTTTCATGTTAAAATGTAGGTTTTGAGCTATATTTGCCAAACATGACGATGACAACCCCCACTAACAAAAATTGTATTTTAAAATATATTGTATTGAATTTATTTGATAAATTCAGTAAACATTTACTTTCTTTTCGTTTTAATTCTAATGAAAAAATGGTGGAGACGTACTGTCAATTAATTACCATAATCTACAATACCTCATGAAGGGTGTTGTGTTTCCAGTAACCCGAATGATTTTTGCCAAATAATCACTCATTCATTTCAGTTCTCAAATTCAATCTTTAAATGGCTTTTTGAGACACACATCTCCCATGCTAACAAGTTCCCATAAACCACAGGATTTAAAATCCACATTTTATACCTGGAGCTTGAGGTTAAAACACGGCCTTGTATGCCAACATATATGTTAATATAATCAGGTCTGAATGATGGAAATGAATGAATATGAGATTAATTGGGAATAATTCTTATTTTTGGTAAACAGTAGTAGATAAAAAAAAAATCTGGATTTCATCTCAAGAATATGAAAATGAGACTGCCCAAGACTGTCACATCTACCCCGAACAATGCAGACTGGGCCAGTATGATAGGGTAAGAAGAGGCCAAGAAGAAAACTGGTTTCCTTTCTTTTTTTTTGTTTTGTTTTTAAAGATCTTTTAAAAAATAAAAATAAAAAATAAAATAAACTTTATCTAACAGATTATAATTGTGAATCTTGATCAATATTAAAAAGAAACAAATTCTTTTGCAGCATGGGATTCAATTTATGAAGTAGAAAACCCCAGTAGTAGCAATTTACTAAGTATAGTCTAAATGTGGCACAAGGAAGAAAGTATTGAGCACTTAGTGAAGATAGAACTCACTACTCAGTTGTAATAGATCTAGTGAGACAAGCTTACATCATATTGAAGTGCCCAAAGTTAAAGTAGTTTATATATATATATATATATATATATATAAGGAAGATCAGCTAGTAATGCTACCTTGGCTTCGACCTTTTCGGTTTTGTCAGGCAATTTGTTTTTTGGGTTCTATAGCTTTGTTTGGTGACCAAAACAAATTGCTTGACGAAACCAAAAAGGTCAAAACCATGGTAGTGTAACTGGCTGATTTTTCTCTACCAAAATATCTAAACGCTCTCCATGTTGAACCTTCATATTCCTTCAAACATGTATTGAACACTTTCTAATACAACTGTTTATTGGTCTAATTTAAATTTGACCTATAACTGTTCAGTGTGTGTGTGTGTGAGTGTTATGCTCTCATTACAATTGAGCTCTCGATAGAGAAGAAAATTTTAAAAACTGTTTCCACTTCTGTGATATAAGCATTACTCTTCAGAAATGAATGAAGTTCTTTTAATGACTGGCGTGTGCATACACTGCTTATATGCAACACGTTAAAATTTCCCTTCTCTGATTCCATGCACCTATGGCTTATGGGGCTGACTGACACCAAATCAGTCAAGTTTCAATCCCGACTAGAAGCAAGTGGATGTGCCTAGCCACACTGATGAGCTGTGATACAGCAAAACAGGCTTGTATATGGATGACTTTATATATAGTCATCTGCAGACAGATCTGCTTTGCTGTATCCGAGCTCATCAGTACGGTTAGACATTTGATTGCTTCTAGCCAGGATTGAAACCCAACCAAACTGACATCAGCCAGTGATTCTACCTATGATCTATATATATATATATATATATATATATATATAGTAGGCCAAAAGATTACCCAAAAGTTTGTCTATGAATTTTATATATATATATATAGCCATTCGCAGACAGATCTGTTTTGCCGTACCACAGCTCATCAGTACAGTTAGACATCCGACTGCTTTTACCCAGGATTGAAACCTGACTGAATTGGCGCCAGTCGGCGATTCTACCTCTAAGCTATGGGTGCTCGGTAGAAAGAGGTAGACTTTTAGCATATGATGTATCATGCACCAGTAGCTAGAGTGCTCTAATTCATTACTGAATGAGCGATGCGTAGATGCCAGAGTAGCTACTGTTTTTTCAAAGTTTACCATTCTTCCAGAGTGCTCAATCCGGGTGTGAGAGCATGTATATATATATACTCACACAGACACACAGGGGATGCATAAAAGTTAAATTTTACAAACTTTGGGAGCAGGTTCCTCACACCAAAAGAAGACAAATGTTCATAGAAACATATGCCTACAAATTCTTCCTTTTTGAGTTATTAAGTTTAAAGAACGTTCACAATATATGGCCTTGTGACACACGATACAGATACAGAAGCTGCCCTTGAAGTATCTTCTATGTGGTACTATGAGATATACAACATGCTAGAACCATTTGACATGTGCCTGATAACTGTATCATCTCTGACAGTGTGTAGAATGCGTTCTTTATGGTCATGCAAACAAGCAGATCTCGGTCTTACTTGATGCATAGTTTATAGTGCCATTGATCTTGTCTTGGTAATGCAACAATAATATAAAATGCAAAGATTAGATACATCTACTGCCTTCAGTCTGGAAATGCAATCTGATGTAGTCATGCAATCTGATGTAGTCATGCAGCCTCACGTCCATTACTATTACCTCCGCCGTCTGTAAAAATCATATCTGCCAGCTCATGCTCCTGCCATTGTTAAAGAGAACACTTCTCAGTTAACTCACTACTGTGCACATTAAATGTTGAAAACAGCTGTACACAAATGACAAATTTAACCTAGTCTACATGGCAACACAAAACCATCTACCATAAATTTTCTATAAACTTAACTCAAATTTGAAGGATTTGCAAATATAAGTTCATATGAATCTTTGTCTTTGTTCTGGTGTGAGGAACCCACCCCCAATGTTTGTAAAAGTATTTTTGATATATATATATATATATTTTCAATTATTAGCATGGATAATACATATTTCACCGCTTTGATGTTCTTAACGTGGCTCGTCAGATCCAAATGGTACAACAGTAGGCAACGAAAATCCTTTATAAAATATTACTCTGTTAAATAAATGAATTTAACATTGAGTTTTCTCGAGTTCGTCTCTTTTGATATTTACCCGGATTACATACCAAGTGTACTATGTATATATATATATATATATATATATATATAGTACTGTGCAAAAGTATTAGGACAAGAACTATTTTATCTTTTATGAGGTATCAAAATAAAGTTTAAAATCACCCCTGTCCTAACACTCTTGCACACTACCAGTAGTGTGCAAAAGTATTAGGACAGGGGTGATTTTCCTAAAAACCTCACTGAAATTCAAATACAGGGTGAAATGCCAAACCTTTGTAAGAAGGATTTAACTAAAAAGGAAGAGGAAGGAAGGCTTTGGAATTTGAATTGGCCACCACAAAGCCCTGATCTCAATCCTAGTGAACATCTATGGGATATTTTGGATAAAAAAATTAATAAATCTAATGTTACTTCGCAACTCACACTTTGGGAACAAATACAAGCTGCTTGGCAGGAGATACCATTAGATAAATTGAAGAAGCTTGTAATGTCAATGCCTGACAGAATGAAGGCTGTGATCAAAGTAAAAGGCTATTATACTAAATATTAAATTTATTTTGTAACAAGTATTTTATTCTTGTTAATACATTTGTTGAGTAAATCAAATAAAATTATTTTAATTAAATTGTTTATTTTCTGTCAATATAAAAGATAAAATAGTTCTTGTTCTACTACTTTTGCACAGTACTGTATATATACTAGGTGCGATTGGTAAATTGTCGCAATTATTTCGATGCCTCATAAAAGATAAAATAGTTCTTGTTCTACTACTTTTGCACAGTACTGTATATGTTAGATTAAATAAATTGCAAATACTATGTTTGCTTATTTTTAATAAAATCTTTTCATACTCACGGATATTCTTTCACATATTACAATCAAGAGATGTTAGAAATGAGCTGTAACCCTGACAGATGTTATTTTCATTAATTTCTTAAGGTACCCGAGAATACTTTCAACCTCTTGATCATCTTCAGGTGTCTGAGTTATGGTAACAGATGTAACTGGAAAACTGTGTTGCTAAAAATTACTGTACACTTTTTTTTTCTTGCTTCAAATATAACAGTTAAATTGCTAGCGTTCATTAGAACGTTAAAATTATCCAAAATGTAATTTTTATATGTTGTAATATCATGGTCATGCATGTGTTAAAGCATGAAAAAAAACTGTTCTTTTTTACAAAGATTTTAGAACATTACTACAGTATTCATAACTGATTCTATTAATTGACAGCTTAAGTGTTTTAATGAATACTGCCTCGAGAATCTGTAGTTTGCTTTTGTTGTTTTCTTGGTGTAGGATAGTTGTATTATCGATCATTATTTTTTTTATATTGTGAATGTAGACAGGAATAATGTTGTAGATGTCTACAAATGGACGAATGGTTAGACAAATGTAACGTAAAACGTCTTATTTCTGACATTTTTTTTATTGTAATATGGGGAAGATTATCCGTGAGCCTGAATGGGTTTTATTAGAAATAAGCAAACATAGTGTTTGCAATTTATTTAATCTGACATGTTTAAAAAAAATTGCTGCCTAAATACACAAATATATATATATATATATATATATATATATATATATGTGTGTGTGTGTGTGTGTTGAACAAAGTCTGTTTCAGGTCTTTGCAGATCTTACTAAAACTTTCGACACTGTAAACAGAATGTATGTGAAAGATTGTGAGATGCTTATACAGTCCTTGCTTTTTTGTAGATATCATCCAGTTATTTCATGATGGCAAAGAGATATCTGTTAATGCTGGGGGTTTACTTTCAGAACACATCAAGGTACAAAATTAGTGCCAAGCAAGGTGAAACTCTACCACCTACAGTGTTCTCCAGGTTTTTTTAAGGATTGTGACCAAGGTATATCTTCAATAGCATACAAATTGTAAACTATTCAACTCCAATACTTCTGTGGTAAATCTCAGACATTTCAAGCTCTTGTCCAAGACTTGTATGACTGTGATTGGTCACCCAAACAGAAGATGAAATGCAGACACTGATGGACAAACTTTCTCATTCATGCAAAGCTATCAGCCTTGACAAAACATGGTCATATTCTCAGCAGCTCTGGATTTACCTATATGAAGCCATCAATACTTTTTAAAGGGCCATAAATGGGTGACAAATTTACCTTCGATCGAGCACACTATAAACAGACATTGCAATCTTGGCAATTAAATATCTGCTTGTGTGAATAAAGCAACTGATGCTTTCATAATTCTAAAATATTAAGTCTAGTCTGAGAGAGAACTTAAAAAGCACACAAAGACGGCAGTCTACAATACCTGTGCAAAGACAGGCCTGCTGTAAACTAGTTAGGCATGGGTTGCATACCGCAGATACTCTGGACAGATTCTACCAATGCTGTTTAAGAATGATTCTTGGTATCGTTTGCATAACCCACACACTGTGGCCTTCAAAAAGGCCAATGCAATCAACATCAAAGCACACATTCCTCACCCGAGGTTTCAACAGCCAAGCCATATCAATCACCCTGATGTCAACAGAATGCTCAAAATAAAATAAAAAAAAATCTCTCCAGCAAGTTGCTCAATGGTACTCATGCCCAGCATAAACCAAGAAAGTGTTTCAAGATATGTTTAAAAAAAATTCTTTTTCAGCCTTCTATATAGATAATCCAAAATGGGGAAATTGCTGTTTGTGATTGAAATAAGTAGAGGCAAACAATTCATGAAGGCACTAAGATATTCCTAGAACATGCAATGAGTTGGGCAAATGCCAAACATGCAGTTAGGAATGAGGAAATCAGTGATCCATCAATTTATATATGATAAATGTGGCAGGCTTCGTTAGCTACAAGAATATTTCTATTGGTGGACATTTCAGAAATTAGGATCAGTATTATGCTGGAAATGACTTAACATGTTGGGGTGAGGTCAGAACCTACAGGAACTGCTCTGGTTTCACCTGCCACATGAAAACCCATGCTGAGACTTTCCCTTTACGAAAGAATTTAGTCTGCCACAGCTGCAATAAGCATCACAAATATCTGGTCAGGTACTCCTGCTACTCATCTCAAGGCCCTCAACAAAATCCAAAGAAGGATCTGCAATGTAATTGATCCTGATTTGACGTCTCGACTTCAATCACATGGCAACTACTCTAACAAGTTTTTTTTACTCTGGCACTCTGACCACATGAATTTAAGCATGCTACTACACTGGCATCAAGGTCCCACCCTTTTTACCATTGAAATACTTAAATGTAACTGCCTCTTTTACTCTAGAAGTTTCTTTTCTCAAACTTTCCGCCTGGGGAACTCTCTTCTGTTTACATGCTTTCCTGAGAGCTACAAACTCTAAAAATTTAAATGCACTGTCAATTACCCACTTTTTTTTCATCCTTTTTACAGAGACACTCTCAAGAACATTCTTTGAATTCACTTTCAGGAATTATTCTCAAAATTTTCTCTTCATGAAAATGTTCCTGAGAGAATATTTCTATCACATTTTGTTTCACTATGTATGTTTTCTTCATCAATGTACAACTTCAAACAAATACCCCTAAACAAATAACACATTATTTACATTACTAATATTCAGACTATTGTCCTCATTTTTGTTGTTATCACAATATTTTGGCAGTTGTGCCTTCTACCTGGATAACCTACAGGGAATTTTTAACTGAATCCTTTACTTAATCCACATACAGGTAATAGACTTTTCTCGTTCCACTGCGCTCATGCTGATGGATATTGTCTAGTTCTTATTTCTTTACTTAGTACTGTTCGGTTATTGCTGAGTGCAAGTATGACCCAGCGATGGAATTCACCAATAGGACAATTTGTTGTAGTTAACTCAAAACTTTTAACTTTTCCTGGCTGTTTATTAGGTTATAGTAGCTGCTGTTATATTTTGACTGCTGCTGCTGTGGTTGAACAAAAAATAATCAAGAAAAAGCCTACCACTATAAATTAAATCAAGTACACTAACTAAACAAATAAAAATAAAATAATTTGCCCAACTAATTTAGCATATAATTCCATCTAACTATACACTAATTAAATTATATAAAGTAGAATATAAATTAAATCAAGTACACTAACTAAATAAATAGAAATAAAATAATTTGCCCAACTAATTTAGCATATAATTCCATCTAACTATACACTAATTAAATTATATAAAGTAGAATATAAATTAAATCAAGTACACTAACTAAATAAATAGAAATAAAATATTTTGCCCAACTAATTTAACATATAATTCCATCTAACTATACACTAATTAAATTATATAAAGTAGAATATAAATTAAATCAAGTACACTAACTAAATAAATAGAAATAAAATATTTTGCCCAACTAATTTAGCATATAATTCCATCTAACTATACACTAATTAAATTGTATAAAGTAGAATATAAATTAAATCGTCACCACTAACTAAATAAATAGAAATAAAATATTTTGCCCAACTAATTTAGCATATAATTCATCTAACTATACACCTAATTAAATTATAAAGTAGAATATAAATTAAATCAAGTACACTAACTAAATAAATAGAAATAAAATGTTTTGCCCAACTAATTGTACCATAATTCCATCTAACTATACACTAATTAAATTATATAAAGTAGAATATAAATTAAATCAAGTACACTAGATAAATAAAAATAAAATGTTTGCCCAACTAATTTAGCATATAATTCATCTAACTATACACCTAATTAAATTATATAAAGTAGAATATAAATTAAATCAGAAGTACACTAGATAAATAAAAATAAAATATTTTGCCCAACTAATTTAGCATATAATTCCATCTAACTATACACTAATTAAATTATATAAAGTAGAATATAAATTAAATCAAGTACACTGATAAAATAAAATAAAATATTTTACCCAACTAATTTAGCATATAATTACATCTAACTATACACTAATTAAATTATATAAAGTAGAATATAAATTAAATCAAGTACTGTAACTAAATAAATAGAAATAAAATATTTTTAACTAATTTAGCATATAATTCCATCGCTTCTTTTCAATTAAATTTATATAAAGTAGAATATAAATTAAATCAAGTACACTAACTAAATAAATAGAAATAAATGTTTGCCAACTAATTTAGCATATAATTCCATAATATACACTAATTAAATTATATAAAGTAGAATATAAATTAAATCAGTACACTAGATAAATAAAAATAAAATATTTTGCCCAACTTTAATTTAGCATACTATTCCATCTAACTATACACTAATTAAAATTATATAAAGTAAGAATATCGATTAAATCAAGTACACTAGATAAATAAAAATAAAATATTTTAACAACTAATTTATACAGCATATATTCCATCTAACTATATTAAATTATATAAAGTAGAATATAAATTAAATCAAGTACACTAGATAAATAAAAATAAAATATTTTAACTAATTTAGCATACCGTTTTCCATCTAACTATACACTAATTAAATTATAAAGTAGAATATAAATTAAATCAAGTACACTAGATAAATAAAAATAAAATATTTTTTTCAACTATTTAGCATATAATTCCATCTAACTATACATATTAATTATATAGTAGAATATAAATTAAATCAAGTACACTAGATAAATAAAAACAAATATTTTGCCCAACTAATTTAGCATATAATTCCATCTAACTATACAATTAAATTATATAAAGTAGAATATAAATTAAATCAAGTACACTAGATAAATAAAAATAAAATATTTTGCCCAACTAATTTAGCATATAATTCATCTAACTATACACTAATTAAATTATATAAAGTAGAATATAAATTAAATCAAGTACACTAGATAAATAAAAATAAATATTTTATGCCCAACTAATTTAGCATATAATTCCATCTAACTATACACTAATTAAATTATATAAAGTAGAATATAAATTAAATCAAGTACACTAGATAAATAAGAAAATAAAATATTTTAATAATTTAGCATATAATTCCATCTAACTTTATACACTAATTAAATTATATAAAGAAGTAGAATATAAATTAAATCAAGTACACTAGATAAATAAAATAAAATATTTTGCCCAACTAATTTAGCATATAATTCCATCTAACTATACACTAATTAAATTATATAAAGTAGAATATAAATTAAATCAAGTACACTAGATAAATAAAAATAAAATATTTTGCCCCCAGCTGTTCATATTATAATTCCATCTAACTATACACTAATTAAATTATATAAAGTAGAATATAAATTAAATCAAGTACACTAGATAAATAAAAATAAAATATTTTAACTAATTTAGCATATAATTCCATCTAACTATACACTAATTAAATTATATAATTAGAATATAAATTAAATCAAGTACACTAGAATAAATAAAAATAAAATATTTTGCCCAACTAATTTAGCATATAATTCCATCTAACTATACACTAATTAAATTATATAAAGTAGAATATAAATTAAATCAAGTACACTAGATAAATAAAAATAAAATATTTTGCCAACTAATTTAGCATATAATTCCATCTAACTATACACTAATTAAATTATATAAAGTAGAATATAAATTAAATCAAGTACACTAGATAAACTAAAAATAAAATATTTTGCCCAACTAATTTAGCATATAATTCCATCTAACTATACACTAATTAAATTATATAAAGTAGAATATAAATTAAATCAGTACACTAACTAAATAAATAGAAATAAAATATTTTAACTAATTTAGCATATAATTCCATCTAACTATACACTAATTAAATTATATAAAGTAGAATATAAATTAAATCAAGTACACTAACTAAATAAATAGAAATAAAATATTTTGCCCAACTAATTAGCATATAATTCCATCTAACTATACACTAATTAAATTATATAAAGTAGAATATAAATTAAATCAAGTACACTAACTAAATAAATAGAAATAAAATATTTTGCCCAACTAATTTAGCATATAATTCCATCTAACCATACACTAATTAGATTATATAAAGTAGAATATAAATTAAATCAAGTACACTAGATAAATAAAAATAAAATATTTTGCCCAACCTAATTAGCATATAATTCCATCTAACTATACATAATTAAATTATATAAAGTAGAATATAAATTAAATCAAGTACACTAGATAAATAAAAATAAAATATTTGCCCAACTAAATTTCGCATATAATTCCATCTAACTATACACTAATTAAATTATATAAAGTAGAATATAAATTAAATCAAGTACACTAGATAAATAAAAATAAAATATTTTGCCCAACTAATTTAGCATATAATTCCATCTAACTACTAATTAAATTATATAAAGTAGAATATAAATTAAATCAAATACATAGATAAATAAAAATAAAATATTTTGCCCAACTAATTTAGCATATAATTCCATCTAACTATACACTAATTAAATTATATAAAAAGTAGAATATAAATTAAATCAAGTACACTAGATAAATAAAAATAAAATATTTTTAACTAATTTTAGCATATAATTCCATCTAACTATACACTAATTAAATTATATAAAGTAGAATATAAATTAAATCAATTACTAGATAAATACCTAAAAATAAAATATTTTGCCCAACTAATTTAGCATATAATTCCATCTAACTATACACTAATTAAATTATATAAAGTAGAAGATATAAATTAAATCAAGTACACTAGATAAATAAAATAAAATATTTGCCCAACTAATTTAGCATATAATTCATCTAACTATACACTAATTAAATTATATAAAGTAGAATATAAATTAAATCAAAGTACACTAGATAAATAAAAATAAAATATTTTGCCAACTAATTTAATAATTCCATCTAACTATACACTAATTAGAATTATATAAAGTAGAATATAAATTAAATCAAGTACACTAGATAAATAAAAATAAAATATTTTACCCAACTAATTTAGCATATAATTCCATCTAACTATACACTAATTAAATTATATAAAGTAGAATATAAATTAAATCAAGTACACTAGATAAATAAAAAATAAAATATTTTGCCCAACTAATTTAGCATATAATTCCATCTAACTATACACTAATTAAATTATATAAAGTAGAATATAAATTAAATCAAGTACACTAGATAAATAAAAATAAAATATTTTGCCCAACTAATTTAGCATATAATTCCATCTAACTATACACTAATTAAATTATATAAAGTAGAATATAATTAAATCAAGTACACTAGATAAATAAATAAAATATTTTGCCCAACTAATTTAGCATATAATTCCATCTAACTATACACTAATTAAATTATATAAAGTAGAATATAAATTAAATCAAGTACACTAGATAAATAAAAATAAAATATTTGCCCAACTAATTTAGCATATAATTCCATCTAACTATACACTAATTAAATTATATAAAGTAGAATATAAATTAAATCAAGTACACTAGATAAATAAAAATAAAATATTTTTAACTAATTTAGCATATAATTCCATCTAACTATACACTAATTAATTATATAAAGTAGAATAATTAAATCAAGTACACTAGATAAATAAAAATAAAATATTTTGCCCAACTAATTGTATATAATTCATCTAACTGTACACTAATTAAATTATATAAAGTAGAATATAAATTAAATCAAGTACACTAGATAAATAAAAATAAAATATTTTGCCCAACTAATTTGTATAATTCCATCTAACTGTACACTAATTAAATTATATAAAGTAGAATATAAATTAAATCAAGTACACTAGATAAATAAAAATAAAATATTTTACCCAACTAATTTAGCATATAATTCCATCTAACTGTACACTAAATTATATAAGTAGAATATAAATTAAATCAAGTACACTAGATAAATAAAAATAAAATATTTTGCCCAACTAATTTAGCATATAATTCCATCGCTGTACACTAATTAAATTATATAAAGTAGAATATAAATTAAATCAAGTACACTAGATAAATAAAAATAAATATTTTGCCCAACTAATTTAGCATATAATTCCATCTAACTGTACACTAATTAAATTATATAAAGTAGAATATAAATTAAATCAAGTACACTAGATAAGAAAATAAAATATTTTGCCCAACTAATTTAGCATATAATTCCATCTAACTTATACTAATTAAATTATATAAAGTAGAATATAAATTAAATCAAGTACACTAGATAAATAAAATAAAATATTTTGCCCAACTAATTTAGCATATAATTCCATCTAACTATACACTAATTAAATTATAAAGTAGAATATAAATTAAATCAAGTACACTAAGATAAATAAAAAATAAAATATTTTGCCCAACTAATTTAGCATATAATTCCATCTAACTGTACACTAATTAAATTATATAAAGTAGAATATAAATTAAATCAATTACACTAGATAAATAAAAATAAAATATTTTGCCCAACTAATTTAGCATATAATTCCATCTAACTGTACACTAATTAAATTATATAAAGTAGAATATAAATTTAATCAAGTACACTAGATAAATAAAAATAAATATTTTGCCCAACTAATTTAACATAATTCCATCTAACTTCTACATACTATTTAAATTATATAAAGTAGAATATAAATTAAATCAAGTACATAGATAAATAAAAATAAAATATTTTAACTAATTTAGCATATAATTCCATCTAACTATACACTAATTAAATTATATAGTAGAATATAAATTAAATCAAGTACACTAGATAAATAAAAATAAAATATTTTGCCCAACTAATTTAGCACTCAATTCCATCTAACTATACACTAATTAAATTATATAAAGTAGAATATAAATTAAATCAAGTACATAACTAAATAAATAGAAATAAAATATTTTGCCCAACTAATTTAGCATATAATTCCATCTAACTACTTACTAATTAAATTATATAAAGTAGAATATAAATTAAATCAAGTACACTAACTAAATAAATAGAAATAAAATATTTTGCCCAACTAATTTAGCATATAATTCCATCTAACTATACACTAATTAAATTATATAAAGTAGAATATAAATTAAATCAAGTACACTAACTAAATAAATAGAAATAAAATATTTTGCCCAACTAATTTAGCATATAATTCCATCACATATACACTAATTAAATTATATAAAGTAGAATATAAATTAAATCAAGTACACTAGATAAATAAAAATAAAATATTTTGCCCAACTAATTTAGCATATAATTCCATCTAACTATACACTAATTAAATTATATAAAGTAGAATATAAATTAAATCAAGTACACTAGATAAATAAAAATAAAATATTTTGCCCAACTAATTTAGCATATAATTTCATCTATTATACATAATTAAATTATATAAAGTAGAATATAAATTAAATCAAGTACACTAGATAAATAAAAATAAAATATTTTGCCAACTAATTTAACGCATAATTCCATCTAACTATACACTAATTAAATTATATAAAGTAGAATATAAATTAAATCAAGTACACTAGATAAATAAAAATAAAATATTTTGCCGTATTTAGCATATAATTCCATCTAACTATACACTAATTAAATTATATAAAGTAGAATATAAATTAAATCAAGTACACTAGATAAATAAAAATAAAATATTTTGCCCAACCTAATTTAGCATATAATTCCATCTAACTATACACTAATTAAATTATAAAGTAGAACCATAAATTAAATCAAGTACTAGATAAATAAAAATAAAATATTTTAACTAATTTAGCATATAATTCCATCTAACTATACACTAATTAAATTATATAAAGTAGAATATAAATTAAATCAAGTACACTAGATAAATAAAAATAAAATATTTTGCCCAACTAATTTAGCATATAATTCCATCTAACTATACACTAATTAAATTATATAAGTAGAATATAAATTAAATCAAGTACACTAGATAAATAAAAATAAAATATTTTGCCCAACTAATTTAGCATATAATTCCATCTAACTATACACTAATTAAATTATATAAAGTAGAATATAAATTAAATCAAGTACACTAGATAAATAAAAATAAAATATTTTGCCCAATAATTTAGCATATAATTCCATCTAACTATACACTAATTAAATTATATAAAGTAGAATATAAATTAAATCAAGTACACTAGATAAATAAAAATAAAATATTTTGCCCAACTAATTTAGCATATAATTCCATCTAACTACACTAATTAAATTATATAAAGTGAAATATAAATTAAATCAAGTACACTAGATAAATAAAAATAAAATATTTTGCCCAACTAATTTAGCATATAATTCCATCTAACTATACACTAATTAAATTATATAAAGTAGAATATAAATTAAATCAGAAATTTGCCTAGATAAAATAAAAATAAAATATTTTGCCCAACTAATTTAGCATATAATTCCATCTAACTATACTAATTAAATTATATAAAGTAGAATATAAATTAAATCAGTACACTAGATAAATAAATAAAATATTTTGCCCAACTAATTTAGCATATAATTCATCTAACTATACATAATTAAATTATATAAAGTAGAATATAAATTAAATCAAGTACACTAGATAAATAAAAATAAAATATTTTGCCCAACTAATTTAGCATATAATTCCATCTAACTATATACATAATTAAATTATATAAAGTAGAATAAATTAAATCAAGTACACTGATAAATAAAAATAAAATATTTGCCCAACTAATTTAGCATATAATTCCATCTAACTGTACACTAATTAAATTATATAAAGTAGAATACTCAATTAAATCAAGTACACTAGATAAATAAAAATAAAATATTTTGCCCAACTAATTTAGCATATAATTCATCTAACTGTACACTAATTAAATTATATAAAGTAGAATATAAATTAAATCAAGTACACTAGATAAGTAAATAAAAATAAAATATTTTGCCAACTAATTTAGCATATAATTCCATCTAACTGTACACTAATTAAATTATATAAGAGTAGAATATAAATTAAAATCAAGTACGCAGATAAATAAAAATAAAAATATTTTGCTAACTAATTTAGCATATAATTCCATCTAACTGTACACTAATTAAATTATATAAAGTAGAATATAAATTAAATCAAGTACACTAGATAAATAAAATAAAATATTTTGCCCAACTAATTTAGCATATAATTCCATCTAACTGTACACTAATTAAATTATATAAAGTAGAATATAAATTAAATCAAGTACACTAGATAAATAAAAATAAAATATTTTGCCCAATAGCATATAATTCCATCTAACTTTACACTAATTAAATTATATAAAGTAGAATATAAATTAAATCAAGTACACTAGATAAATAAAAATAAAATATTTTGCCAACTAATTTAGCATATAATTCCATCTAACTATACACTAATTAAATTATATAAAGTAGAATATAAATTAAATCAAGTACACTAGATAAATAAAAATAAAATATTTTGCCCAACTAATTTAGCATATAATTCCATCTAACTGTACACTAATTAAATTATATAAAGTAGAATATAAATTAAATCAAGTACACTAGATAAACTAAAAATAAAATGTTACACCCAACTAATTTAGCATAGCATATAATTCCATCTAACTGTACACTAATTAAATTATATAAAGTAGAATATAAATTAAATCAAGTACACTAGATAAACCAAAAATAAAATATTTTGCCCAACTAATTTAGCATATAATTCCATCTATACACTAATTAAATTATAAAGTAGAATATAAATTAAATCAAGTACACTAGATAAATAAAAATAAAATATTTTGCCCAACTAATTTAACATATAATTCCATCTAACTATACACTAATTAAATTATATAAAGTAGAATATAAATTAAATTAATTTACTAGATAAATAAAAATAAAATATTTGCAACTAATTTAGCATATAATTCCATCTAACTATACACTAATTAAATTATATAAAGTAGAATATAAATTAAATCAAGTACACTAACTAAATAAATAGAAACAAACATTTTGCCCAACTAATTTAATATAATTCCATCTAACTATACACTAATTAAATTATATAAAATTAGAATATAAATTAAATCAAGTACACTAACTAAATAAATAGAAATAAAATATTTGCCCAACTAATTTAGCATATAATTCCATCTAACTATACACTAATTAAATTATATAAAGTAGAATATAAATTAAATCAAGTACACTAACTAAATAAATAGAAATAAAATATTTTACCAACCTAAAATTTAGCATATAATTCCATCTAACTATACACTAATTAAATTATATAAAGTAGAATATAAATTTAAAATCAGTACACTAACTAAATAAATAGAAATAAAATATTTTGCCCAACTAATTTAGCATATAATTCCATCTAACTATACACTAATTAGAATTACGTAAAGTACTTCAGGAGAGTTTTGTAATTTGCTTGAACTATTGTGTATATTAGGTGTACAGGTATGTCTTGAAGGCTATTACAATGCATTTACCCAAATAAAGGAAGGTAAAGAAGGTGTTGGGTATTACCTATTTATTAATTATTAATATTTCGAGATCATAGTCTCATCTTCGGAATGATAGGAGAGTTTAATTTTTGTTCGCTCGTAGTCTGTGCCCTTCTCATTGAATGGTCATCTTTCACTGCTACTGCTGCCGTTAATTGCAGTGCGTGTGCCTGTAAGTGTGTTTGTACATGTATGTGTTTGTGTGTTTATGGTTATATACGTGTGCGTTGACCGATAGCGGGATTTGGTGTTTTCGCATCTTTGTTAAAGTGATAGTGGGCGCTGTTTTACAATCCGATGTTATACCTGTCTGCTTTAATTTATGGTTTATATATGTGCGCATTGACTATGTGCGAGTCAACACACACACACACACATATATATATAAAGCATAAACACACAACTACATACATGTACAAACACACTTACAGGCATACACACACTATAATTAATGGCAGCAGTAGCAGTGAAAGACATAAAATTAAGCTCTCCTATCATTCTGAAAATGAGACTATGATCTCAAAATATTAATGATTAATAAATAGGTAAGACCCAACACCTTCTTTACCTTACTTTATTTTACTAAACGCATTGTGATAGCCTTCAAAACCTACCCATAAACATAAAGTACTTCTTTTTATTTAAGGGAAAAAAAAAAAAAAAAAATCAACATTTGTGGAAAATCCTATTATGATAAATGTTTTACTAATTTTAGAAATAGAGAGAAATTCTAAGACTAAATAAGTATTAGGAAGTAAAATAAATTCATGAAAATGAGATTATTCAATGTGTACGAAAGTTTCCTGTTTTTTTAATCATTATTAAAATTAGTTAATTACTAATAAAGAGTACATATATTTATAAATCATCAAAATATTTCCTTGACTTTCCGCCAAGATTCGACTCTGGCAATGTTGCAATAAATGCGTCAATGACATATTGAATAATGAAGACATTCTCAAATCAGATAAGGAATGTTTCATCGACTGAAGCAAGTGTTTTGATGAATATGCTGTGAAGAATTTCCAATTTCAATTCTGTTATAATAATTTGAGTCAACAAAATCGCATATGGATGAGCATGATCATATAGCAATATGACTTTGCGATTTTGCAATTTTCCCATTTTGTAATTAGTCATTTTCTTCAAGGAAAGCACTCAAGTTACTAAATTGGTAAATAACAATATGTATTAACAGTTCAAACAAGTTTCAGTAATTCATAATCAGTCAGTTAAGTGCCATAAGTGACACAAGCTTTGGTGATCATGTCTCAAAAGAGACATGACTGACTGGGCAGAAGATTTTCCTGTGGTAGGTTGCCATTACTTCTACTGTGACAGACTGGTTACCCAACCAAGGCTATAAAACCCAATCTGTCTGGCAACCCTTGGCTAGAGGGAGAAGTGACATATTAATACCTTTCCCAAAGGTATTTGCGCGCAAGTGAATGCAACGAATTCAAATGGAATTTGAAATTGGCTCCCCAATTTCTCGTTCCAAGTTAATACCACAATGCGAATCTGTAATACGGTATGCATATCATATCCTACCAAATATGGAGCACCAATTTGTTTTCCAAAATGGTTAGAATTTGCTATCAATGCAAAAGGCTTATCCTGGATCTACCCATAATTCACAATACTTCAAAAATGTTATAGCAAATCCAGTTTTTTTTTTTTTTTTAAAGGCAGGTGGAGACATTGTCCAATGTTTTATATACTCACTTAATATGATCTCTTTTACTACATTTGGAACCTTATACACACTTTGCAAACATTTTGCAATTGTTGAGAGATCAATGCCAATTTTCCTAGCAAGATTTAAATGTTGATTCATTGGGATCATCATCCACAAGTGTTTGCAAGTTTAAATCTTGCTAGGAAAATTGGCATTGATCTCTCAACAATTGCAAAATGTTTGCAAAGTGTGTATATGGTTCCAAATGTAGTAAAAGAGATCATATTAAGTGAGTATATAAAACATTAAACAATGTCTCCACCTGCCTTTAAAAAAAAAAAAAAAAAAAAAAAACTAGATTTGCTACAACATTTTTGAAGTATTGTGAATTATGGGTAAATCCAGGATAAGCCTTCTGCATTGACAGCAAATTCTAACGATGCGTAGGTACTAGAGTAGCTACTGTTTTTTCAAAGTCTACTATTCTTCCAGACTGCTCAATCAGAGTGTGAGAGCATAAATAGTCATCTGCAGACAGATCTGTTTCACTGTATCACAGTTCATCAGCATGGTTAGACATCTGAATGCTTTTTAGCCAGGATTGAAATCCTTTTCAAATATCTTATTTCCACAAAAATGCATTCACACTCTTTTGGCATCACACAGACAATGTGAATCATGGCAACACTCATTTACTCACCTCCTCCCAGTTTCTAAAACAAAATAAACACTGATTGTAAAACACTCACAATCTATCTTCAGTCTCTACTTTAGAAAAAAAAAGAAAAAAAGAAGAAAAAAGGACCCTGAAAACTTTTGCATATACCTAATACTCAACTTCTTCATACTGCCAACTTAGTTTCTAAATTTTTAACTTTTAGATAAATGTAACTTTTTCTACAACATGGATCTTATTTTGTCTTCGTATTTTAACAGTGATTGTCTTTCTTTTAATTGTTCAGATCAAAGTTAAGAGAATAGCAGTAAAAAGAAAACATTTCAGTTTAGGAAATAATTAAGACAGACATATATATATATATATATATATATATATCTGTTCTTAAGTTCACTATAAATAAGCTAACTGCAATGTCAATTAGCAAATTGTGAAGGGGAAAGGTCAGAAATAATATTCAGCAAGATAAAATTTCTTGAATAAAAAGATGACATAATCAGTTTTCATGACAAATCGTCTTTAGAACACAGGATTAGCAACACAATAGACCCCCAAAAAATAACAATAATCACAATTACATCTAAATAAATGTATCAATTAAAGAATATAAATTATCATCATAATCACAAAAAATATCAACATTATATATTGTATTTTGTATCAAATTCCTCCATGAATTAACTACTTCAGTAATTTTCATTTTTTAAATTAGCCTTATATTTTTAAACCACCTTTGAATTTGAAGTCTAATGTATATCAGAAATAAAAGAAAATAAAAAAATATATAATCTTAAAGACAATAGATTTTAATTATTCTTTTCTCTAAGTAAAAGTTAAAAATTAATTTAATCTCTAAAAATAAAAATTCAAAGATATATTTAAATTTATATCTCTCTCCCTCTCTCATATTATTTTTATACAAAATATAATGAGTAAATTGTCGCCATTTTATATCTTTAATTTCACGCATGTGTGTTGCTTGTTTTTAATTTGTCAATTGCACAGAATAGTAGAGTCAGTTGGGCACCGTCTGTGAGAAAAAGAGCAGTGATGCAAGTCACTCTGCCAGAAATTTGGAAACGGCATGCTGTACTGCTTGGCATTCATGCCAGAAGCTCCAATACAAACATTTCATTGTGCTTGGTGTCAATCTGAGGACAATGCAGATGATTCGGAAAAAGTTGGATGAGTAACAGTAATTATGAAGGTATAGCAGCTCAATAAACTCACTCGGATCATTCTGTTAAGAAAAAACTTCTAAATTTGTGGTGAGGGTTTCAGATTCAACACAAAGGCCTATATCAAGTGCTTTGGAGAGGTTGTGCAGCCCTGAATCAAGAGGGTGACAATCAGAAGACGATGTGTCTGGCAACAGGATTCAGCACCATACTACCCAAGCAGTAGCTACCAGCCATGGTTGTTAGACAATTTCTGCGACCACATCACCCGTCACATCTGGCCACCTAACTTCCCCCTTGAGTCTTATGTGTGGGGTGCAGTTGAGCAAGATACCAATTAAACTTCTTGTAATACCAAAGATGAACTGAAGGCAAGAATTATAGCAGCATTCACTAACTTAAACAGGGTGACTGTCCAAAGGAGTTGCAGGAAATTCTGAAATCATCTGGAGTTTGTGGTTAAACCCCGTGGTGATTTTATTGAATAATTTACTTTAGTATTTCAAGATATTTTTGTGTAATTTTGGTAAAAATGAGATGCCAGTGTTATTTTCATTTTTGTGTAATTTAGACAACAATTTATCCATCACACCCTGTATATGGAGGCACAGGGGAATAAGGGATAGCGGCTCGGATTGAAAAATCAGAGAGCTGAGTTTGAATTTCAGTCAATTTCATTACATTCTAATACCAATGGTAAATGTATGAACCCATCTCTTCTTCTCCCAGCTGTGGGTAAACAACAAGACAGACTAGGTTATGTAGCCTGGGGTGGCAAATGATCAAGGAGAAAAAACAACTGTGAATTCAAAATCATTTAGGGAACTTGTAGCATACTGTGCACCAGTCGTCTGTATTCAGCTCTTCCAAAAAGTGTGGTTGGTTCTGCACAAGCTTTTGGCACTATAATAAAATATGTGCAGGTATTCTAGCTGTTGGTTTTAAGAATTGAGCTGCCTGACCCCCAGAAGCTCCAGTGTGTGTATATATATATATATATATATATATATAGTCATGGATAGTGGCTCGGATTGAGCAATTGGGGAGCTGAGTTTGAATTCCAGACAAATTCATTACATTCTTACATGCTAATACCCTTTGGAAAAGTATGAATTCATCTCTTCTTCCCCCAGCTATGGGTAAAAAGCAGAATAGACTGGGTTATATAGTCTGGATTGGCAACCAGTCTACCACAGTAAAAATTGGCAACTTATTGTGGGAAAATCTTCACATAACAAGCAGTTGGGGACAGCTTGTGGAGCCAAAAAATCCCATGAAACATCTGGCTCAACCCTCCTTGAGTGAATGCAACCACAAGTGCAAATATTATATAAATCCAAACAGAAAGTGTCATGTAGGTAAAATCCCAATGAAGATCCTATTAATATTAAATATTAAAACTGATCCAGCCAGAGGGCTAGATGTTAATAAAATTATCTATTTACAGAGCCAAATATGTATATTGTTTTCAAATAAAACTTTGAAAATTATATGTGATCATTTCTGCAAAGTACATTCACTTCATCAGTGAGCTTTTATTACGGAAAATATATGAAAGGTGTCCCAACAAGCCATAATTTTAATTGTTATGCATATGTCATACTGGTATATACATGAAATTTAAACTAGTACCCAGCCAGTAGAGACATTTTACTGGGAAGAATAAAACATCTGCTCAGTCATAACACTTTTATTCTTCAATGTTTATTTAACAGACCATAAAATATGAGAGAGAGAGAAAGAAATGCATACTAATATTTAAAGTAGAAAAATCATTGTTTAGTCATAAAATTAAAGAAACACGATATATCAAATCCATAATTAGGATTTCAAATTCAAACATTCTGCCTGGCAAATTACTCACTGATATATTTCTATAAAAATGGAATTGAAGCTTACAACATTAATTTTATTACTTATTTCCAAGGCAGGCAGTTTTTTAAATTTATTGTATACTTATAGAATCCCTCACCTTTTACCTTGAGGTAAGGAATAAATAATTTCAAGTTGGTTTTGTTTTTCAAGGCATTACGCAAGTAAAAATTGATACAATTTCACAATACATATGAAGTGAGACAAAATGAATGAAAATATTTTATGTCAGTTTTCTATGAATGTTGGCAAGAAATTAACTGGCTAATTTCATGAAAGACATTATGCAATATTATATAATGACAATATCAAATATTATATAATGACAATATCAAATATAACATTTTCTGTTTTCAATCATGTTTTTCCATTTTTAAACAAAACTATTTCAGACAGAGAAATGAGTATAAAATTATTTATGTATTGATATGAGAAGGAGCACAAGCAATTAATTTGGGGAACAAGAACGTCTGACAGAAAATGAAAGGAAGAAGAAATTTCTTTTCGTCTGCCATAACAAAGTCATAAAATAACTGACAATAAAGTCATAAAATAACTGACAATACATATTAGATTGGAAAGAAAGTTCTGTCACATTTCTGATGTGATCACTGAGGTTTTTTTTTTGTAGCTTATCAAACTTTTGAAGGTTATTTAAAGCCAGAAAATATTTTTAGATCATAATTTTTTTTTTTGGGGGGGGGGGATACTGATTTTTACTGATACAAGTTTTATTATTTAACCCATATCTGGGACTCAGAAGATGTGGATTCATACCTTTCCCAGGGGTATATGCATGTAAACGAATATAACGAACCTGACTGGAATTGGAACTCAGCTCTACAATTTCTAATTCCGAGCTATTATCCACTACATCACCTACACATCTAAGCTTATAGCATCCCTAAGTGGTCACTCATTAAGATACTGATCAGGATTGATGTTGCTTAATTTTGGGGACTGCATGAGACTGGTGTTCTAACATGATATAGCCATAAGCTTTATCACTTTGAGTATAATTTTTCAGTACATACAAAAATATCCATTAATTTTACCGTTCTAATATTTTGTTTTCTTTATTTGCATATTACTTAATATTAGAGTGGATAAATTTTGTATTGATTTTACTCTTAAGATTAGATAGGGAACCATAGCAGATACTGTACGCCAACAGACAATTCAGAGACAGGATAATTAGTCGACACTAAGTATTTACAAATTCAAGATCGGAACCATTTTTTATTTTTATAAACTGTGTTTGAACTGTCTGAGTGTTGCAAGTGTTCCGAAGTCTTTCTGCTAATTACATCATTGATTGTTGTTGTTGGAACACCTTCCCTGTTTACACTAATATGGACTCTTTCTTAGACTATATATAGTAGTAGTCATCAGTGGACTACAGAGTAACAGAGTGTAGTAGCACTGTGGTGTAACAGTAGTGTATCCCAGCGATCCCGTCCTGAAGGTAACATTGCCAAGTCTCACGTCTCGCATTCTCTAGTATTCTACTAACCATATTGCACGACGTTCTACTAACCTTCTCTGCACATATCTCTCTTCAATATATTGCGTTGTCTACCGTATTACTCTGCGTTGTGTATTTATTGGATCTAACCCCAGATCCACAACAGTTGTCAGTCTTGCATTGCACAGTTTTTGTTGTTTGCAGCTCCAGTAACATTTAGATTCTCTAGTTTTGTCGACAATATAGGAGTATCCCTCATATAAAAGCTTTCTGCCTCCTCATTCTGTCTTGACGAACTCTATGATGACAACTGAAGAGTTAGAAAGAATGTTCATAAAAAAAAATGGATGAGAGCTTGAACAGACTTAAGTTGTTGATCAATTGTCCTGTCAGAGAACTGACTCTTGGCAAATTGTCCAGCTACCATCAAAAACTATGCTGTATGGCTTAAATAGGGTCTATTCCACAATCAAAGAAGCAATAAATATTCATTCTGTTTATGGAAATGATGCTTTAAGTGTCTCGATATGCTAATGAAAGTCTGTCCAGCTTCGATTGGGAAATCTTACTCTCAAATATCTTCTTAGTCTGGACAACTATGTGCTGACAATATAGAGCTTCCACAAATCATAATTGCAAAAAACTGCAGTGGAATTAGGAAAACAGTTCAATACAAGTCACATTTTAATCATAAAACACCTTCATGAACTTGGTCAATGGATCCCTCATCATATGAGCACTTCTCAATTCAATCAAAGAGTTGCTCTTTGCTCATTATTAGAGTAGGCTTGCAAGCAGACCTTCCTTCTACCAGTGATGAAACATGTGTTTTCTATAATCATATCCAATGAAAATAACACTGGTGGGCAGTTATTGTAAAAAAAAAAAAAAAAAAAAAAAAAAAATAGATTCCATTCCCAAACTCTCTGATTGGTGGGATATGAAGGGTGTCGTAAACCAAAATGAAAATAGTTAATGTTGGGAAATGCTGGCATCACTTGAAAGCATTGCAAAAAAAAGATTTTGCAGAAAAAGGACCCACATTAGTTAATCATAAAGGCTTGTTGCTTTTACATGATAATCCAAGACCACATATTGGTTAAGTTCCCCAGAAAAATAATTATGACAATAAATATAGAAATTTTGTTTCATCCCCCTCACATTTCTGATCTTGGTCCATGGCAACCTTTTTTCTTTTTTTTTTTAAGATGGAAGACAGGTTATTTATAATGGAGAGGGTAATAAGGGTTTCACTAAAACCTGAAGAATTTTATGCCTAAGGGTTGGGGTGATTAAATTTTGTTTAATGGTATTTCATCTGTGATGGGTCATTTTATGCCAAGTGAATACAAACAAGTATTTTATTTTTCATCTTCAAATGTGACAAGACTTGAACTATTTACATTGTTCAGACTATTGTTCTCATCTTTGTTGCCATGTTTACAACATTTCAGCCATTGTATGTTCCAGCCTTCTTCAGGTGCTAGGAATTTTAAACTGAACCCTTTATTACAATCACTGCAGTAAAGATGAGGACAATAGTCTGAACAATGTAAATAGAATAAATACTACCTCATCTAAGAAATCTACACAAATAGTGAAGGGACTTATACTATTTACATTGTTTGAACTGCTGTCCTCATCTTGCCAGACTCACTGTGTTTTTGCCATTGTACACTCTGGCCTTCTTCATAAGATATTTGTTAGAATTTCAAACTGAACACTTTATTTTGTTCACTGAGAAAGATTTTTCTTGTTGCTCAAGGACAAGTGGCCCATTGGATAAAAGCATTGGTTGAAGCGAGTGACTTATGGGTTCAATGCCTGGTTGCAGCCAAGGTGATTCAAAAACTTCAAGAGTTGAGTTAAAGGGAGATAACTGATACATTTGGAAGAAGCATGGCACATGGAACTAGAACAATCTAACCTGGAGAAATGAAATTAAGAGTCCAGTTTCAAATTCCAATCACGTAAAGAAGGCCAGAGTGTACAATGGCCAAAACATTATAAATATGCCAACAAAGATCAGGACAACAGTCTGAACAATGTAAATAGTGTAAATAATTACAATACCTCATCTCAGAAATATAGACAAATAGTGACAGTACTTTCTATTCCAATTGTGTGTGTGTATATATATATATATATATATATATATATATAATAACATCAACCATCACCAACGATTTTATTTTGTGTTGACATAAAACTCCGCTCGGCAACCGCAATAGTTACCAAAAATAATAAACGCAGTTCTCAAATTTGCAATGCGGTTTTATGACGTCACAACGCGTGATAGCGCAAAATGACAACAATATTGGAAGCCATGTACATCAAATCTAAACAACCAACACTCAATAAAATCACCTTTAAATCCGGACATAACATATTACATTGCATTTGACTATATGGTTTTGTTGTCATTTCACGCTATCACGCGGTGTGACATCATAAAACCGCATTGCAAATTTGAGAACTGCGTTTATTATTTTTGGTAACTATTGCCGTTGCCAAGCGGAGTTTTATGCCAACACAAATATATATATATATATATGCACACACAAATGTGTGGAGGTACAAAATTTGTACACTACTTTAAAAACAAGGAATTTATTAATAGTCTCTAGAGCTCTTTCATCCAACATCTCATTAGGAGAAAATCATTGGAATCACAAATTAAATGAAAAAACACCAGCAAAAAAGTGGGGAACACAAAAATAAATATACATATAAATATATATTTATAATGAGGGGAGGAGAAATAGTGTGTAAATAATTATCGGTAAATAATTTGTGATTCCAACAATTTTCTCCTGATGAGATGTTGGATGAAAGAGCTCTAGAGACTTAATAAATACCTTGTTTTTAAAGTAATATATACACACACACACAGAGAAACAAATTAATTGTTTTTTAATCCAATATTATTATTGTTTCAGTTAGTAAGTACCTGTATTTGAGAAGATGCTCTGTTTATATCAAACAGTGCTTATTTCTACTAACTTGTGTACTTGGGAAAACTTAATAAGGAAAATGACAGTGTGCATATTTTTTTAAAGTTCTCCTAACTATATAGGTTAGTAGACAAAATAGAATACTTAAAAAAAAAAGTGTCTACTCAAATACAGGTACCCACTAAAAATAACATGAGCAGTAATTATATATATATATATATATATATATATATATATATATGTGTGTGTGTGTGTATGTGTGTGTGTGTGTGTGTGTGTGTCATTAAACATAATTAAACATTGAATTACACAATAGAATTGTTTTCCTTTATAATTAACAAAAAAAAAAAAAAAAATTAATAAACTTCTGAAATAAATTTCAACCAGAACACAAAATGATAAACATTTTATAACAGAAAGATCTTATTCAATTATGGTCAAACTATTCTTTCAAATAAATATCCCAATTCTTGTAATTTTGATTATGCACTCTCCAGTTCTAAAGAAATGAAATTGTGAAGCAAATTTGTTAATGTTATCCAAGAGGATCATCAGACAGAACAGTTAAAAAAGTCATGTACCAATAACAATTCTATGTAACATAATTTATATATATATATATATATATATATATATATATCACTCATTCAGTAATGAATTAGAATACTCTTAACTACTGGTGTATAGTCACATGGTATATCACATGATATAAAGTCTGCCACCTTCTACTGAGTGCCCATAGCTCAGAGGTAGAATCACCAACTGATGACAATTCGGTAGGGTTTCAATCCTGGCTAAAAGCAATCAGATGTCTAACTGTACTGATGAGCTGTGATACAGCAAAACAGATCTGTCTGCGGATGACTATATATATATATATATATATATATATATTAATGTATATTTGGGTAGCAACCTTTCTTTTAAGCATCTTTCATTCAATATTGCCAACTAGAATGATTTAATCCATTTTTTATTGCGTTTTTCCAGAGTTAAAGTATATAAAATTGTGCATAATTTTTATGCTAGTGCTTTAGCTTTTTAAGGGTGTTGTATTAAAGATATTTGTTCTTAATGTGTTGTACTATATAGCAGTTTTTATTGTGCGGCTATTCTTGTGAAAGAATAATCCTATGGAAAGTCTCATCCATGCCCAGCTGTGTTGACATGTGGATTATCTTTGTTTTTAGAAAACACCTAGGACGTCATCTCCACTACTGAACAGAATGGCATTTAATCAAGAGAGCTTTACATACTATTTCTGTATACATTGTTGTTGAAAGATAATATATGTTGATAACACCTGGCTTTAAAGAAATTCTTGGTGTTGCTGATATAAAATTTATTAAGTGTTGGATACTCATGATACCAACATATGTACATGTAGAAATCCTAATAAGTGTACATTACAAAATAAATGTCTAACTGATTCCCTTGTTTATCGAAATGCTATTTCTACTATAAACAAATCCAACATTTAATATATTTTATATCAGCAACACCAAGAGTTCCTTTAAAAGTAATTTTAATTCCGAAGTTTTAATTTTATTTAGAAGCCCCTTTTAAAAGCTGCCAGAATATTAAAAAGAAAAACTACTTCCACAAATGGAAAGCCATATTTGGCTACATTCATGATACATTTGTCATTGCCATATTCTCTACAAACATCAAGACATAACTTAGCACGGGTTTATTGTAACATGTTAAAATAACTCTGTACCCTGACATTTAATTAGTTCATAAAGGCATACACACAAGTATATTTTTAATTCTGACCTTATGCCCTACCCCTTTAACTGTTGGAAAAAAGGTAATGATTTATTTTTATATTTTCCTAAAAAATCATTTGTATTGCTAGTTACCAATCATTATCTGACAAAGTACAATCCATAGTATTGAAACATGAAAGCTTTTGTGCAGCAATGTAAAAGGCCTTTATTATAATCACTTATATATATATATATATATATGTATATATATATATATATATATATATATATATATATTATAAATCCATGTGAAATGGACCCAAGGTTTTACTATTTTGGGTACCCTGGCATTTATTATAAACAGTGCTCAATATAATAAATATTATGGAGCTTTATAAATTATATTTTAGAACATGTCCAAACTACAATCTACTACAAAAGCGTACATTTTGTTTTGGCATTGAAAGAACAATGTCTCATCAGGTAGAAAACGTTATTTTTGAAAAGAGATGAAAATTCACTTCCTTTTATTGTAAATATTTTCTTTTTTCCTTATTTATCTGAATATATATATATATATATATATATATATATATATATCCTTATGAGTGAAAATGTGTAGATGGGAACATTCCAATGCCATTGATTGTCACGCTAGCATGAAGTTACAAGTAACCATGACTAAGGGTCTAAGCATAATGGCCTTGTTCCAAAAATTGTTCAAACCAGATTATGCACTCTCCCTCAGAAACTGTAAATAAGGTCTACTCTGCACATCCATTTGGGCATGCAGTAGTAGTTGGCCATTACATATGCATATATTTTTACTGTTTTTTACAGAATACAAATATTATTTATATATATGTGATAGTCAAATGCTAAAATCTCTTCACAAGTAGACAAAACTCTGGAGTTGAAGTGCTGAATATAACATTAATCAGCTAAGTGACAAATTTTATCTGTATTAATTATATATATATATATATATACACATACACACACAGAGGTTTGATTAAATTTAACTGAAAAGATCTAATTTATTTTGCATGTTTACAATTCATACATAAAATGTAAACTGAGATTGAATTTGTGGATAAACAGGCCAAAGTTCAGGTTTGTTCTGTTGTTTGTGTTCAAGTACTTTCAACCATCTCAGTCATCATCAAGAACCATGTGTTATGCACGTGCTTGTATTCAATGAACAACAATAATGACCAAGACAGTTGATAGCACTTGAACAAAAACAATAAAACAAGCATGAAATTTGGGTACTTCAGCCAAGACTTCAATCCCAAATATAAATCTTATTCTAAAAATGGAAAAATACCAAAAATAAATGAATTAAACAGAAAACCTCTATTGGTTAAATTTAATCAAACTTGTTTGGATGAATACTGCCTGCCTAGATGACTGACTGTGATTAAGGTTTTTTACACCATTTTTTTTTTTGCATTCATACATTTTCTTCTCTGTACATAAAGTGTGTAAAAACTTCAAATGTTCAATATATTTGAGTGCTTTCAGCTATTCTGCTAGCCATTATCTGGTATATTTTGTTTTTTTTATGATCTTTAACTGAATATATATATATATATATATATACACAATGATGGGTATGTTTTATAATTTTACAAACACAAAAAGCATATTGTAGTCATATTCACAGTTGATATTACTGAGTTTTGGCTTTTTCTTTTTGATTATTAATGCTTCCATTACCAAAAGTGACTAAAAATAATGGAAGCGCTAATAATCAAAAGGATATGCATTGTGGCACAGTGGATATCGGCTCGGAACTAGAGGCACAGTCTTGATTATGAAGTAAGTGTTGTCCAATTGCCGAATCATGAACAGCCTGAGTAGCTGTCTAAAACTACCTGAACCTACATTTGCGGGGACGTACTGCACTACTCGTGATTCCAACCTCAGATTGGTACGTCCTATGTATACCACATCGTATTGGCATTTGAACTTGTAAACAATATATATATATATATATATATATATTACATCAAGAACAATATTGTGGGGAAAAGTATGACAAAGTAGAAAAAGATTTCTACTGACATGTTTGACATGTTAAATCTAATCCAGTGATGTTCTAAAGGACGAAATGCATCACAAGAAAACTTGTTACATTTGTCATATATTATATCTCTCTCTGCCTTCTTTTACCGAGTACCCCTGGCCCAGAAGTAGAATCGCCGACTGATGCCAATTCGGTCAGGTTTCAATCCTGGGTTAAAAGCAATCGGAGTCTAACCATACTGATGAGCTGTGATACAGTGAAACAGATCTGTCTGCGTATATATATATATATATATATATATATATATATATATATATATATATATACTACCCACCATAATTATTAGGCCACCCCACTTTTTTTTTTATAGAAAATGATGTATTTATTGCCAAGTGAATAATTCTAAATGAAATGGAAAATTGCTATCGACTACAATTGAGGCATTTCAGCTGAGCATTGGAAAAAAAAAAAACAAAAAAAAAACAGCTGCTATATGAGCAGAGACAAGACAAAGTGATTTCACAACATGACATTGCTAGGCTACATGTTGAAAAACAGGTAAAAACAGGTAAAAACCTACTTGGAAATGCATAAATGAGAAGCCCTACCCCACCTACCCTATTCACCAGATATTGCCTCATTTGATTATCACTTGTTCCAATCGATGGCACATTGCCTGAGTGAGCAGCACTTTAATTCTTAAGATGCCAAAAAATTGGTCAACTTAATGACATTTTTCCAACATAGAATTTAAATGTTAGCAGAAGGATCAGAAAATGTAGTGGCTAGAGATGGACAGTGATACTTAGTAATTTTTGTAAATAAAACATTACTTTTCATGAAAAACCAGTAAGAACTTATTCAAGGTCTTATATATATATATATATATATCAAATATAACAAATTTTGATATTTAAATCCATTTGATATCCTCACTTCTTCAGCAACGGCGAAACCAAAATTTTATTTACTCAAATATATATGGATTGTTCATTTGTAAATGAGTTATTACACAACCTAGATTTTTACCATGACTGGTGTCTTCAGGCAATTTGCAATAACTGATTTTACCATTTTTTTTTAGAACACTCACGTAACGGTGTTTTTTTTTAATGCTCACATAGCAGGGAATTTTTGAGCACACAATTTTTAAAATTATAAATTATATTATAGATGAAAACGTTTTTAAAAAAAAAAAGTGGTAAACGGTAAAATCAGTTATTGCAAATTGCCTAAAGATATCACTCATGGTAGAAACTTAGGTCGCGTACTAACTCATTTACAAATGAAAATATTCAAAATTTCTACAATATAATTGCATTGAACACTTTTTAATACAAATGTGCACCGGTCTAATTTTATTATGACTAAAAACTATATAATTAAACAATCAATATATATATATATATATATATATTCTGTTAGTTAAGAAAAAATCCTTGATAAAGCTGAAACATTTTTTTTTACACACTTTAAGTCCACAAAAGAAAATACTTGTACAAATGCAAGAAATATTGATTAAAAAGCTTAATTTCAGTACCTTGTCAGTAGTTTTTAATAAACCTTGTATAAATGAGGTGCCGGTACCCAAATACACAATGTACATACATAAATAATAATACTGGTTGTTTTTTTTTTCAATTTGTGACATGATGTACAAGAAGGTGATGACGAGCATGTCTATATGTAGCCAATATTTGCAATTTGCTTTGCTCAAGGTACACAAC
Source organism: Ascarosepion bandense (assembly GCA_037127315.1). Taxonomy (NCBI): domain Eukaryota; kingdom Metazoa; phylum Mollusca; class Cephalopoda; order Sepiida; family Sepiidae; genus Ascarosepion; species Ascarosepion bandense. The sequence goes on along the minus strand of JBBBDQ010002462.1, from coordinate 938,616 downwards.
AGTTATTTTTTCTGTTCTCCACCTGATGATCCACTTGTAGAGAAAACTATAGTAATGAGAAATAGTTCTCAATTTCCTTTTGCTTTCTTAATTATGAGGATCTTATAGATACAATACTTTCTCCCAAGACATCCACAAATCAATTTAGAAGCAGAGCCTGTTATTTCAACACACAATGGGGAAAAAAAACTTTGAGAATACAAGGAAAAACATTTTTAAATAACTGGAGAGTACAAAACAAATTTTGATAAAATTCATTATGAGAATACAACTTTGAATGAATGAGGAAGACTGAGAAGAAATTCATAGTAAAATAATATGGATGCATTAATAGAAAAATGGATATGTTATTACATCAGTATGAAAAGAACCCATTGTACCCAAGAAAAATGCAATCAAAAAAATTAAAATTAAAATGTGATACCTAAAATGAAAAATCTTACTTGGAGCTTCAATTATAGTTTCAATTCCAAGCTAATAGGTTAAACTTAATATTACTAATAAATTAAATACTTCGGTGCATTCCAAATCAAATTTAAATTGAATGGATTTTTTTCCCTCCTGATTATCATTAAAACTGATAAATTAATCCATACTGACAAATCTGTCAACACAACATAATAATTTTTATTAAAAAAATCATTCAAAAATAAAATATACTTTCCTAAAACATTGAGAAAAATTAGCTGATTAAAAGTTCAATTAATCTAAAGGGAAAAAAATATTACAATTATTTTTGACACCATAAAAACTTGACTTTTTAACCAAAATGTCTAGTGTTCTAAAACCTTAAAAAAGAAATATTTTTTACATAAAAGAAAGCTTTGATCTTTCCCCTTAATGATAGTACAAAGATTTTGACAATAAAATTATGTTTTTATGTTTTCTGCCTTTTTTTTTATACATTATGTATCCTTTTTTTTAATTTTTTTATTTTAGCAAATTTTCCAAGGTACCACTAAATAAATGTATTGTTAAAAATATAAATTAAAAGATGATGACCATTTTTTAAATATAAAATTTTCAGAGGAAACGAAAAATAGCTACAATTCCCCCTCCACTTCTTCACACCCCGTGACTTATAAGAATGATCATTCTTTGACCCCCGTCAGTAAAAAAAAGTAGGGAAAAAAATACGTTCAAAGGGAATTAACCTTAAAATTTTATAACAAAAGTTATTTCCCTTGAAATTTGCTACATGATTTTAGTTTGAAGATTTAAGTCTTTTTGTGTCTATAAATGTAGATAAGAATAAGTAATTTTACGATGCAACTAACTTTATATATATATTCAGAAATTATAACATAAATATGTTATAATATCACTCTTTTTGTGTCTATAAATGTAGATAAGAATAAGTAATTTTACGATGCAACTAACTTTCTATATATATTCAGAAATTATAACATAAATATGTTATAATATCACTACAAAAGTAGCTATTTTGTTTCGACACTTCTTGTGTCTTATCAAGTGATGAGGTTTATTTCAAGTTGAAGGGTTTTAAAAGGGAGGCATTGTTGTATGTACAATGTGGACCAATCAGAATAAAGCAACTTCTAATTTGGAGAATATGTAAGCAGACTTAAAAATAATTTTGGCGGACATTAGTGTTAATATTTGATTAAATTGAGATCAGCATTATTAATTGATCTACTTTATTATTATTGGGAAATTTTTTTAAAATTTTCTAAGTTTAACAATTTATTAGATTTAGAAAGTTATTCATATATTAAACGAGGAAGAGAAAGAACGCACACATCAATCAGCCTACAAACATCCACACATGGAAAAATAGACGAGTATATACACATACACTGGCAAACAGACACATATACAGATTAATATACGCACGCATATATACATGCACAAATTTCAAAATTTTGTTTTTATGGACGTGTCAATTTGTCTGTTGAATTTTAAAGCTCTATTTGGACACAGACTGAATTGTCACAGTATTGGATACAGTCAGAGTGAATTTGTAACATGACTAGCTCTTTTTAAATTTCCCAATAATAATAAAGTAGATCGAATAGTCAATAATGCTGATCTCAATTTAATCAAATACTAATACTAATGTCCGCCAAAATTATTTTTAAGTCTGCTCACATATTTTCCAAATTAGAAGTTGCTTTATTCTGATTGGTCCACATTGTACATACAACAATGCCTCCCTGATTAAAGGGGTTTTGCTTGTTTTTAACCTTTTAAAACCCTTCAATTTGAAACAAACCTCCTCACTTGATAAAACACAAGAAGTGTTGAAACAAAATAGCTACTTTTGTAGTGATATTATAACATATTCATGTTATAATTTCTGAATAATGTTATTAGCTCTACTTTGTATTGAGCACTTTTTTAAGAATAGTGTTTTTTGGATAAGGAATATTATTCCATCCATACATACCCTATACTTGTGCATGTGTGTGTGTGTGTATATATATATATATATATATATATATATATATTCCATCAGCTTTCTTTTTGTCTATAATTGAGAAAAGTCATTAACGTTTTTCAGTTTTGTTCAGACTAATCATTTCATCATGTTAATACAGTCACCACAAAAATTTCAGTCTATCCATTTTTCATTAACCATGAAAAGAGGGGGGAAAATTGAATATAATATTTGAAGCCATGTTTCCCTGTTCCACATTACTCATTAAAAAAAAAAAAAATCACCAGGGGCATCTTTATTTAAACTCTGTCCCATTTTTATTAAATATTCAATTGAAACACTGTCTTTAAATACTTGCAGTTTAAATTAAAGGATGGTAGGAAATTTCTTGAATATTTAAGAACAAGAGTGGATGAAATAAGGATATTTAAGGTGGATTTTTCTCCAAAAACTAATAATTATTCCAACCAATTTATCTGAAATTCAAAAGGTTGTAAAACATTTTATGGAATAGCAATATGGGGTGTGCTGATAGTGTAATGGTTATTGGTGTGGAAGGTGGAATTGACAAGCCTAGTTTAAATTCCAACCTAGTCAGATGCATTTTTTTTTTACACAAATACTGTTGGAAAAGGCATGAATACATCTTTTCTCTTTCGAAACGGTTTAAATAGCAGAGTAGATTGGGCTCTTTAGCTTTGCATGGCAATCAGTCTAAAAGAAAGATTCTGAGTTCAAACCAAAAGACAATTTTAAACCACTTGTCATCTTTCCAAACAATGCATGGCAATCTACAGATAGTAAAGAGAAGGAAGATGTGGAGAGCTACAAAAGCTTAAATCCTGAAGAGACGTGGCATTTAAAAAGATGAAAGAAAAAGAATATCAAAAATTTTATATGTAATCCTTTTGACACCCAAGTAATTATTTTCTATATTGGCAACAGAAAAGGCTTCACCATAAGGTATTGGTTTAACAAGTTGATCACAAAAATCATTATTAGAAAGTACTTGTGGATGGAAAGGTTAATGGATAGCAGTTTGGAATGAGGAATCTGAGAGCTGGGTTTGAATTTAAATCAAGTTCATTATATTCTCTTATGCTCAAATATCCTCACAAAAAGAAATCCCACAGCTATGGATTAAATAGTAGAACTTTTATCTGGAAAAATTATTATTCTTCTTTAAAATTCTCTTCATGCAATATTCACTCACAAACAAGAAAAGAATTATTCTTAAAATCCAAAATAAGTTTTGGCTTTAAATAACTATAAAAGGTTAATAAACCATAAAAAAAAATCAATCTCTTAGACTGGCTGCCACCCAACAAGTTATATATGCCTAATTTTGAATTAAACCCTTTATTGAGTCCATGGGTTAAATTGTTCTAGTTCCACATGCTATGGCTTTTATGGTTCAGTGGATAAAAGCATTGGCTGAAGTAATCCAGTGACTTGACCCAAAGAGTTTCGAGTTCAATACCTGGCCACAGCAAAAGTGAACAAAAACTTGGAGTGTTGAGTTACTAAAGGAAAATAACTGAAATTGAGATATCCAGAAGAGGCATAGCATGTGGAACGAGAACAATCTACTTCCATGGACTAAATAAATGTTTCACACTCAGTAATCTCATCTTTTAGTGGTTTTATTACCTTGCTTGGAGTAAAATTATTTTTTTTTTATATCCCAAGGAGAGATGGATTTTCGAAGGGCATTAATGGGAAAGTGAATAAAAAAAAAGACTTATAGATCTCACTATTTGCACCAATAATTATGGGCTTTTCTCCTTTATTTGCAAATTTTCTTTTACCTGTTAAGGGCTTTCAGGATGTGGGTGATCATGGATAGGAAATTTCCCATTTTCTGTATTATTCCGATTTCTGTATGTTTGTAAATTGTAAAAAAAAAAAACCAAAAAAACATACAGTTATGATTTTCACTAAATTACTACTTAAATCTATATTTTATCAGCAGTTCCGAGATGAGGAGTTATCATTTATCCAACATATATCACCTGAAGAAGGCTAAAGTGTAACAAAGGCTGAAACATGAATATGACAAAGATGAAGACAACAGTTTTTTTAAGGTACTTTTTTTAATGTTTAGTTATAGTAAGAAGGTTGATTTAGTTAGATTTTAATGAACATTTTTTTTGTTTTTCTTTTTTATTTTAGAAAACTGAAAATGTCTTCTAGTTTTGTATTCAAAAATGTTTTGCTGAGAATATTTTTTTCTTTCAAAAATGTGTTATAGTAATAATTTTTTTTCAAAAATATATTTTGGTAATATTTTTCCTTCAAAAATATTTTTTTTCTATAAAAGTCTATATATATATATATATATATTTCTATAAAAGCATATTTTTATACTTTCATAATGTTTTGACCCCAGTTTTGGGGTTAACTATTTGCCCATAGCTAGGACACTAACAGGTGCTATCACCCAGGGTTAGGGTGGACCTGAGAACAACAGCAATTAAGAGGTGGTTCTATACCCCTGACAACCTCCCAATCAGAGCCCTTGCTGCCAGATGCAGTTTACCGTCATGCCCAGGGATGTTGATGATATTAGATTATGAAAGTAATAAGCCTATAGCAGATTAATAATTTTTTCACAACTGTAATGAAACAGTTTATGTTCATTTCACACTCAGCAAAAAATACAAAAACAATTTCTTTATAAAACTACACTGAACAATTCCAAGCCATTATCCATTACATCATCTACACATCCAAGTTTACAGCACCTGATATTTCAAAGCCATCACTTGTCTAAATTACTTAATTTCAGTCAGTCAGTTAAGTGCCATATGTGATACACGCTTGGGCGATCATGTCTCGAAAGAGACATGACTGACTGGGCAGAAGATTATCCCGCAGTAGGTTGCCATTGCTTTCAGCGGTAGACTGGTTGCCGACCAAGGCTATAGAACCCAGTCTGTCTTGCTATTTAACCCATAACTGGAAGGAAGAGACGGATTAATACCTTTCCCAAGGGTATTTGCGCGTAAGTGAATACAATGGATTCAACTGGAATTCGAACTCGGCTCGCCGGTTTCTCGTTCCGGGCCGATATCTACTGTACCACAACATACATCCTACTTAATTTCACACATTCTAATTATAAAATAGCTTTATAAACCAAAGTAGACAGGATATTTCTAAAGATCACCAAAAACTGACTGTTGTTTCTTTACTCTTTAATATGCTTAAAAATAAAAATATAAATGTCTTTATATTTCAATCCTGAAAAAAAATCTTAAAAAACAGTTTTTTTAATGCTAAATTACCATTTTCAAATTTATTTTAATTTTTTTATATTCTTTAAAATTCTTATTCACTTTTTACTGAAGTTTTAATTTCCTTTTCTAAAATTTTTAATACACATTTTTTCATTAGCTTTGAGATGACCTGAAAGAAGAGACAATAAAGAAAAATCAGGTCTAAATCTTTAAATTAACCCCAACAAATGAAATCACAAGCAAAAATATTTTACATAATCAGTTTAGGTTAAAATACTAGAATCTATGCTTAGAAGTTCCTGCTCCTTGAATCATAAACGAATTTTAACAGTTTTAGCATGAAGACTTTGAAACATTCAAAATTCTCAGGTACAATGGGTTGTAGAAATTTTAGTTACATTACATTTGAGAACATTTTTTTCAGTTTAGACAAAGAGAAAGTGCAATGGACATCACATCAATTGAAGTGTACACTAAAATATTTAAACACATCACTACTACCACATGGCATTTCTCTTTGAATCAGAACATTCAATAGAAACTACACAAAAACGTGCTAACTGTATTCTAACTATGCACAACCACATGGGAAATATGTATCTATGTGTACATGCACATATACAGGGGCACACAAATATACAGGATCTCGAAAGGAAAGGATTGAGAAAAGAAAAATTGGTTGAAAGAAAAAAAAAAGGGGAAACGGAAAAAAAAGTGAGGTGTCAACTCTATGTACTGAATAAATGCAAGTGAAACAACATTTTCCTCTCCATTCTCAAATTCTATTCTCCAAGATTAAAATTATTCCCCATCTTCTTAAAGAATTGAATCAAATGCACATGTAGAATTATTACTGTATTTTTCTCCACAACCCAGTTTTTTTTTGGTGGGGGTAAGCATTTTCTATATTAAGGAAGGAAATATGACAGTGAATCATAACAGAAGATTAAAACGTGAACATGGATGGAAAAGGAATGTTAGTGTCAAGCATAGATGGTGTCGCATGCTTTGTGATTAAGCTGATTGAAAGACAAGTAAAACAGATTGACAGAATTATATACGTTTTGTCACCCAATTTATCTAATCTAGATTTGGGCATGCTACACTTTATCAGGCAAGATAGATTATTATCAAAATATATTTGGATAAAACCCAGTTTTCAAGAAATAATTAAAAATGAAAAAAAAAAAAAGAAAAAAAAAGAGTATCATTGTTTTTAATGTTGCTGCAGATGGCTACAGGTTGTATATATACTCATCTTTTTCTCCACTCATCATTGATGAAATTAAAAATGTGGATATCAAACCCTAGAGCAGTGGCTCCCAAACCATTTTTCTTTGGGCTGAATTTTTGTAAAGAAAATTTGCTCACACATCACCAAATTTAATGTGATTTCTTTCAAACAAACGCATCGTAGTGGGGGCGCTAGAGGGTGTCATCAGCAATGTCTTTACGTGGATCACTAGAGGGTTTCAGGTCTCTCAACATCATATCCCCCTCACCACGCCGACCCGGCCAGAGATAATCAGTCTCTGGTCCACCCTCAATGAGCGCTTTCAGACACTGGAAAAAAAAGTTTATAAAGTTTGGGCCCCGTACAAAATCTTATAAATGCTTCTGATTGGCGACAGTCAGAGCCAATTTACATAAAGAGGTGAACCGTACATGAACTCATCATAAATTTACTGTTGTTTTTCCTTTTTTTTCTTTTTTCTCTCCTTTTCTTTCTCTATACGTTTTCCCCTCCTCCCTTTCCTGTAAGATTCAAATTACATTAAAAAAATAATAAATAAATAAAAAAAATAAAAAGTACAATTAAAAATATTTTTATTTAAATATATGTTTATATAGATAAGTTTTATTTTAATATATGTTTTGTTTAACAGTATATCAACCTCTGTGGGTTATTTAATGCCAAAAAGGTAAGGTGTTAAGGTATTTTTTTTAATGTTTGGTTATAGTAAGAAGGTTGATTTAGTCAGATTTTGATTAAATTTTTTATTTTAGAAACTGAAAATGTCTTGTAGTTTTGAATTCAAAAACGTATTGCTGGTAATAATTTTTTTTTCCCTTCAAAAATGTATTGTTGGTAATATTTTTTATTCAAAAATGTATATATTTTTATGAAAGTCTTTTTTTATAGTTTCATAGTGTTTGACCCCAGTTTGGGGGTTAACTATTTGCCCATAGCTGAGACCCTAACAGGTGCTACCACCCCAGGTTCGGGTGGGCCTGGGAACAACAGCAATTAAGAGGTGGGTTCATGCTCCTCACAACCTCTTAATCAGAGGCCTTACTGCCGGATGCAGTTTACGGTCAAACCCAGGATCGATTAAAACTATCAGAAAGAGAGTTAAAGGAAGATGACCACAGATTCAAAATCAGAACATTATCATTGATAACTCTCTCCTCCAATTTGCGGACTTTAGTTACTATATTCTTAATACTTGATATAATGCAAAAATATCACAATGATAAAATTGATCAATATTTTTTAACTGTTTATACTGGGACTCAAGTAATCCATAATATTTTACATTTTGAAATCATATTTATTTTTGGCATATATTTTTGAAATCGTTTTTAAATCTTTGTCTCTCATTCATACCACTCTACCTGCTATCCTCTTCTGCCGAACTGATGAGGCACACTGCACCATTTATGAATCACAAGTGTAGAGAAATTGGTTTATGGTTGATGTTCCTTAGCACTAAAACTTGTTAAAGAGCTTGTCCCTTCATCAGTTACAAGATGAAAAGAACTGACACATATATCAGAAAAAGCATTGGGATTTGTGTCCAGATGAAGAGGGAACAGTTAAAAATCTTAATTTTAAAATAACTGAAAAAAGAATTAGTGGCTTTAAAAGTTTTCAATTTACACTGAGTTTAAAGTAACACAAAAACATAGTGAATTTAAAAATTTTTGTTTTAAATTCAGCTTAAAATATCTCCAAAACTTTTGTAAAGTAAGGAAAACAATTTTATTTCTTCAAAATGCCAAGGAATCAGAGTTAAAGTGAGTGGTTTCCTGACACGAAATTTTGAAATTCTGCAGAGTTTGTAATGTGAAGAAATCAATACAATTGAAGTTTCATGGAGTTTGTAATTTGAAGAATTCAATTTTCAACCTGAATTGGAATTTCAATTCAAATCTGAGTTTTGGCCCAAATTGGAATTTCAGATGAAATTGATGTTTTGACCAAAATTGGACTTATAGCCTGAATCAGAGTTAAAGTAAGGTTTTGAAGATCCATGGATTCTGTGATTTGAAGAACTCAATTTTCAGCCCAAATAGTAATTTTGGTCCAAATTAGTTTTGTCTGAAAAGGGACTTATAATCTGAAAGTGAGGTTTTCAAGTTCCATGGAGTGAATTGAAGAATACAAAGTTATTTCTTCAAAATTATCACTTCTGTTTTCTAAACTGGAACAGAAATCTATTTAGTTATGGGAGTTAGCTTAAAAGTCTGCATGGAACGTGGCTTATAAGCTAGTTTAAAATAAATTCTAATTTAAAAATTGAATGAGTTTGTTTTTTATCTATGATAAAAAAATAGTTTTTTTTTTCTTTCTTCCAGAAATACATTGCTAAAATCTTTATGTGTGTAATGTAGCTTAATATTTTGGGCTTTATTCTAGAAATATTTAAAAACAAGTAAAGTCATTTCAATATTTGTCTTATCCAAAATACAAGTTTAAATGAATTAAATATTAAAACAAGTCTTCTGTATTAATTCATATTACTCTTTTTACTTATTTTAAAGTTTATACTTTAATTTAATATTTTCTTTATTTATATTTTATTTTTAAATGATACATACTTCTAAAAAACAAAAAAAAACAACACACAGTTTGAATATCAAAGTGGCACTCTTAATTTTCTACATTTTGATTTTCAGTGAAATGAATCCTTGAGAAATTGAGATCAGAGTTCTAATTCCAGTTGGTTTGTTACATCCACTTAAATAAAATTGCTCTTAGGAAAGACATGCACCCATCTGTTCTCCTTGTCACACGATGGACTGATAAAATATGAAGGAAAGCATACTTCATAACAGTTTCAATGTCTGTTTATTTTCAAGTCCTTTTAAAATAAGAAATTTTTAAAATCCATTTTATGAAGTAAATGATAAATCAGTTTCATTGAAGTTCAACTTCTAGTTCAGATTACGTCACCTCTTAAAATATCCTGTCTTGTAAACTTTTTCAGAATATGTGTGTATATTATATAATGTTTACATATTATATAAAAAAAAAACTCAACGCTTTCACCAACTTTAATAGTAATCTTGACTTATTTTTATAAACAAATGAAAGATAAAATATTTTTATTTTTCCAGTTTTATAACAAAATCAATACGACATATTAATGTAATTTTTTTCATGATTATAAGTTTATAGAATAAGGTCTTTACAGAATTTTTCCTTCTCCTGGATAAATTATAAAATGCCAAAATTTAGACCTAAATAAAAACTACAGCTGAAATATTACGTCTAAGTTATTCATGGTTTGGTAATAAAACTGCAAAATTTAACAGAAAATCATTGCCTCTCTGACTTCATAATATTTTTTTATAAACTAGACTGAAAAAAGATATTTCTTTTTCTCTTCAGTTTATAAATAATGAATTAAGGAGACCAACAAAAACTATCAATGATAAAGAATTATTTCACATAAATACAGTAAATATATGCAACAAGACTTACAAGTTTGATTCAAATGGTTATTAAATAAAGAATTACTACCTACAAGTATACCAAAAATAAATATACTTTTATTTATTTAAAAAAAGCAAATAAGTAACTTAAAAAGTATTTAGTAGAACAAAACCACAATGATATTCTTGAAATTTAGATAAATCTGTCCAGATAACTTTAAATCCTAAATTTATTTTCCAAAGTGTGAAGACTGGGTGTTTCAGATATTTGAAAAGACGTCTTTGCAGGCCACAAATGGACAATAATGTTAAGTGGCGTGCATCAGATTTGAAAATTTCTATTTTCTCTTTCAGATGTATCGAAAGCATTAAGATATAGATTTCTAGTTCAACAGATAAAACAAAAGGCTATGCTTAAGACTAACTGCAAAACATGATGATGTAAAGATAGCTTCTTGAAAAGGGCCCAGCTCTTCGTGTTCAGAGTCAGGAATGAATTGGAGGCCTCTGGCAGGGACAGGTCATCTGTAGCCAAGAGAAAGAAAACTCTAAGGAGTCAGATGTTGTAAAGACAGCAAAGTCCATCCAGCAGATTCACCAGCAAAACAATGAGGGCCATTACCAAGCAAGCTCAAGGCAGCAGAGTTTGAGTTTTGCTTAACAACGTATCAACCTCTGTGTGTTATTTAATGCCAAAAAGGTAGCGTTTTAAGGTATTATTTTTAATGTTCAGTTATAGTGAGAAGGTTGATTTAGTCAGATTTTGATGAAAATTAAAATTTCTTTTTTTATTCTACAAAACTGAAAATGTCTTCTAGCTTTGTATTCAAAAATGTATTACTGGTAATTTTTTTCAAAACTATTGTAGGTAATATTTTTCCTTCAAAAATGTATATATTTCTATAAAAGTGTATTTTTATACTTTCATAGGGTTTTGACCCCAGTTTGGGGGTTAACTATTTGCTCATAGCTGGGATTTTAACAGGTGTTACCACTCCAGTTCAGAGTGGACCTGGAAACAAAAGCAATTAAGCTCCTCACACCCTCCCAATCAGAAGCCTTGCTGTAGGATACAGTTTACCATCATACCCAAGACTTCAAGGCAGCAGAATCTATTTTAAGAAGTGTGATGCACAGGGAAAATCAAATACAGGTTGGACATGATGAGGAGAGTGCAGTTCATGTGAACCAGATGATTCAATAGAAGACTTATAAAACACTCTTCATGGGTTTCTCTGAATAACCAATATTGATACATACCAATTTCACACACACTGTGATGGTTATGGGAGTCATGTGCAATGAGGGTTATGTCATGCTATCCCACATCTCTCATGTAAGTCCTTAAACAATCACCAAAAGTTAAGCAACATCAAGCTTGGTCAATACCTAAATGGGTGACAGCTTGGAAATACCAGGTGCTGCAAACATGGATATGTGGGTGACATAATGGATAATGGCTCAAAATTGCAAATCGAAAAGCCAAGTTTCGATTCTAGTTGGAAAGGTATGAATATCTTTTCCTCCCAGCTATGGGTTAATTAGTAAGATTTGTATTAGTACATCATTATTATCTTCAAAAAAGTTCTTACAATCTAAAAACATTTCCTAGATTTAAATAAACAGAAAAGGTTGATAAGCTATAAAAATAATAAAATCAATCAAAAACTCAAGGTCAATACAGCTGCATACATGAAAGTGCTGGACACAGTGGGTCAAGCTCTGAATTAAGAAGGCGACCCTACATATTTCACCAGAACCCCTTTCACATGATCCAGGAGCAGTTGGTTAAAAAATCTTCATCATCATATCGAATCCACCCTGTAGCCTCCTTACTCTCTTGAATTGAAACGTCTGTTTTACTATGCCTTGTGGTTCATTAAGAAAAAGAGACCAACTAATGGACCAACAATATGAAGGCCTTATTGAAGGCTGCCATCATGAACATGATGTTTGATATGATTGAGCACCACTCTTATTTTGACAACTAGTTAATATACAGTTACATCAAAGATGTAATTGAGTCTGAGGATGTGTAGTTATTGAATAACTTGTTTTTGTAAAAAGGTGTGCACAAAGTTTTTTGAAAAAAACAAATTTTTCTGTATTGAATATTTCTGTTTTTGTTAAGAATTTGTTTTAAATAACCTGATGCAACCTGTATTCTACCCCAACCTAGAAAAATAACTTTTACAGGTGTTTATTGATTCAAATTTCAATAAAGCTTAATGCAGACTTAAACATAAATTGTATAAAATGTATACTTAATATTATAGGATACAAATCCTATATCATCTAACAGTTAACTAAAACACACAAAGTAAAATTGCACACCTGCAAAATCAGATTCAAACGACTAAAAACATTCTGGAAAAAAAACAACTTTCACAAGTCAGTGTAAATAGCAAAATTATAGATCCTAATTGGATAAGAAATAGAAAATTCATATTACAACATCAGTCAAATGTTTTTTCATACCTAAAGAAGAAGGTGCCTCTGGGAGCCGGTCACATGACTGAAATCTAGTACTTAGCCATGTCCATGACCAGTCAAGAGTCAGAAAGGTGCACAGATCAGAGAGGCCAGAGAACCAACAGACAGGTCTGTTGCTGACACAACCAATACAAAAAAGAAGAATAAAGAAAGGAAAACAACAACATATTTTCAACTGCCCATAAAACTTTTTATATCTCTTGCCAGCCAGACAGGAGAAGGAACACAGACTTTATTAGATAAGTAGACTGATTAATCATTTTACACACACGCTACTTACTATTATCTCTGGTTATTTCTCACTCACACTCTTTTTCACCTTAAATTGATAAACTCTTTCCTTTTCCACCTAATTAGGGGCAGACATAAAAAAGAAAGAAACAAAAATTGTCCGACTACTCTATTGAATTACAGACAGCAAAATATAGACACTTATTTGTTCAACCAACATTCGCTTAAATCTAAAAGACATTTTTCTATCAAACAAAAGATGCAAAAGAAATATACAAATTGTTTATTCTGTATATATGTTGTTAAATATACAATTTTCTAATTTTATACAAACATTTCTTATTGTGTTGTCTTTTCTTGAAATTTGTGTTGTATTTTGCGAACAGGATATCCCGCATTAAATTCTCCCTTTTAATCCAGGTGTTATGTAACCCCACAATATAAATTGTATGAAAAAAACAAACAAAAAAAACATTAAATCAAAATTAGATTAAAAAAAAATTATTTCAAATTGCTTTGCACAAAACCTTCTTCCCTCCACCGTGTTCCTCCAAATTTAGCTTTTGGGTGTATAAGGAAATAAAAGCATTATATACAGAAAGTGATTCCTTGCTAAAGCACCATCCAAATAAATGAAATGCAGAGAGTAAGTAAAAGAAAAATTGTAAACCATTTTTTTAAATTCTTAATGTTAGGAAAAAAAAAAAAGAAGAGTTAAACACCATGGAGACAATTCTCTTTACCATCATGATACACAAACATTATGAGAAGAAAAAAAAAGAAATTTCTAAAAGAATTAAATTGAACTTAAATCGAAGCATTTTTTTTTTTTTCATGAAAATGAAATTACTTTCTCAACAAAACCAGTGACGTTTGGCATTACAAAAATAAAGGTTATAATCTAATATTGGATCAAATTCTGTAAATATTTCTTAGCCCATTGAAAATCAAGACCTGACCACTTACTAAATTTTTTATTCCTGATTCTTCAAGGATATTTTTTTTACTACTTTAGAATTGCTTGAGAAACAAGAAAGTAGCAGTTGCTCATATGAACAGCCATAATCTACTTAGATGTTAAGTCATGTAGTAGATACTAAAATATTATACAATTAAGCCAGCCCTCTGAGTACAAGTTAATGACCTTTCTAAAAGTGTCCTCCACTATGGGCTTTTCAGTAGGCAGCCAATTACCACAAAACTTTTATGCACTTATCTGAAAATATGGCTGACATATTTCTAACTTGCTTTTTTAATCATTTCACCATATACAAGGCAATAAAGCCACTAAGATGCAAGAGCTACAATTATTTTTTATGAGGAGCACCAAAACAAACTAAATAATCATTTATTTCTCAATAAAAAGTTATTAATCAATTTTGGGGATAGAATTCTTAGCATCAGTTTTTCAAAAGAGTTGAACAAACAAAGCAAGAGATCCTATAAAGAGACAAAGAAAGGCAAATACCAAAGCTGTACCAACAGGAATGGCACATGAGCACTGGGGACATTTTCAATGAAACGATAAAACAGATAAATTGTGATATACTTATTGGTTGTTCAGGGAAAATGCTGCTCAAAAACTCATCATTGAAACAATTTGGAAAAGAGAAATTTATATTAAATTTGAGACAAAAGAAAGACCAGGACTTCATTGGCTAAAGTTTGGAATTGTTGCTTGGGTTTGAAAATGCATTTCACTTTTGCATTCAAAATTGTATTCGTAGTCACTTTTCTACCGTCGCAATGTAGCTTCCCTGTGTCTTTTCTATAAATAATTTCATGGTAATTGTTCTGATGAACATTCTTCTCTGGTACCTTAACTTTATGAATTTTTTTTTTTTTTTTTAATCATATGACCCTGAACAAGGTGGTAATGCCACTGACGTGCAGGAGGCTACGTAAGAGTGACAAGATTGGAAAAGAGAAAACCGGAAACCACATCCTAAGCAGGGAACAAGGGATGAGCCTCTTCACCTGTTCAATAGACGTGGGTGGAGTGTGAACCGGGCGATAGTTTAGTCTATCTACTCCAACTGAAAAAAAAAAAAGGAGTGAAAAGATTGGAAAAGAGAAAACCGGAAAACACATCCTAACCATGGAACAAGGGATGAGCTTCTTCACTTGTTCAATAGATGTGGGTGGAGTGTGAACCGGGAGATAGTACTAGATTGGCAACAAGATCTAATCATTTTACAGTTGAAATGGCTAGATGTAACCATAAGTTCTATGCTAATAGTTGTATTCTATCATACTTCTCACTTGTGGGACTCTCTTCTGGTTTCCAAAACAACTTAGATCTTCAAAAATGTAAATACATGTCAATCATTAACTTCTGTCTTCATAATTCCTGTTCTTTTATTGTTCTCTCTCCTAATAAAGTGCTTCTTTTTCCTTTTTTGTTCCCTCACACTCAGTGCTCCCCACCCTTTGCGTCTTAGTGGCTTTATTGTCTTGATTAGAGTGAAATGATTCAAAAAATAAATAAATTCTGCCCAAATGCAGGCCAATATTTAATAAAATATGAAAACTCATTAAAAAAAAAAAAATTACTGTTTGATACAAATTTCACATATAAAAATTCAAAATATCTTCGGGAGAATATCTGTATTTCCCGTCTAACTAAGAGTTAAGCTAATAAAATAGCATGATGCATTCAATATTTTGAAACGCACAGGAACATGAGTTTGAGTTTTATTTAATGGCATATCAACCCCTGTGGGTTATTTAATGCCAAAAAAGTGGGGTTTTAAGGTAGATTTTTTTAATGTTCAGTTATAGTGGAAAGGTTGATTTAATCAGATTTTAATGAAAAGTTTTTGTTTTTATTCTTTTTTTATTTTAGAAAACTGAAAATATCTTCTAGTTTTGTATTCAAAAAAGTTTTGCTGAGAATTTTTTTCCTTCAAAAATGAGTTACGGTAATAATTATTTTTCAAAAATGTATTGTTGGTAATATTTTTCTTTCAAAAACGTATTATTTTTCTATAAAAGTTTATTTTTATGTATATATTTCTATAAAAGTGTATTTTTTTAAAACTTTCATAGTGTTTTGACCCCAGGTTTTTTTGGGGGGGGTTAACTATTTGCCCATAGCTGGGAACCTAACAAGTGCTACCACTCCGGGTCAGGGTGGACCTGAGAACAACAGCAATTAAGAAGTGGTTCCATGCTCCTCACAACCTCCAAATCAGAGGCCTTGCTGCCGGATGCAGTTTACCGTCCTGCCCAGGCCCACACGAAAATGATGAACATAAATCATTGTAACTTAAAGCAATGTCAGAATTACCTCCCTTTACTAAATGCATGAGTTAATTCCCTTGGTAAACTAAAAATTACTAAATTCCAAGAAATCATATGATTTCTTGGAATTTATATAATAATATTCTTCTTCTATGTGCCCTGTCCCTTCAGGACGTAGGCGATCATGGTTCTCCACGTCTCTCTATCCTTTGTGACTCTTAGTATGTTTGCTCCTGTTACTCCTGGCAACCCCCATTCCGTCATCCACCTGATCAGGCCCTGCAAATATGTCATCCGCAGTCTTCCTCTGTCTCTCTTTCCTTCTATCTGGCCAGTCAGTATCAGGTTCTCCAAGCTCTCCTTCCTCATTGCATGTACCAGGAACTTCAGTTGTTTCTTCCTGATGCTCAGTATTAATTTTCTTTCCAACACCTCATCATTGCTTGCATGCTCAGTCCACGATATCCGCAGCATCCTTCTGTAGAACCACATTTCTGCTGCTTCCAGTTTTGTCCTCATTTTCGATGATATTGTCCAGCATTCACTGCTGTGGATGCATTCCAGAAGCTGAGTAAAGTACTAACACACAGGAAAATTTCACTAGAAACAAAGAAAAGAGTGCTGGATTGCTATGTGATGTCAGTTCTTCAATACAATAATATTAGGTTCTTCTTTCTCTATGTCCCACATCCATTCATGGTATAGGTAATTATGGCTCACCACAGCTTTCTATTCCTTGTGACCCTTAACGGTTTTTCTCCTTTTGCTAAAACCCTACATTCATTTCGTCATTCATTCATACAAGTGTGTACTTCCCTATCTCTCTTCAATATACCTCATGAATGTTAAGTCTTCGAAGCCCTTTTTCCTCATTATATGTCCAAGAAATTTCAGCTGTCTTTTTCTGATTCCGAATAGAAGTGTCCTTTCAGTTGCTGATTTCTTTAAGACTTCTATGTTGCTTACTCACTTTGTCCTAAGAATTCTCAGTATACTTCTATAGAACCACATTTTTGCTACCTCTAGTTTAATCCTCATCCGTGGTGAGATTGTCTGTCCAGTATTTACTGCTATGTATCAGATGATTACTAACACAGAGCAGATGAAGGTATCTGAACACCACTCAATGTCTATGATTTGACCATGATAAATAACTTGCTTCTGTACTGAATTTTATAAGGATGAATGAAGGTACAATAATACCATATTTGATGGCACACCTACTGATTTCATCAGAGAATAGTAAAATAAAAAATATACAGTTGAAATCAACTTCAAACAAAAAAATTTGGCAATATCTTTCTGCCATCTTGGGTTGGGAGATGAATTTTCCATGAATAAATATCACAATTTTTTGATACTATCAAATTTGGCATTAAACATAAATATTGTATAATCCAACCATCCATTGGCAATTCAACGGGGGTTGCCAGAAGGGGTTAAGCCCACCTGAATTTTGGCTGTTTTCTCGGTTGCTCCCCAACCACCCACTTTTATGAGCTTCTAAAATTTGTGGAACTGATCAGTCTCTGATTTTGGTAAGATTTGATCTTCAGCACTTTTCCCTCTGTCTTTTCTTTTTCATTTAGCTTTTTAAGGATGCATACAGAGACCAGTTTGAAAGGAAAAAAGCAAAATAAAACAACCAGATAAATAGAAACAAACACTTAAAAAAAAAAGCAAATTAATAGTCAGGTAGTAGTGGAAAAATTATATTATTTAAATTATTTTCTTTATTTCAAAGTAGCTTCTTGATCATATAGTTGCACTTTGCCGAAAACATAAATTAATTTTTAGCTGATTTTTGTACGGCTTTGGTGCCCACAGCATTTTGTTGCATTATTTTATTTTTGCATTTATTTTTTAAGCTTCAAAAAGGTTTTGTAAAGGAAAAAAATCAGAAGACGAATCACACTGTTCTATCATTATTGACATTAGTATTAACCCTTTGATTTTGTTTTGAAATTAAACTCTTTTGCATTCCAACAGCTTGAGAGTGGAAAAGAGACCAAGAATAGATTAGAACTTCACTACTATGAATGAAAAATTCTGTTTAATTTAGTTAAGTAACAGGCTTCCTAAATTGTGTATACGATGATGGTCTAGTATGAAAATGAAGATGCTGCTTGAATTTACCCCACTCCTCCTTAGAAAAATCTCAGCCCCTAAGTGCACCCCCTACCACTTTCAGACTTTCATAATTGCCACTGCCAACATCCAACAGTGAAGTACATTTACATATATCAATTCAACTCCATTAACAAGTCTACAAAAAACCCAAAAAAGAATTTTCACAAATGACACAAAGACTAGTTTAAAAATTTAAGCCTTGGTTTTATAAACATAAATGAAAAGGATTATAAAAAGAATTTAATTCAGAAAGTCTCAACAGGAAATCAAAATGTGCATTGGGATAGTGAAAGAGGCCTTCCAAAATTTGAGCAAAGTATTAACGGAAAAATTTAATTTGAAACAAAGAAAAGAGTACCAAACTGCTATGTAATATCAGTCCTCCAATATGGCAGTGAATGCTGGACAATCTCCTTACAGATAAGAAACTTGAAGCAACAGAAATGTGGTTCTACAGAAGGATACTGAGAATAACATAGACCAAACATATGAGCAACAACAAAGTTTTAAAGAAAAAGAAAAGAACACTTATACTTAACATCAGAAAAAGATAGCTGATACTTCTATGACACATAAAGAAGAAAGAGAGCTTGGAAATTTTGGTACTCACAGGGAAGGCTAGATAAACCAAAGAAAACAACAAATGGCTTACCTAGAGAACTTGAGTAAATGGATGGAGGAGCAAGATTTAGTAAAAGATAAGAAAAAGACTAAATTTATTAAGAGCTACAAATTGTGTAGAGCCAAGACTGCTAACATCCTAAATGGACACAGCACATAAAAAAAGGAGGTGAAAATTCACCATTTAGGTGGAACAAAGAGTGCAGAAAACTCCAAGAGTAATCATTGGAGAAAAGACAAAATGACTCAAGTGACAACAGGTAATTACTTTTTGAACAAGCAATACAATGTTCACTCACCAAACATGGCTCACATATAGCTACAAAATAATTGTTTTTAGGTAGCATTTCACAAATATTCCTGACAATTTTGGCAAAAAATGAAAACAAAATGGTTACATACTGTTTTTGAGCACATCCATCTGCCAGGGCAGCTAGTCACACCCTATTAGAGATGCTCACTTAATCCACAGAGCACACCTGTGTTTTATACTACAACTATTTCTGAGAATGCACATATAATCTGGTGAGGTTAATTTCTTGAACAAGGCCAGTATATTTAAACCCTCGGTCACAATGTCTTGTACCTTTGTGCCAGCACAACCATCAATGACTTTTGAATGGTTCTGTCTAACCAATTTCACTCAGAGAGCTTGAGTCACCTCCCTAGTCAATAGATGTTACCTCAATGAACAAACTGACAGTGGGGAGATTCAAACCCAGAAAGCAAATGTTCTAACTACTAATTCTTTTATTGAAATGTTAAAGAAAGAAAAAAAAAAAAGAAAAAAACAGCTGACTGTTTTCTTAAAGCAGCACAAAAAAAGCAAGTGTTTCAAGAAGAAACAAAACAGAAAAGACTCAATTATACATTATGAACTTCTAAAATGGTGAAATAATAAAAAATCTCCTGTCAGTATTTGGTAATCATATGAAAGACATTCGAGAAAGTAAATAACTTCATTGGAAACACTGACAAATTTTTAAACCTTCAGAAGAAAAGTTGCTCCAACATCTGGTCAGGTGCTCCTGCTATATATTTAGAGATTCTTGATAAAATCCAAAGAAGAATCTGCCATTGAACTGGCATCTCAGATCCAATCCCATTTCCACAATATAGCTTCCCCATACCTTAGTAAATATTCTGGTTAACTTTCATCTTTAGTATCTAGACTTCATGAATTTAAGAGCAGTAATGGATTAGTGCCAAAATCTCATCATTTTACAATTGAAATGGCTAAATGCAACTGTAAGTTCTATGCTAACAGTTTCTTCTATCGCACTTTTTGGTTGTGGAAATCTTTTCCAGCTTCTTGCTTCCCTGTCAACTTTGTTCTTCAAAAGTTTAAGTGCAAGTGAGCACTTTGATGTGATATAATAGTAGCAAGCCTGTCTCACTAGAACAATTATGACTGAATAGTGAGTTCAATCCCCACTGGGTGCTCCACAAGTTTGGCTTGTGTCACACCTAAGCTACACTTATAAAAATAAAAATCACCATAAAATCAGAAAAATAATATGATAGGGTGCATCAAATATGACAGATCTTTTCTGTCTTATCTACAAATATTTTCATGGCCACTGCTGTGATGAACTTTTTTCCATGGTGCCCCCGACCATGTGAATTTAAGCATGCTACTAGATTGGCATCTAGGTCCCACCCTTTTTCTATTGAAATAATTAAATGTAACCGCCATTTCTACTTCTTACTTGAACAGTTTCTTATCACGCACTTCCCGCCTGTGGAATTCCCTTTCGTTTACTTGCTTCCCTGATAGCTACAATCTCCAAAAATTCAAATGTAAAGTAGTTGTCATCTTCTCGCTTCTTAAATCCCATTCATCATTTATTCTTTCTTCAATACCCACTGTACCCAATCTTTTCTCTCACTGTAACCCCCTGCGGACTAGTGACAGTTTTGTCTTGTTTGGGATGAAATGATTAAATTTTAAAGAAAAAACAAAAGCTCTTTACACCAAAACTTATTTCATGTACACATCTAAACACTATGACTGAGCTAGATGATGATTATTTTTTAGTAGTAGTATATTATAAAAATAATACTATAATAATATTATAAAAAATATTACAATATCGTAAATAATATAAAAATATATTATTTGTTAATAATATTATAGTGTTGAAATATTGTTTAACATTGTCTAACACTGCTTTTTCTTTTCTTGAATCAAGCACTTCTCTTAACTACTGTAATGATAATATTATTATAATATTATTATAAATATTAATAAAAACAATAATAATATGTATCAGAAGTATTTTCTTTTTCTTTCATTCACTTTTTTGTTTCAGATATTATAAGAACTGACACAAATATAAAGATTCTTTCAATTTTTAGGTTATTTTAAATTAGACCACAAAGCTGCTGAAACAGTTTGTAGAATTTGGAGGAAGAAAGGAAATGAAACTAACTGAGGATATTTACTAAAACGAGTTAAAGAATTTTATGGTGCGATCTTATCACTTGAAATAAAGACTAGAAGTTGATGATGATTATTTGTCAATTATGATGCATTAAGACCCAAAACAGATGATAAAATGACCGTCAATAGTGGAAAACTTTCAGCAGAGCTGAGATCAACCAATGATACCATAACGAAAGTGAAAGGAACTTAAACAGAGTATTTACCAAAACAGATTAAAGTATTATATGGGTGGGGACTTATCTCTTGAAATAAAGTCTAGAAGTGGATGACCATCATTTGTCAATTAGGAGGCTTTAAAACACAAAATGAAGAATTAAACCATCAGCACTGCAAAACTTTCACAAGAGATAACATTATCCAAAGATGCCATATGTAGAACACAACAATTTCTGTAAGGAAGAAAGAAATGAAACAATATTTAGGAGTATTTGCCGAAATGGATTAAGGAATTTTAAGGGTAGGCCTCTTGAAACAAAAAAAAACATGTGCAACTAGTATTCATCGATTATACCACTTTAAAATGCAAGGTAGAGAACGAACCTACCATGAGCACTGGAAAATGTTCACGAGGGCTAGGATCATCAGAAGATACCATATGTAGAAGATTTTGTGGGCTTAAAAAAATTCAAATTTACTTAAAATATATTTTTGATAAATCTGAATACTAAAAGCCTAAATAATAATAATAAAAAGCCTACAGTGGTGTATGTAAAGTGTGTACCACCTAGGCAAGCTTTGAGTTTGTCACACATCCCCGCTATTCACCACAAAAAATACAATGTATTGCACAGTAACTAATCTACGGCTATATCGTGTTGTATACACCGGTTCCCGTCCAATCACCGAAGTTAAGCAACATCGAGCCTGATCAGTACTTAAATGGGTGACCATTTGGGAATACCAGGTGCTGTAAACGTAAGGACCAAGAATGGTCCACCTGTCCTCCAAGTTTGGGGGTTGGGTGCAGGGCTAACAACCCTACCCCGTAAAAAACTGTTTGTTACAGAAACAGCAACAAAAAGTTGCTGCCCTATGCACCATCTGGGTGTGATGGATAAATGATGATGATTGCACAGTAACTTAATTCTTTTTTTTTATAATAATGTTTTTATTGTACAAGATAAGAGCTAAAAGGTTACAGAGTACAATGCACCACCCCAAGCAAGGTGGAATGTCACCAAAACCCAAGGGACTACCAAGAGTGAAAGAGATGGAAAAGACTTCAGAAGGAACCAGAAACCAAATCTTAAACAGGAAACAAGGAATAAACCTCTTCTCCTGATCAACAGACCAGTGAGGAGTGTGACCAAGACAATAGGCATATATATAAACTAGGTTTTTTTTTGTACATTTTAATATTACTTTCATGTACTCAAATGCACTAGTACACACCAAACATATTTAAACTACAAAAGTAACAATTAAACAAAAACCAAAATCAACGTATAGAAAAAAAAATTAAAAAGTGTATAAAAATTAGGATCATGTTTATTTCTAAAATGAAAATGTTCTTCAAAGTAAATTTTCTTGCTTTTTCTTCACAGGCTTATACAACAGACCCCACCCCAAAGAGCTGCCCCCATGAAACTGTCACTCAGGAAGGAGTTCTCCCACTCTGATATTTATGCTGTGCTACTGTAATCCTAAAATAGAAACATAAGGGACCTCATATATTGTTTGTGTAATTCCCAAATTTATTGCTTGACCGTCCAAAATTAAAATGTCTAAGAGGGGAAAAAAAATATATCACACAATAATTAAATTGACTCCATGTGCTTAATTTTCAACCCGTCTCTCAACCCAAACTACAGTGCAAAGTTGCTTTAGGTACTTACGTTAATTTTTTTTCTTATTTTTTTTTTTTTCATACTGTGGAGAATTTTGCATGTTTATATGCTGTGTTTTGTAAAACCAAGAGAATTCTGAATAGAAAAGACAAGAAAACAGAATAAAGATGAAACAAAAGAAATAAGATGGTTTCGTGCAGATAAAAATAAAATAGAAAGGGTGAGAGTGACAAGAACAAAGAACAGTAAATGAAAAGAAGAAATAAAAAGGTGTGACATCACAGGTGAGACTGCATCAAAGTGAGGTACAACATTTGATGGCATATAAGATACCCCAGTATTTACGTTTAAGATCAAATTAAACAAGGTATAGTGCATCTATGTCATCTAGGTAAACTTAGCCTACTAGATGCATTAAATTTGGATATAAGACTCAAGGAAATATCATTTAAATCTTTTCTTTTCCTTTGAAAGGATGGGGGTTTTTATATGCTATCAAATAGGGTCGGTTTTCTATCAGTAATGAGATGCAGAGGAATAAAATCTTATCATGAGAAAAGTATACCGAACTTACCGAATTCCATGGAAACTGAATTACAACAAAAAAAAAAAAAAAAAAAAAAGGCAATCAACAGGTAAGGATTTTTTATGGGTTGCCATGTTGAACTTACCTTGCTGGGACTGAAGTCGGCAAAACTTTCAAAAATATAGTCTGAATTTTCATTTCCAGCTGAGCTGGCAAATGGGTCACTGCCAGCAAATGGATCATTGCCAAAATTGGCAAAAAGTTCATCTTTTTTCTTTGCAGCTGGAGAGCTCTTGGGGCGCGGAGGTGCTGGCCGTGGTGGTGGTTGTTTCTTTTGTTTAGGAGGAAGATTTGGTGGTGTTGGGGACTTAGAATTGGATTTCACAAAAGGAACACTTCCAAAAAGATCTCCTTTGTTATTCTGGAAAAAAGGGATTCAAAAATTAAATTACACCCTTGGCAACGCCAATTTGTTTCAAACTGAGAAAAGAGCCGACTGAACAAAATAAAAAAATCAAATGTTGTCAAATAGAATGTAAAAGAAGATATACATCATAATCAGTAACATGAAAATATATATAAGATATAGTTTTAAGTTATTCTAGAATTATGGATGCTTAATATCAGGTATAGAGCGTATGTAAATATAAAGTGAACATTGACATTTCATGCTAAATGTAGTCATTAGGCTGCATGAAACAGACTGTTACCTCTGGTTGTTGACTTCAATGACCACTTAATAATGTGTGTGTGTGTGTGTGTGTGTATGTGTGCACACATACAAGGAAAATGATATCAATATTGATATATCAAGAACAATTTTAAGAAAAAGCGGAAAGAGTTTTTGGGTGATGCATCACTTTTAGGACTTCATTGAACTAAAGTGATATTCATGTTGATTCAACTACATATGTAAACAAACTTGAAAGACAATGAAATTTTAATTTTTGTTTTGTTTTTTTTAATATTTTTTAAAATATTTTTGGTATTTTTTAAAAATATTCTTGGAATTTAAAAAAATATTTTTGCTATTTTTAAAAAAAATATTTTTGCTATTTTTTAAAAAAAATATTTTTGGCATTTTTTAAAAAAATTATTTTTGGCTTTTTAAAAAAATTTTAAAAGAAAATTTTAAAATATTTGCTATTTTAAAAGAAAATATTTTTCTATTTTAAAAGAAAATATTTTTGCTATTTTAAAAAAAAATATTTTTGGCATTTTTAAAAAAATTATTTTGCTATTTTTAAAAAAAATATTTTTGCTATTTTTAAAAAAAATATTTTTGCTATTTTTAAAAAAAATATTTTGCTATTTTTAAAAAAAATATTTTGCTATTTTAAAAGAAAATATTTTTGCTATTTTAAAAGAAAATATTTTTGCTATTTTTTAAAAAAATATTTTTGGCATTTTTTAAAAAAATATTTTTGGTATTTTTTAAAAATATTGTTGGCATTTTAAAAAAAATACTTTTGATATTTTTTTAAAATATTTTTGGTATTTTTTAAAAAATATTTTTGGTAAATAGTGTAGCAAATTTCATTTACTTTCTTTTTGTTTAAGCTTTTAGATTGAAACCTTGCATCATTCAGTTGCAAGTCAAGACTTTGTTGAATAATTTTGTCCACAAATGAATGCCTTAAAATTGTTGGGTGAAAGATTGCACTTTCATTACATTATGTTCTATGAATTTCAGAAATGAGTAAGCATCAGAACTGCAACAAAAAAAATATTCAGGAGTTTTTTCTGGATACTCTTCAGATACTCAATAAGTGAGTTAGCAGCTTTCATGAAGATGATTTTAACCTAAATGGTCAACCACGCTTTAAGTGACCTTCTGACATCAATGAAGACACTGTATTTATCATCATGGAGAATAAAATGAAGATTTCAATGGAAGAGATGGCTAAGAGTTTGGAAATCAATATCTCAACTGCCTTTCACTATTCAAAGAGAGGTTCATTTCCAAACTCAACAAGTGGGTGCCACATTATCTAAGAGAATAGAATAAGCTTGATTATATTTCTGCGGAGATTTCTTTGGTGGTTAAGCCACAAAAAGTAGCAATTCTTAGACCAAATTATCACAGGCAAGGAAAAATGGATCACTTATGATAACCTTGGATGCAAACAACTGAAAGCAAATTTGTAAAAGTGCAGAACCTATGGTTAAATCAGGTTGCATTCAATGAAAGTGCTGCTGTCTGTCTGATGGGATTGCAGAGGGATAGTTTAAGCTTTTTCTAGTTGGCATGACGATAATTACCAAGAAGTATTGTAAAAACTCGCAAATCTCAAAGCGAATATCCAAGAGAATAAGCCAACTTTGGCAATTCGAAAAGGTGTCATTTTCTACCATGACAATACAAGACTGTGTATTGTAAAACAGACCTTGTATAAGGTTAAACAGTTGAAACAAGAAACCCTTCAGCACACACTACATTCTCCTGACAGAAATCCTTAAAAAAATTTGACTGTACAATTAGTCCAAAACTACCTTACAAGTTTCTTCCTCCAAAGAACACAAAGTTTCTGTGAAAATGGCATCAAACAAACTTTTTTTAAAAATAATATAGACTATGTATTTGACTAAGAAATGTTTTTGTGAGTATGTACAATTTTGTTTTTAATGATCTATCATTTACCAAACAACTGTCTTCATCTTTTATTAACATACTCTGAGTAATTTACCTAAAGTTTATAATGTATTCTATCTCTACAATTTACAACGCACTTTTTCTAATTGTAAAGATGAATATGTGGAAAACAAAAACAAATAATACTATGTAACTTGTAACAAGCAGAGACAACATACAGATGAGGAGTGTATTGGCTGAAATGTTGACAATTTAGATAAAAACATTGTTTAAACAAAACACATGGCATAATAATGAAACAACGTTGAAACTTCAGAAAAAAATATCATTTACATTGGTTTTATATATCTACATTAAACTATAATAATATTTGTATAAATATAATATCTGCAGAAATATATTCTCAAATACATTAAAGCATAATATTTACAGATCCAAGTCCTACTATTTAACCTATAGATGGGGGAAATGCATTTATGCTTTTCTTTTTAAGTCAACTGAGATTAGAATTCAGCTCTCTGATTTCTCATTCCAAGCCACCATCCATACATCAACTACAAGGAGTATACATTCAAATATTAATAACTACAATAAGATATAAAAAACAAAACAACATCAGACTTTCGTCATCAAAAATTTAGTCACCCTATTCAAATTTTTTGAGAAGCCATTCTTTTCTAAAAATTAATTTGATCAATTTTAAGTAATTATAACTCCAGACCAATCTGTCTAGTTTGACTATTCTACCTTTGACCTTAGAGATAAGACAGTTAATATTTGCATTTTTCTTTCTCTTAAACCTTCACATATATAAGAGAGAGAGAGAGAATCAATGTGGAGAAGTTTGTCACTTAAAACTGCTCAGCTAAGTGACAAATTTCTCACATTAATTCTATTAATGCCGTATCCTTATTTTGACATCAAGCACTTTATGACAAAATGTCTGCTTACCTAAAATGCCTTTCTACCAGTAAATAAAAAAAAATTTAAAAAAAACAGAAGTTTTGGGAATAAACATCTTTACACTATATTATCCTACATTTTAATCACAACTTAGAGTTTCATTTCAGAATATGCACGTGATGATTGCATAATGCATGAAACTCCAAGTCATACTTAAAACATAGGATAATATGTATATTTATTAATATATACTTTTTGCTCTGTCATACTGCATTGAGCACTGTTCTATTAACACCTGGTTAATATTTATATATTTATGTGTATCTGTGCATACACACGCCCACACATATATACAGTACTGTGCAAAAGTATTAGGACAAGAACTATTTTATCTTTTATGAGGCATCAAAATAAAAATTTAAAATCACCCCTGTCCTAACACTTTTGTACACATCCAGCAGTGTGCAAAAGTATTAGGACAGGGGTGATTTTTTCAAAAACCTCACTGAAATTCAAATACAGGGTGAAAAGCCAAGTAAATTGCTAATAAATATTGATTATTTAAAACTAGGTGTAAAAGAAATGTATTAAAAAGAAGTTATATTTAATTTTCCTATTTTCTATAAAACAAGTTATTTTAAAACTACTCTAATGGACATCTATGGGATATTTTGGATAAAAAAAATGATAAGTCTAATGTTACTTCACAAGACACACTTTGGAAACAAATACAAGCTGCTTGGCAGGAGATACTATTAGATACATTGAAGAAACTTGTGATGCCAATGCCTGACAGAATGAAAGCT
Source organism: Ascarosepion bandense (assembly GCA_037127315.1). Taxonomy (NCBI): domain Eukaryota; kingdom Metazoa; phylum Mollusca; class Cephalopoda; order Sepiida; family Sepiidae; genus Ascarosepion; species Ascarosepion bandense. The sequence goes on along the minus strand of JBBBDQ010002462.1, from coordinate 910,541 downwards.
GTGATCAAAGCAAAAGGCTGTTATACTAAATATTAAATTTATTTTGTAACAAGTATTTTTTTCTTATTAAAGCATTTGTTGAGTCAATCAAATTAATTAAATTGTTTATTTTCTGTCAATATGCCTCATAAAAGATAAAATAGTTCTTGTCCTAATACTTTTGCACAGTACTATATATATATATATATATATATATAGTAACGTAAATTAATAAATATACATATGAGGAGTGTGTATATATGTACAGTATTATTATTCAGGTGTTAATAAAACAGTGCTCAATGTATGAACAGAGTTGTATTAAATATATATATATATATATATATATATATATATATACATACATACACACACAGGGTGTCCCAAAAGTCGCGCAACATATACTAATTTAGTAATTAGCAAATCATCAGTACATTGTATTCTTAAAACACAAAGAGAATTGATACATGAGGGTGAACAATTTGAGCATTTATGATTATGATCAATAAAATTGATATTCATGTGTATTTTTATCTGGATGATGTGTGACTTCTGGGACACTCTATATATTAATAATTTACATATTATCCTACGTCTATGGCACAACTTGGAGTTTTATGAATTTATTACGGTCATCATTAAAAAAAAGGGTCCAAAGTTACCTCCCTTGGACCATTCAAGGAAGTCCGTCCCCAGCAAATAGGTGCATGCTAGGAGACAAAGGAGAAGGCACTTCTGACAGAGGCGAGCAAACATGGCAGGCTGAGATTTACGACGCTCTCGATAAACACACAGTGGTTCAACATCTACAACTGTTCACTGTACTCATGTTTCCACAATAATAAATTCCCCTAGTTATTTCCAGTACATGGCGAGTATGTCATTTTTCCATAACCATTTTATTTTGTCATGTTAAAAACATAACAGAATTATGTAATCATCAGGTGCACCTGATGACTGCAGAACCCATGACTGGCCTAATGATTGCATTTAGTATGAAACAGGTTATCACCCATGTCTGGCCTAAAGATTACATTTAGTATGAAACATGTTATCAATATCAACTTATACATGTGGGCATTAAAATAATTTTAGACTATTTTCTTTGATTGGTGTCTTTTAATGTCAACAATAAGTATCTTTACTGTCAGTTCTTGTAAAATTATTTTAATCGTAAGGACAAAAAATACAAATGTAAGATTATTTTCAATCTTAATGGTTAATAATGGTTAAGTTTAATTCAAAATCTTCATGGTGGTGCTACTTTGAGATCACATGGTCTGTTCATAAAATATATGTCATGAACAAAAGGTTATCAGAAATCCAGCTAGATAATAAAATAGCTTTAAAGCAGTGGTTCTCAACAAAGGTACACACAGCTGGGGGTTTCCCAACCAATGTAACATTTCTTATCTGTCTTTAGAACATTCCTTCTTGGAACAGCCATCTGTGCTAAATCCAAGGTTGACCCTCATCTGTTAAATATAAAGAAAATAAAGCCTAACAATGTCTTCCCTACAATAAAGGTTCAGATCTGGTTGGATGATCTTTTTTATAATTAGGATTTTTTTTATTATTTCTTTTGACTATCATTCACTATCCGCTTCATACCTAGGCTTTAATTTCCTTTAGATTTCCATTTGACCTGGCTACTCACTCATTGGTCAGTGACTAAAACAAACAGAAGAGTCCATGTGGACCCCTGTTGAGAACCCCTGGTCTAATGGCTATGGATGTCCACAAAAAAAAAAAAAAAAAAAAAGAATTAAGAGGAAACCACTGCTTTAAAGCAAGAATAAAACATAACAGATGAGGGTCAACCTTGAACTTAGCACAGATGGTTGTTCCAAGAAGGAATGTCCTAAAAACAGATGAGAAAGAAACTTTAAAAGTCACTGATTCTGTTCAAGCCTTGTGCAACAACCAAATCCAGAAATGGTCCTACAATCAGCTAAGAACACGTGTGTGTATTTTTTATTTTATTTTATTGATTTTTATTATTCCGTTTTTTTTTTGTTTTTTTTTTCGCAGACTTGAACAATTCTTTCATAACACCTGACTTCAAAAACTTGTTTGTTCTTTTTTAAATTCTTTCATGCATAATTCTTCATTTCAGTTCAGGTATTTTGGGGATTGTAAATGGACAAAGCCTTGTGTCTTAAAATGATTATGAAAGAAAATGTAAGGACAAAAAAAAAAAGCAAAGATAGAAACCTGTAGAAAAAAGGAAACAGAACGGTGTGTACTTAACAAAACGAGAAGGAAAGATGCCTCAACATTTTTTGGTTTTCATTTAAGTACAGAGCACACAGTTTGACAAGCAAGAAAAATAAAGAAAAACAATCCAGACATCAATTCAAAAGCAGAAAATGTAGATTTGAAAAATAGGAAAATGAATCACTAAATAATACGATCTTGTTAAGTCAGGGAATTGTTTGGATATATATTCGTATATTTGCTGTTTTTATCATAATGTTTTAACTTGTTTACTCAATGGGCCCTATTGGGTGACATTATTCATTTACATTTGGTAAATATAATGGTAAATGTTTCTGAGTGACATTTCAAACTGACTTAATTTTTGTGGAAAAGTTCAGAATATTTGAAAAACATGAAAGAAATTTCCAAAACTTATTCTCTTCTCTCGTCATAACTAATATTTGATCTGAACAAATATGGGTTTGATTTTACAAATTTGATAAAATACTTTTAATATTTAACATATAATCCAAACACCCAACAAAAAATATTATAAAAATAAAGTACATAATGTTGAATTAAATACTGTCCCAAAATTTTGATTATTTCAAATAATTATTATTCATATAACAAACAAAAAAAATAATTTCTACATTTATTTAAAGAAAATGTGAGCCAGTATGAAATGTTTGAACTTCAGTCTGATTTTAAAACAGCACAAAACAGTAAGTTTACCATTATGAAAAAAAACAACAAGTTAAAGATGTTAGTCGAACAATTCCCAGATTAAATGTTCACATACATTAGTTACAAAATGATATAATGAATTAGTTTTAGTCAATGTAGCAGCAGCAGTGGCACAATTTTGTGAATAACCAGTGAAAAAAAACAAAACAAAAAAAACACCAAGAATAATTTAAAGTATTTGAACTGATTAAAAACAAAACAGACAGACAGACAGACAGACAGACCAGAGTTAAAAAGAAAACAGAAAATAAAGTGAGTGTGTGAAAAACGATATTGTTTAAACAAAAAAAAAAATATCAATGGTGAAATCAAATGTTGTGAAACAAGCAGACATAAATGTCTTAACAAGAAAAAAAAACACACAGGAAAAAAAAACGGTGCAGATACTTAGGACATATATATGAGAGAGAAAGAGTCTACAGTCTAAATGAAAAGGGAATCTGAAGAAAATGAAAATTGAAAAATAATCTAGTGTAAATTAATAAAAAGGAGAGGAAGAGGGAAAAAAAGAGAAGAAAAAAATAAGAAAAAACAGAGTAAGAAGAAAAAGTAATAAATAGACCTTAAAAGAAAAAAAACTAGAGAAAAAAGTATGAAGAAAAAAAAACATGATCAGAGAAAGGGAAGAGACCAGAAAAGGACAAATTATCAGAGATGAAAAAGGGGAAAAAATTGACTAGGAAAAGAAACAAAAAAGTCCAGGTGTAAAAAAAAAAAAACCAGAAAAAAGATGAGAAAAAGGAAAAATAAATGACCAAAGGAAAAAAAGGGGAAAAAAAGAAACAGAAGGAAAGAAAGGAAAAACACTAGAGAAGGAAGATGTGAAAAAAAAATAAGATCAGAGAGGGAAGAATTAGAGAGAAAGAAAAAAAGAGAGAAAGAAAAAAGAGAGAGAAAGAAAAACAATTAAAAAAAAAGAATAAAAAAGACCAAAGAAGCAAAAAAAAAATACAGAGTGAGTATTAGAGAAAGGGAAAAAAGAAAAAAAAACACTTGCAAAGAGTGTGGGGGGGGGAAGAAAAGACCAAAAAAAAAAACAAAAGTAAAAAAAAACAAAAAAAAACAGAAAAGAAATGAGAAAAGAAAAAAGACCAGAGAAGGAAGAAGAAACAAAAACAGACTATAATGGCAAATACCAGAACAAACTCTCAAAAAACAGTGATTCACACAATAAAGCAATCGAAATTATTTGTTTTGATGGAGTAAATATATTTTTAATGACTCCTCAATGACTGTCATGACTACAAATTCAGTAAAACAATTTTCTTTAAAGAATTTTTTTCAAAACACAGAAGATAGTATTCTAAGAAATATACACCAAAGTATGATAGGAATTTAAATATGTCCACTTTTTTAAAAATGTGTTATCATTAGTTTTGTCCCCTTCGAGACTAATTAACTTGTTTGGGATTTGAAAAAAATAAAATTCACTATATTAATTCTAGATCATTATTATACAAGTTAACTGAATTAATATTTCAGATTGTGACTAAAGTTAATGTCTTTTATTAAAATAAAAAAATATAATAAAAAATGAAAGATTTCAATAAATCTTTCATCTGATTTACTTCAAATAGTAATTAGTAAGAAATAATATTTTTAAACACTGAACAACAAGATGAAAGAAAAAAATTTTAAATGTTATTGTTAGTAGGATAAAATCATTTCAGTAGCAAGAGACTTTAACAAGAAACATGTTTATACATGCACATCAATGTGCAACACAATAATATACGGAATAACATCACCACATAGGTTAAGACATACAACCACCCCGTACTAATTGAATTAGGATCAAAATGTGATAAATTTTAATAAATGGGATATTTCTAGGACAATTTTGAAAACATAATTCTATTTAGTGCCTTACCTCTTTTATTAAAAAAAAAAAAAGACAGCTTTTTACACTATTAATGACAAATAATTAAAATAACCAATATGCTTGACCCTGCTAAATTTTCCAGGTGACTTGTTTAATGACCAAATACTTAATTTAATAATACAGAGTAGAAAAAAAAAAAAAAAGAAAGACAATGGTTCCTAAAACTGTCTACACAGCTCATCAAGAGTTAAAAGTTCTAAGTGATGATATCTGAAGTTATCAGCCAGAGAAGAACATTAAGAGGTGCACTCTGGAAATTTGAAGAATTTTTTTCAGGTGAGGCATTTATTTCAAAACAATAATGTCCTTCAAAGTAGATCGCTCCAACTTCGTTTCACTAATCTTGTAGCACTCCAGCCAGTTCTTGAAAGCCCTCTTCATAACCTTTCAAATTCAAGCTGTCCAAGGATCTCGTCACAGCCTCTTTCATCTCTTGCTGAAAATGTTAATCCATAAACATTTCATAGGTTTCTGATAAAGTCTTTAATCTCAGCAAAAATGCTGCAGAAACCTCTGAAAAGATAATACTGTTTACAGATTAATAATTTGAAGATACAGAGATGAAAGGCTGTGACAAAGACCCTAGGCAACTTCACTTCAGAAGGCAGTGGAGTGGAGTGGGGCAGTACAACAAAAACATTGAAGTAAGAGGAGTCTTACTTTGAAGAATAGTTTTGTATTATTTTGAAATAAATAAAATTTCCTCCTGAAAATGACTCAAAACTTCTGGAGTATACATTGAATATAATTCATTTATAAAATAAAATAAAAAATTCAGTTCTGCCAAGAAGAATGCTAACAATAAGAATTGATGAATCCTCAAGTTTAGAGAAAAATTATATATTAAAAATAAATATTTTTTTTCTTTTCTTACTGATAGTACAACTGAGTTTCATGCACAACAAGTCCAGTCTATACATAAATTTTTAATTTTGTAATGCTATATTTATTTTAAACACACACACACTATATATATTAATGTTATTATTCCTTGTGCTCAGTCTCTACTAAGCACCTAAGACTGCTTTGATACTGGTAAGGAATAATATGTATATCTATTAATATATACTTAAGAGCTTTGTTATATTACATTGGGCCCTATTTTATTAACACCAGCTCTTAATGCTATAATGTCAATGTTTCTAAATCTAATGACTTGTTGAATTTAGAATTTAAAATTTGCAATAAAAATAAAGTGAATCTAATAGTCGATTAATAATGCTGATCTCAATTTAATCAAATAATGTCCCCCAAAATTGTTTTTTTGAGTCTATTCTCATATTCTTCAAATTAGAAGTTAATTTATTCTGATCGGTCTACACTGTCTATGCAACAATGCCTCCTTGATTAAGGGGGTTTGACTTGTTTTTTAACCTGTTAAAACTCTTCAAGTTGAAATAAATCTCATCACTTGATAAGACACAAGTAGTGTCAAAACAAAATAGCTACTGATATAACATATCACATAACATATTTATGTTATAATATATATATATATATATATATATATATATATATATGTATATAACCATTACTAATACATTTTTAAATCACTAGATTAGCAGAAGGAAAAATGTTACTGAGTAAGTTAAGCGTGGAAGAAAACATACAGAACTTTTTCTCCCAATAGAAAAAAATTTACCTAACCAATGTATAAGTTAGTATAATATTTACAGACATGGTTTCTGTTTTTAAACATCAATACCAAATTTTAAATTTAGAGACAATTTTTAAGTATTAAGCGTTTGTTTTTATTTTAGATATTTTTCTTATTAGTATTATTAAAGTATGCTCGAAATATAACTCTAGATAAAAGTCAATAACTGATTCTAGAAAAGGTATTAAATGAAGTCACCTGGGTAATGTTTCTTTTACAATTTAGCAATACTTACCTGCACACTTGTTTTGGTGTTTTGGCTACTGAACGCTGCGAAAGGGTCAGCATTTGATTTTTTACTTGAATTTGAAAAAGCACTTTCAAAAGGATCAGCACCAATTTGGCTAAAAGGATCACCCTAGCAACAAAAATGAGAAAGTTCATCAATGACTGGAGATTTGCGTCACAGTGCTTGGGAGAAAAGAGGTGGCGAGGTGAAGTTACACTGATCAGAAGATCACGGAGGATAAAGAAGAGGGGGAGGAAAGAGATTCCAGGAGGAGAGAAGTAACTATAATACTCAGCAGTGTGAAAGAATAACTGTTAATTCGTTACATTCAATGGCAGTCAATTTTAAAATCCAATCAGAAACTGGAGATTTACTGAAAGCCAAATGCTTCATTAATAACTGCAAGTCATTTTTTTTTATTCAAATAACGCCAATATAGAATATAAACATGGCTCTCCAAGATCTGGCCGCCGCCGCCGCCGCTGGGCAGCGTGCACGCGGCCGCAGCGGCGAAAGCCGTTTCCCGCGCGTGTCGTCCTCGCCTCGGCGTTCGATGCCTGGAGAAGACGACCGAACCCGATCGTTTAGAGGAAGTAAAAGTCGTAACAAGGTTTCCGTAGGTGAACCTGCGGAAGGATCATTACCGTCGAGACGTAGAGTTAATCTTCCACGTTTCGCCGCTAAAAATCACTTCTTTGGCGTATTACCGTCGGGACGCTTTCATTCTTCTTCTTCAGTCCGGCCACCACCACCAAGCTCGAAAGAAGGTGGAGGAGGAGAGGGGCTGGAAGAGATTCCCAGCTACCTTCTTCACAGTTTTCTTTCTTTTTAGACTGGATGCCAATCAAGGCTAGAGAGACCAGTCTATTCTATTTAACCACTAGCTGGAGAGAAAAGAAATGAATTTATGCCTTTCCCAAGGGCCTTAGTTCAAAAGTGAATGCAACAGACTAGACTGAAATTTGAACCCTGATAGCTGAATCCACTTTCTACTCTAATAACCATTACACTACCGACACATCGAAAGAGAGATATAATAAATATTTCTAAAGTTTAAATAAAAAGAAAGAAACTATTTAAATCACACAAGATATTATTAGGCATATACAATAGCACATTCATCATGCATATTTATACTAATCCTTAGGATTCTGAACACAGAGCATTACCTCCCCATTGCACAAAAAGAAATGGCCAGAGTAATCTTAAAACTTTGTGACTCTGATCAAAAGGATTGAGGAATTTTTGTCTTTCAGCACATGACACATTCTATACTCATGAAGAGGGAGTTAAATATGGAGCTCAATTTTTTACAGGTGTCACACATGATATACAGGGTGTCAATAAAGTTCAGGTACATTTTAAAAAATGTATAACTTTATTTGTATTTGCAATTGAAATAATTTGTGAAAAGGATTAGAAAAAGTAAATGATTTTATTGAAACTTTAAGTTTCCACATAATTCTGCAGTTCGTATTATTTTACTTATCTAAAAACTAGCAGTATAGCCCGGCGTTGCTTGGGTGTAGTGAAATCTTTAAAACTAATCCATGGTCCTGGCGCTCAGACTCTTTGGACGTTGGCACGAAAGACTAAAAAGCAATAGTTGTTTCCAGTTAAAGTGAAACCGTAGACTGAAAGAAAACTGAATGGATGTAAGTCAAATTTTGATTTCCTGGTATTGATATCAAATTTTCTGCACTATTGTAATAACTGCAACCTTGAAACTTCTGAATATCATTTCTTATATCTTTGTCTATGAGTGTATCAAATTTCATTAAAATCGGACCACTCCTTCTATAACCCGATTTTTTCGATTATCAATTTTCGATATTTATTGGGGGTACCTTGATACAAAACCAAGCTAAGAACACTTGCAGACGCTTATAGTACAACTGTGTAAATTTTCAAGAAAATCGGTTCAGCTGTTTCGGAGTCTATAGGCAACGGACACACACAGAGTTCCATTTATAAATAAGTTTAGATTAGATTGTTGCAAATTTCATGGTAAAGAATTATTCAATAACTATACTTAAAACTAGGTACATTAAACTGTATAACATTTTTACAGATTGTTTCTATCACAAATACAAATAAAGTTATAATTTTTTAAAGTGCACACAGACTTTATGGACACTCTGTATATCGTTGTACTGATCCAATTGGAGAAAGTAAATCTAACATAATCATACCCATGTTACCAGTTTAGTACAATATTCAGAGGCTCTTCAGAAATACTTTTTTTTAACACTTCAGATTGTTAAAGTTAAAAAAAATCTTTTTTTTAAATTTAATGAAAACGTCATTCTCTAATCACACTTATTTTCATACTCAAGGATGGTTAAATTCATTAATATACATCTGATGAATTGAAAGACAATATATATTTACTTATTTATATATAATCACCTCAGAGAATGTTTTTTGCCTGCCATCAGCATGGCTGATGCTAACCTCCAGGTGGAGCAACTCACTGAACCTTCTTGGTCTTACATTTTCCACTGACATGAAGTGGAGTGACTATACTGGCTCAATTGTTATGTCTACTGCAGTAATAATAGGTTCACAGTGTCATGCCAGACATTTTTTTTTTTGGTCAGAATCCATTTTGTACATTTATAAATCTATCATTTGTCTGTGTATCAAATACTGCTACCATGTCTGGTCTGGTCTGGTCTGGTCTGGTGCTCTTGCTGTACATCTCAAGATTTTTAACAAAATCCAAAGAAGTGTCGGTAATATAATTAATCCTGACCAGGCATATTGACCAAAGTTACTTTTTCACTGATATGACATGGCTTTCCTCTGTCTTTTCTATAAATATTTTCATGGCAATTGCTCTAATGAGCTTCTTTCCATGGTGTCCTGATTACATGAATTAAAGTGTGCTACTAGATTGGCAAGTAGGTCCCACAATTTTGCTATAAAACTAGACAGATGCATCTGTCACTTCTACTCTAACAGTTTTCCTCACACTTCCCACCCATGGAACTCCTGATTTCTTGCTTCCCTGACAATTGCAATCTTCAAAAACTTAAGTGCAGCATCAATCACTATCTTCTTCTGTTTTCTTGAATAGTGTTCCTTTTTTTTTCTCCTTTCCTCAATTCTCTTCATTATTTTTCACTCCCTGTAACACTCTAGCAGTATTATCACTTTGCTTGTAAAATGCTTTATATATATATATATATATATATATATATTAAATTTTCTGCTTCACACTGTAAACTGCTGATTATTATATAGACATGAAATTCTAGTTCTGGCAGAAAAGGTAGGAAAATTGGGATTTCTAACACGAAATGGAAGATAAGCAGAGACAAAGAGAATGCTTTATTTTATATCTTTCTTTCTTTTTTATCAAGATCATAAAAGTATAATGCAAAAATGGAGTGGAAACTGTCATATTGGATTCAATAGGCAAATGAAAACAGATAGCCAGAGAAGGTGGCACGTAAGCTGTCTCATTGTTGAATGAAAATGCTCCCCACTGAGTTATTAAATGACTTTAATGTGAAAATTGGTTGAAGCCAAAATGACAAACATCACAAACAAAAAAAAAAACAAACAAACAAAAAACATGCTTTAATGCTAGACACACATTTATTAATGTCAGTAAGTACCTCTCCAAACTGCATCTTCAGTTGGAATATGCTTGAGTGAATATTAACTTTACCAAAGCACAAACTTCCAAATGATATCCCATTAATGTACACATAGAGATCTCTAACCAACACAGTCTCAAATAAGCAAGAAGTTTTGCTATAACTATATTATTTATATTACCTAAAGATAACTATATTTAGTTGTGATTGGATATTGGGCTACAAGTATGGCTAGTCATAGCATTCTAGGCAAATAAATTGCTAATTAAAGCTGACAGAAAACAGATAAAAGAACTGATTCCATTTGAATGATAGAAAGGTCAACTGATATTCTCAAAAAAGCTGACAAGCAAAATAAGCTTGAATTTGTTTTTTTAATCATTTCGCCCCAAGCAAGGCAGAACTGCTACTAGTGTGTAGGGGGTTACAGTGTGAGAAATGAAGCTAAGGTGTAGCAATCTCTTTCTCTCACACGCACAAAAACTAACCAACCTTTCTCTGGTAACAAGTATGTTTTGTGACTCTAAGAATAATTTATGCTTCGCAAAATAGAGTCTTCAGGCAAGAGAGAAAATATAATGAAAGTTACTTTTTTTTTTTTTTTCATTCCAGTCAAGGTAGAAAAAAACAGTGTACAACATTTTTTCATCTACAGTTTGTATTCTTGATTATACCACTACTCCAGAAGTTACCCACTGAATATTTTCATTGTATCTCTGAGGAAGAACATCACCTAGCAATTACCCAATTAAAGAGTCCACAATGAGGTGAAGCCTTTGTTACACTAACAATTTGACCCCATAAAGAAATGCTACCATCACAGACAACTTTTTTTTTGGCTTTGGCAATAGTTTCATAAAAACATAATATTATTTTGAACGCCATCTTAAATTTATGGACTAATTGAACATAAATGGTTAAAGACAAATGGATGATTACATAAGTCATAAGTCTTTTGAGTTAAGTTTCATTCCATTTACTTAATGAATAGTTTTAATTAGTCAAAACTAAATTTTGGAATTATTTCATTGAATAAAGTTCAACATACAGGATTTTTCTTTTTCAGATTTCATACACCAACAAGATTATACTATCTCAGCTTTAAGTTAATGGTGACAAGTTTCAACTGAGCAAGCAATTGCCTGAAAGAATAGCTTTTGTTTATTAGACTAGATTACAAAATAGAAAGCATGGAGACAACAAATTCTCAGAATGTATACAAATGCATCCAACGTACTCATACAAGTTTTTACCAATTAAAATTTGCTGAAGTTTAGACTATTTACTGAAAGCTAGCACTAATTTCCGCTGAAAATTATGTGAAGAGGTTTTCATGTTTATAGACATTTGATAGAAGAAGTGTGTATTGGATATAAAATCCTGTAAACATAGCCAATTATCATGAATAGGTGAGTAGGCTATACAGGGTGCAATGTATAAATTAGCACATTGTATATTTTTAATTTTTTACATGTGTGTTGGTGTTATTTGGCCAACTACAAAGTATAGTAGGGTCAGTTGGGCACCGTCTGCGAAAAAAGAGCACCATGATACAGAAATTTGGAAACAATATGATATACTGCTTATCATTGATGTAGGAAGCTCAAATACAAACAATTCAGAGTTTTTTAGGTGTTAATATGAGGACAGTGCAGAGAATGAGTTGAATGAGTCTAATGGTGATTACAAAGGTGTTTGGAGCAAACACAAGTGTTAACAATGTTATGCCTCTATCCATCTTTCAACAGAGCCTTAGACTCAACACTGAGGCCTACATCAAGTGCCTTGAGGAGGTAGTGTTAACCTGGCTCAAGAGGGTGACTGCTGGAAGACTGGCAACAGGACTCTGCACCATGCCACACAAACAGGAGAACCCAATCATTGCTGTCAGACAATTTTTGTGATCACATAACTCTTTACATCTGGTCACCTAACTCCCCAGACAGAAAGCCCCTTGACTATTACGTGTAAGAAGCAGTTGAGTGAGACACCAAAAAAACTCCTTGTAATACCAAAGAAAAAACTGAAGACAAGTAATATGACAACATTCACCAACTTAAACAAGAGGACGATCCAGAAGATATGCAGGAGACTCTGAAGTCGTCTGGAGGCTGTGGTTGAAGCCAACAGTAATTTTATTGAATACATTTACTTTTTCTATTTCAAGATATGTTTGTATAATTTTGATAAATGTGTTTGCTAAAATGTGATGCTAGTATTACCTTTGCATCATTTAGACAACAATTCATCCATCGCGCACTGTATTAAAGATTAAACAACAGCCTATGTTTCCAAGATGAGGTATCATAACAATTTATATTGTTGTCCTTATCTTTGTTGCCATATACACCTTCAATATCTGTCTATACTTCTGAGATGAGATATTGCAATTATTTACACTATATACATTGTTGACCGCATTTTTGTTGCCATATTCACCTTCAATATCTGTCTATACTTCTGAGATGAGATATTGCAATTATTTACACTATATACATTGTTGACTGCATTTTTGTTGCCATATTCACCTTCAATATCTGTCTATACTTCTGAGATGAGATATTGCAATTATTTACACTATATACATTGTTGACCGCATTTTTGTTGCCATATTCACCTTCAATATCTGTCTATACTTCTGAGATGAGATATTGCAATTATTTACACTATATACATTGTTGACCGCATTTTTGTTGCCATATTCACCTTCAATATCTGTCTATACTTCTGAGATGAGATATTGCAATTATTTACACTATATACATTGTTGACTGCATTTTTGTTGCCATATTCACCTTCAATATCTGTCTATACTTCTGAGATGAGATATTGCAATTATTTACACTATATACATTGTTGACCGCATTTTTGTTGCCATATTCACCTTCAATATCTGTCTATACTTCTGAGATGAGATATTGCAATTATTTACACTATATACATTGTTGACCGCATTTTTGTTGCCATATTCACCTTCAATATCTGTCTATACTTCTGAGATGAGATATTGCAATTATTTACACTATATACATTGTTGTCTTCATTTTTGTTGCCATATTCACCTTCAATATCTGTCTATACTTCTGAGATGAGATATTGCAATTATTTACACTATATACATTGTTGTCTTCATTTTTGTTGCCATATTCACCTTCAATATCTGTCTATACTTCTGAGATGAGATATTGCAATTATTTACACTATATACATTGTTGTCTTCATTTTTGTTGCCATATTCACCTTCAATATCTGTCTATACTTCTGAGATGAGATATTGCAATTATTTACACTATATACATTGTTGTCCGCATTTTTGTTGCCATATTCACCTTCAATATCTGTCTATACTTCTGAGATGAGATATTGCAATTATTTACACTATATACATTGTTGTCTTCATTTTTGTTGCCATATACACCTTCACTGTCACATCCAAAACATTTCTGCCATTGTACGTGCCAGCCTTTTTCAAGTGATATACATTAGAATTTTGAACCAAACCCTTTATTTATACCACTGGGTAGATACTCTCGAATGACACATGGCTCTTTTGGTAAACGCATTGGTTGATTTATCCAAAAATTGACTTGACTCAAAGAGTCATAAGTTCAATCCTTGAGCTCTCCGGAGAGAACAAAAACTTTGAGAGTTATCAAGATGAATTAACTAAGATGTAAAAATATCCAAAGACATGGCATGTGGAATTAAAATAACCTACCCTATAGACTAACTAGAGTTGCCAGTTTGAAATTCTAACAAATATCATCTGAAGAAAGCCAGTGTGTACAACGGCTGAAATGTCGTAAATGTGACAGTAGAGATGAAGACAACAGTACGAACAATGTGAATAGTGTAAAGATTAAAAAAAAAAATGAAAATTACCAAAGCCAGATAATTCGTTATAGATGATAGAATTTTTGAAAAATGTTATTTTTCAAATGGTATCAGTTGTAATTTCCAATCCACTTAACAAAAATAAATAAAATAATTTTTATATTATCTACACTGCTGTTGAATTTTTCATATCTGTAATATCTAGTAGCTTTTACTGGAGTTCAAATAATAGCAAACCTCCACAATACTCCAGGACTTCCCCAGTATTCTATTTTATTTTAGTACTGCTGTCTGAATGGTTTCAATTCTTCCAATATTTCTGAAAAGCACTGTAATTTTTTTCTGAATGTCCCAATAACAATGAGCATAACTGTCACTTCAATTCTCTGCCAAGTTATCACCATTGTTATATTAATATTGTAATCATAAGATAAATATTGTAATCACATACACGCACATGTCTAAAATACATGCCTTTGAAATTAATGGGGTAGCAAGAAAAGTTGGTAATCATATACACGCACATGTCTAAAATACATGCCTTTGAAATTAATGGGGTAGCAAGAAAAGTTGGTCATTTTGGTAAAGTTAATAATTGCTGTTAAATTCAATAAAAAAGGATAGCTGATCGAATTTAAAAAAAAACCTCAACCTGGCTTTAGATGAGAGTTTGGTTTTAGAGGTACTTACCTCTTGAGGTGGTGGGCTTGAGGTGCTCTCAGGGACCTAGACATATACAAAGGCATGCAAATAAAAAAAACATTCATAAAAATTAAAACAAAACAGAGCAACACATATCATTTTGTAAACCATAAAACAGCATTAAACATGGAATTTACCCTGAAAAAAAAAAAAAAAAAAAAAAAAAAAAAAGGCATGGGAACATAATATCACTGGCCCATAACAAATGTTACATTTTGTGTAAGAAACACGCAAGAAAATCTAACAACTATTATGGGACAAAGGAAGTACTATTCTGTTCAATAAAAATAAAAAAATATATATGGTTATATCTGCTTCAAAAGAAATTGAAATTCTAAAAATTTGCATTCAACTTTACCTGAACTTTTTTTTTTTTTGCTAATATAGTCTTCAGCCCAGTAAGAATTTGGAAGAAAGAAATTTAGAGATTTGAATTAGCATCCTATATCTTACCATGTTATATGGCAATGCCATACCATTTCAGTTGCTAAAACCATGAGTTTTCATAGACTGACTGATTTGGATTCAGTGCCCTCATTTTTATTATTATAATTACAAAACACTGTCTTTTTTACTCTTCTGCTATTTTGACATGGGTGTAACATTCGGTAAAATAACTTACAACAGGTAGAATATTGTGAATCAAAATAAGAACATTATTCCAAATACATTAAACTGGAATAATAATTCATTATTTCAGAAACATATAAAAAGGTATGACTGATTATAATGACTTTTTCATTTCACTCTTTTTCACTAGCTTTCTTTTAACATTGTATTATTGTTACTAAGCAGCACTAACAGAATGAGATTAAGTTCTTTCATTATTCTATTTTTTCTCTAAAAAAATCATTTTGCTAATTTAGGCCATAAAATTTAATTATTTGAGCTATGTATGTAAAATAATAAATATATTTAATTTCAGAATCTTAGAGACAACTTAGTATCATTACAACACGACTTTCAATAATAATAATAATAGCTTACCAATGCCATTGAAAATAACAGCATTTTACATATATTTCTCTTTTTCAATCACACAAACATTTTGAAACAGTCTGCCACTGTCAAAGTTAAAGCAAGATTATTACTAAGATTATATTTTCAAGACTAAAATCCAAAGTTTGGATTAGTATATAGTGATAAAACTTCTTTAAAAAATAAAAAGCAAAGAAAAGGGAAATGCGTGCAAGGGAGATAATTAGTTAGCAAATAGACATGACATTCCAAAATGCTATAAAGGAAAAACATTTTGCATTCTATATTAAGACTGAATGTTTTAATTACAAAGATTATACTCTCAACACTAAAAGAAAAATACAAATTCTAGATTCATTTGAGAGTTTATAGTGAGAAAGTTTCATTCAGAATAAAAAAGAGAGTGAGAGAAAAAAGAAAAAGAAAAGAGAAAAAAAGAAAGAGAGAGCAAAGGTAAAAGGATAAAAAAAAAAAAAAAAAAGAGGAAAATGAAAATGAGAAAGGAGCAGAGTCACCAAGGACAGAGGTTTCCAAGAGGTGGCAGTTGCTTAATATTAAACAGCCTTAGTCATAGCTCACTTATATCTTGAGGGATTTTAATGATCTAAAACAAAGACCAAAGCCACATGAGAAGGAATATTATAAAGATTATTTGGAAAACAAAACTGCTCTTTTGTTGCCTCCTCATCTAAACAAATGAATGGACAAATAAAAATAATCTTTGGCACAATTACCAGTGAAAGAAGAAGAAGAAAAAAAAAAAAGAAACTATAGATAAATATGTCCACAATAGGAGTGTGTGTTAAAAAGTTTGTTTTGCTTATGACACTGTTGGTTAGAGTGAGTGAGTGAGTTTTGCTTAATGGCATATCAACGTCTGTGGGTTATTTAGTGTCAAAACGGCAGGGTTTTAAGGTATTTTTTTAATGTTCGATTATAATAAGAAGGTTGATTTAGTCAGATTTCGAGGAAAAATTTATTAAAAATTTTTTTTTATTTTAGAAAACTGAAGTTATCTAGTTTTGTATTTACAAATGTATTGCTGGTAATAATTCTTTTTCTTCAAAAATGTGTTAATGTGTTATGGTAATAATTTTTTCCTTCAGAAAAGTATTGTTGGTAATATTTATGTATATATTTCTATAAAAGTCTTTCATAGTGTTTTGAACCCAGTTAGCTGGGACCCTAACAGGTGCTACCACTCCGGGTCAAGGTGGACCTGGGAACAACAACAATTAAGAGGTGGTTCCATGCTCCTCACGATCTCCCAATCAGAAGCCTTGCTGCTGGATGCAGTTTCTGTTGGTTAGAATTGGAATAAAACCTAAACATGAAAGTGAATTTATACATTTTCTTTGTTCTTGAGAAATGACAAAAAAAAAATATAAACACTATTTACACTGTTCGGACTATTGTCCTCATCTTTATTGCCATCATTACATTTTGGCTGTTGTATGCTTAAGCCTTCTTCAAATGCTAGGAATTTCGAAGCAAACCCTTTAAATGTTGGTTAGTTCCAGTGACTTGACCCAAAGAGTTGAGAGTTCAATACCAGGCTACAGCAGTTAAATTAAATCTAACTTACACGGTTAGAGGGAGATAACTCATGTCTTTCAGAAGAGGCATTAGACAAGGAATGGAGTTCATATATCCCAGTGAACAATGTAAATAGTGTAAATAATTACAATGACTCATCTCAGAAATATAGACAAATAGTATTTTCTAAGATATGCAAAATGGAAACCCTTATGACAATCCAGGCTAGTTGTTTTTTTTTAATTTTTTTTTCAAATGATTAATCAGATCTCTAGCAATTCTGTTATTAGATTCATTTGTTTGTCAAGTCTGTTTGACTTTGTTGTAACATTAAGCGATAAATTGTGAGGTTTGTCTATACTTCTGAGGTGTGGTAGTATTTACACTATTTACATTGTTCAGACTATTATCCTCATCTTTATTGCCATTATAATGACATTTTGGCTGCTGTATTCTTCAGTCTTCTTCAGATGCTAGGAATTTCGAACTGAACCCTTTAGATGTTGGTTAGTTCCAGTGACTTGACCCAAAGAGTTGTGAGTTCAGGCAACAGCAGTTAAATTAAAGGGAGATAACTATATGGCCACCAGAAGTAGCATCACACATGGAATGACAATGATATACCCCAGTGATTGTAATAACGGCAATAAAGATGATGACAATAGTTCAAACAATGTAAATAGTGTAAATACTACCTCATCTCTGAAGTATAGAGAAACAATATTAGATTGTTCATTTATACTATTTATTATATAATTTAATGGAATGGTTACCAAAATGACAGTTAACTGCCAATTGATTCAAACTTTATAAAATTACATATAATAAGGATTTCCTTATATTTGCTTCTTCTTCTTCTTCTATGTGCCCTGTCCCTTCAGGACGTAGACGATCATGGCTCTCCACGTCTCCCTATCCCTTGTGGCTCTTAGTATGTTTGCTCCTGTTGCTCCTGGCAACCCCCGTTCTGTCATCCACCTGATCAGGCCCTGCAAATATGTTATCCTTATATGCTGCCTTCCTCTGTCTCTCCTTCCTTCTATCTGTCCAGTCAGTATCACATATTTTATAAATTTAGTAAATGTTTATAAATTTATAAATAAAATGTTTTTCACATTTATTTCTTTATAAATTAGTAAATGATAAATATTGCATTGCAGTAGTTTTAATTGTATTAGTTTTGAAAACTTTGCAAATATAAAATTATTCTTGTAAATAAACAATCTAATAAATAGTATTTAATATATTTGTTGTAAATTCTCAAGAACAAAAAAATGTATTTGTCTATATTTCTGAGATGAGGTAGCATTTACAAGATTTACATTATTCAGTAATGTTCAGTGGTAAACAAGTAACTTGCAGGGTTAGAGGGAGATAACTTATGACTTCCAATCAAGGATTTACTCAAGAAATGAGGATGATATACCCCAATGATTGTAATAAAGGATTTGGTTCAAAATTTCTAGCAGCTGAAGAAGGCCGGAGCATACAATAGCAGAAATGTCGTACAAATGGCAACAAAGATGAGAATAATAGTTCAAATAATATAAATACTGTAAAAAAAAAATGTATAAATTCACTTTCATCATGTGTTTAAGTTTCATTCGAATTCTAATCATCACTTTTTTTAAATAACCAAAGCCAAAGAGTGAAAGTAGTTAAAAAGGCAGTGTAATTGGGAGTGGAGAATGTCCTTTTGACACCATGTCTTATTGAGGGCACGTTTATCCATGTTTACGAAAAAACTAACATAAAACACAACATGAGCAGAAATGATTTTTTGCAGGGATATAAACATATGACAAGTGGCAGGCTTTTCTATAAATCATTGGATTTCAATTTAAAGATTTACAAATATTTTTCTTATAAGATTTAGTGATGATTTTTTTTTTTTTTTTAAATATTTACAGGAACTAGACTATACCATAAATTAGAGTGAACAAGTAAATTTTTTAAGCCTAAAATCTTTTTTCCAAAACTCTGGGTCAAGTTATACAGTGAATATAAAATGCCAACTTTGACCATTGAGCAGTAAATAGATAGGACATCACATGTAACATTTACTGTACACCATTTACTATACCTCCAGCAGGCTGCCATAAATATATCCCATTAAAACTTGTGTTTGATGAACATATTTGGCATCTTAACATAAAAACCAACACAAATTTATATATTTTATTAATGTTCCAGTAAACCGTGCATTCGACAGCATGTTACATGATATAGCACTACTATCCAAAAACTACCTGGCATGATGTGTAATCTACAGTATTAATATTTTATAGAAATTGATTCTGACTTTCATGTGTTTATCAGTAGACATGACTAATTTTAAATGTTCACTAAATTACACCAACACACTATATGATACCTACTGGTGCGTGTTGCAGATTGTTTGTTATACAACACATAAAAAGATATAGTTAGTGTCTCAATTTACAGGTAAATTGTGTGATCCTATGTAGTTTTGGCACATGTTATCATATACTATAGACTAATTTCATTTACTGGGCTACTGGTAGCGGATCAATCTATATGGTAAGAATAGGCCTTGTTACATAATCGGTTAATCAATTATCTACCCTTGTTTGTAAGAGCTCTTCATTAATATATAATAAAAGTTTGAGTTAATATGCCTTGTTCTGCCTTATTTTCTGCTGTTTATGATTTATCCATTTGACACAACTCCACCGAAGAAAGAAATATGAAAGGCCTAATCTCAAATTTTGAGCTAAACATCTTGAGGTTAACTTGTATGCCACAATTTATGGTAAGTCCTGATTTGGGCTTATTATAATGCAAACATCATCTACTTGAACATTGATACCTATATGGGTTACGTTGAAATAGATATGATTTTGTGAAAGTACTTTTTTTTTCTTTGTAAAGACAAGGGCAAATTTAAGAAACATTAACTGCAAACATTTGCTTGTTTGCTACATTTTATTTGTTATATAAAGTGTGCAAGGAAAAAAAATAAAATGGAGACAGATTTTCTCAGCTGAAGACAAATTTAAAATTTCTTGTTTCTAAAATAGATAATTTTAAAAATCAAGAAATTAGATCAGTTAAAATCTTAGTTTAGAGATAATCAAGAACTGCTTTTATAAACAAGAGCAAATTAGGTTTTTAAACGTCATAAGGCTTAAGGGTATGTCTCTATTGCACCTAGTAAAAAAAAAAAAAATCACTTGAAGACTTTGTAGGCAACAATTCAGAAAATTCATTGATGGCATCTTGCTGGCATTATCAGCATTTTTGTGACACAAAGAGAAGCTTTTACCTTAGGAAAGGCAGAAGAATCATTATCAGCCACCGGAAATGCATCTTTGAAAGGGTCTTCGGATGCAAAGGGGTCTTGGGTGAAAGGATCGCCTGGAAGAAATAGTAATGAATGATAATGTAGACACAGAGGACAAGATAGACACAAGCACATGGGTAGCCCAGAGAAGTTTGTGAAAGTACTGACCATAGAGAAAGGTCGGGGTTATAACTTACAAAGTCATACTTGATTCATGATGGCATGAAAGAAATGTTAGGCAATTTCAGCAAAAAACAAGTAGAAAAATACAATTTTTAAAAATTAAATAAAATTTGCAAAGGTCAAACATTAAATAAAACATCATTTGCATAAGAAACCAAGAAAGGATAGCTATTAATAAATAAACCATTTCAACAGTTTTAGGTCGGTAGATGACAGTCTTTTAAAAAAGGATAAAAATCTAAAAGACATATTAAGAAACAGGAAAATTGTGTGAGAAACAAAGAAAAGAATGCTGGACAGCTGTGTTCTACATGGCAGTAAATGCTAGACAATTTCCCCACAAATGAAGAGGAGACTTGAGCCATGGTTCTACAAAAAGATACTGAGGATATCATGGAGAGAGCATATGAGCAGCAAAAAAAGTCTTTAAAAAATGGAAAAATATCAAAATTCAGAAAGAGTTGAAATTTCTGAAACATAATGATGAAAGAGGGTTTGGAAATTTTGGCACTCACAGGAAATATTGAAGGCTAGAGGGGTAGATAAAAAAAAATAGCCTACCTTACAAGTTCATGTAAATGGATGGCAAAACATGGATTGGAAAAGATAGTAAGGGGACAAACATTGCTTAGATCTAAAATAGGAATTTATGGTGAACCATGACCACCCACTCTGAAAAGATATGTCACATAAAAGAAGATCCTTACAGATGTGAAAAAAAGAATGAATTATTTATTCTTTTGTGCAGTAAAATAGTTAACTTTTGTAACTTTTTTAATACTATGAGTTTTTATCTGAATTTCTTAGAGGAGGCATTGTTACTATAAAAGTAGTTCTCTCAACTTTGTTGTTTTTTTATTAAACTTCTCTTATAAATGAACCAAAAAGATTTTATTCTGCCCTTCCAAGATGATCTCAGAACTCTGCTCAAATAAATCACTCCATCAATAAGCCAAGCAGAGAGACCAAATATTTAGAAAAGAAAAGACGCAACATGCATTCTAGAAGTTTTGCAAATTTTTTTTCTTTTCTTTTTTTTTAAGTAAAGTTCACCCTGTAAAAAGCCCAGGGATCATTCGAGTTAGATAGTTACATTAAAAGGCAATTTGTATGGATAAGAGGGGGAGAGAATGGTTAACCCTAGCTTTGAATAGGTTAAGATTGTAGTGATTTTTTTGATTTTTTTATAATCATATCGCCCCCAAGCAAGGCATTTTATTGCCAATGTTTTCCCAAGAGGAAAGTTATGAGAAAGAGTGACAGGTTATAGGGGGTGTCAGGGAGTGGGTAAGAAAAGGATGAGAATACTGATAAGAGTGGAGTGGACGGAGAAAGGAGCATGAGAGAGAGGATGCAGGTTAGTGAGATAGGAGATGACTGTTGACTTTACATTTAAATTCTTGGGGATTATAGCTGTTGGGAAAGCAAGTAAATGGAAGAGAATTCCACAGGCAGGAAGTGCGAGAAAAGCAGCTGATGGAGTAGAATTTGCTTACAATTTATTGGTTTGACAGTAAAAGGGTGGGACCTAGTTGCTAATCTAGTGAATCGAGTAAATTTATATATAGGGAAACATTCTCTTGGGAGTCAGGTCCACAGGTAAGGGGTTCACAGAAAGAAGCTGTTTGAGTGGAATCTACTTCTCATTGACAGAATATAGAGGAAATGTGGACTGTTTGCTATTATCTAAGTGGCATGGCATGTTCTTGTCATGAAGATTAAACTGGTGGAACTAATAGTTCATCTGATCACTTTTTGTGGAAGTAGCGATAAAGCAGCAAGAGACTTGCCACAACCAGCCTGTGAGAGAGAGGTTAAAGGGTGGAGAATAATTTATCACTCACAAGTGCTCAAAGATGCTTTTGGACTCTATCAAGGCTGGGCAGTGAGGTTTAGGGAGCTACCACCCAAATATGGCAACACTGCATCATTTTTGGCTTAGTATACCATTACTATATGTCTAATAAGCTGACCAACCAGCTTTTGTGATTTGAGATTGAAGGAGATGATTGGAACAGCCCTTTGGACACACTCTACTAAACATTGCTAGTCACAGTTGACTAGTTTGTAGAATGCAGTTGTGACATGAAGATAGTTCGTAAGCTTACTATGCAGTTTTGTGTTAAACTAGGCAAAAACACTACAGAAACTTCTGAAACGCTCCAGACTGCTTATGAATTAACATGCAAAGCATTTTTTTCTTATTGTTGCAAGAAATTCAAGGACAGTCAAGAAGAGGAGAGAAATGATAAAAGACATGAGAGAGAAAGGGACATCAGAATATCAGAGCCAGTTGAGAAAATTTGCACATTTCTGGATAATGGCCATTGTGTGTCTATGAAGACAATAAGCGTATGGTTTGGTGTTGGTGTGAAAACTGTACATTGAATTATTCATGAAGATCTGAACACACGCAGAAAGTTTGTTCCCAGGGTGCTCTGTGATGAAATGAACAGAAGGAAAGATGTGTTGGTGACAGCAGGGAGATGGTTGATGGGCATCAAAACTATCCCTCACCCACTTAATGTCCAAACTCTCCTGCCCATGATTTTTGGTTGACTACCAAGCTTAAAGAGAACCTCAGAGGCAGTTGTTTTGAAGATATTGATAAGAGGGAAAAGGTTGCGACAAGGATCCTGGACATCTTCACTTTGATTGATTTTCATGGGGTCTTCACAGAGTGGTTGGAGCCCTTCAGCAAATGCACTCAAGTCAGAGGATAATACTTTGAAGGAAATTAGAGTTTTGTAGTTCTATGAAATTAATATATGTCTTTCTTAAAAAATTTTAAGAACACCTGGAATGAATTTTGTATTTCAACATCATTGTGACCCAAGACCTAATGGACAAAAACATTGATAAAATTTGTCTACTAAGCGGTACATTCAAACATTGGTTCAAGTAATGTAGAAATATTACACTAACTCATTTTGAGAGTCAAATTACAAGTTATTTTTTGCCTTAGGGATAATAGAAATCATGGCTCACTAGAGTATCCTTTTTTTTATTATCTGGGAATTGCAATAACCTTTTGGAAAGGTAGTAGAGTGGTTTCCTGTTGGCTTTTCCACAGTTTTTAATCCAGAGTAGTCTTTTTGATTGGGCTAAAAAAACACAGTTAACCATGTTATTTAACCCATAGATGGGAGAGGAAAATGAACACAGCAAACAAGACTATAAAGTAGGCTCCGGAAACCTTTCTGTAATGAAATTACTGTAGTCTTTGTCTTCTCCATCTTCTTCTCCATTAGTCTTCTGCTTCTTTTCAGTCAGACACCGAAACGAACAACACATGTGAGTTTCACAACACCGGAAACTAAGCGTACCCTTGCAAACTCTCAGCTTTTATGCCAGTGAATCATACACTTATGCAAATAAATATGGGCCTTGTTCTCAGTCTGGTTGTGCAGCACACTGCCATTTTTGTGTCTGCCATCATGATGTTAGCCTCATCAAATGTTCACTCATACATTTGTTACAGCTCCCTGACTCCACTTCCCACACCAATAACTGAATGCTATTTGCAGATTGAATCTTTCAATGGCAAAAATATTTTGCATTATTTTAGTAAAATATACAAAACCAATTGCCTCTTCCATTTAATGATACAGTTCTCTGAGTAGAAGAATAAATGAGGTTTACATAACTAAAGATGATTCTATCACAAAACCATATTTCAAATCTTGTTTTACGTGCCATTTTTTCTTTTGAATGTGGACAATCATGGCTCTCCAAAACTTGATTCTTTATCTTCTCCATCACTGATCTACCATCCACTCCCAAAAAAGTCATTAATTTATTCATGGTTTCCTTTCTTGCATCTTTTTCTTTCAATAGGCTCTGTAAATGCTAAACTGTTCAAGACTGATTTTCTCATCATGTGTTCCAGAAATTTTAACTGTCCCCTTCCAATTTTAAATGATTTGATAGATGGCCACTTGTATCCAAAAATACCAATCTGTCTTCTTTTTTTTTTAACACCCACAAAGCCCACCTGTGGTTTATAATACAACTATACTGAGTGGATCCTAGTTAAATTTTCTGGGAGAGAGCACGTTAGCTAGCATGATCAACAGTTTAAACAAACCCAGCACGCTCAAACCCTTGGTCACAATGAATTGTGACTTCATGTTAGCACAACCATTGACAACTCCCAAAGAGTTTAGTCTACACAATTTCCTGCACAAGGCTTGAGTCAACCTGCGGTATACTTTTATAGTTCAGTTATAGTTTTCAGTGCCACATGCTAAAAATCACCTCCCCCAGACCCATTATCGATTTTTCAAGTCACATTCTTGAAAAATCGATCCTGGTGAGATTTGAACCCAGGTCTCATGGTTAGAAAATGGTACCCACTTAATTTTAAATATAAGTGTCCTTTTAGGTTCCATTTTCTTTAAAACTTCCTACTTACTCACATGTCCCATCCATGATATTCTGAGCATCCATTTATAGAATCTTCATTACTTTTGAATCATTTTTACCTGTAAGTAAATTGTCCAGCCATTCCCCATCATATAGAAGGATGGATATCACAAATAAGTTTCAGCACTTACTTGTTTCTAACCAAATTTTCCTGTCTCTTAATGCTCATTTTTGTTTCTGGAAAGCATCTTTTGCTACTTTAACATGCCTTCATATGTCAGTGTTATATTTTCCATCATTTTTTCTTACACTGCGCAGATAGTTGAATCGCTGTACATGCTGGTTTTTGAGGTCTGCTGTTCATCGCTCACACCTTGACCTGTTTCTCTTGCTGATGACTATACATTTCATACATCAATAAGGATATATTAAATTAAAGCAGCATGTTTGAATTCTTCTTTTCTCTCATCTTAAAATGGTTCTTAAGGTTTTGATTTTATAAAATGAGGAGTAATGAAGTCAAATTGTGTAAATGAATTTTCCAAGCAGTGTTCACATAATTGTGTTTGTTCTTTTTACTGCTTTTGCTATGACTACAATATTTTGAGCAAGACATTCACTGGTCAACTTCAGGCAAACCATCCACAAGGGAAGAAAAAGACACTTCCAACAGCTCATGTAGGTGAAAGATATTTTAGCTTTTAACAAGAGCAAAACAGAATTCAAGAATAATTTTTTTTTTTTAAATCATTTCACCCCGAGCAAGGCAGAAATGCCACTGATGTTTGGGCTACATAACTGTAAAGAGATTATGGAAAGATAGTAACTTTCCAACATTATCTGGTATAAATGCTATCAATAACTGTGGTGTGTCAGTTAAATGCCATATGTGATGTACTCTTGGGCAATTATGGCCATTTTGATTCATGATTCACTAGGCAGAGGACTTTCCCCACAGTAAGCTGTTGTTTCTTTCTGGGGTAGGATTCAGTCTTTCTTTCTATTTAACCCATAGCTGAGGAGATAAGTGATGGATTCATATGTTTAACAAGAGAAAAAAGACTTTAAAATCTTTCAAGCAAAAATGAGCTGAGAGTAACAAAAAAAAAAGAAAAAGAAATATTAAAAAAGTCAAACATTTTATAAAATAGTCAACAATTAATTTTGCCAATGCTTCATCAAAGAAAAATTCAAAACAATTTAAAACTAAAAGAAATATATATATATGTGTGTGTGTGTGTGCACGCGTGTGTATTGAAATTTAACATTAAATATTGTATACCTAATTTGATTTATAATGATGTTACTATAAGTGAAAAATTGCTAAATTATTTTCCCTGCCAATATTTTAAAAGGAGTTACCTGTTAATGCAACAGATTGTCACAGAAGTATTTATGTCAACTTCCCACTAATGCTTTTGTTGAAGTCATGAACCAATCATTTTTCACAATTTCATCATCGGAAAGTTTCATCACTGGTATACCATTATAAGTGACTGAGAAGAGAGATTAGGTTAAGTGAGCATTTGAATAAAACACTCCACTTCATACATATTACTCTATAACTACATTTTTATTTAGTTAAGCTAGCTTGGACATTCAGGAGTCTATCATATCAATGCATCAAGTTCAGATCATTAGGAAGGCATCTGTGTCATAACAGCTGGATGATATAGTTGGTTGCTAGGCGACCAACCCATTTTACTCCATGGCTAGGTGTCCAGAGCTGTAGATCACTTGTGAGCTCATCACATCTCCATTAAACCTGTTACACCCATAGTTGACCTTGACAAGATGTTATAAATCAACATGGTTAGCAATTTGATGCAAAATGATGAATTTAGTTGAAATACTAATATTTGAATTACAAATTTACTTTTTAAAAATCAAGTAAAATATAGGCAGAATATCATCACATCTCCATTAAAGCTGTTACATCCATAGTCGACCTTGACATGATGCTATAAATTAACATGGTTAGCAATTTGATGCAAAATGAAGAATTTAGTTGAAATACCAATATTGAGATCGCAAATTTACTTTGTAAAAATCAAGTAAAATGTAGGCAGGATTCCCAGCCTAATTGTTGAATAAAATTCTGATAATTCCTTGATTTCTCTGAAAAAATTCTACTGAAATTCCCTGATTTTAGTACATTATGTAAAAACAGACAGACAAAGTATAATAAGTATATAGTTGTGCTGGAACATAACTAAAAAGATGAATGGCGAAAGAAATATATCAGGATCAGGTGCCTGACCATATAATCAAGGGTTTTGGATCTCTAAACATCATACCAGTTGACCCAGTTGATATTGATCAAATACCTGCCTATGGCTGGGTAAGAAGCTATCTAACATCATGCCATGATCTACAGTTAAAATTACAATATTGCTTACATAGAGGCTTTCTTATATACACCAATCAGTGAAACCTCCAATCAGATCCATTTCTGGACTCTCCCAGCTCCATAAGAAAGGAAGAATTCAAGTTCCTGGTTTTCTCAGTCCCATAAAATTGGCTACCATGCCCATTCCACATGTTGGTGTTCACATAACATTTAATTTTTTTTTTTCAAACAATTTCTAACCTAAAAAAAGACTTATAATTAACATGTCATAATGCTTAAGTTGTATTAAAAAATTCCAGAATTTCCTTGACAAACTAAAAAACCTAGATAAAAAAATAATTACTATTTTTCAATTCCCTGTTTTCAAAGTTGACTGAACACTGATCTTGTAAGGTCATAAAATTTTTCCGTAAGCACATTAAAATTAATTCATTAGATAAAGAATGCATACACTGAATGACAAAAGGCTTAAAAAAAAAGGATTAAAATTTTATGTAGATCAATCAATATATTTTTTGCAAATACTGATTACTTTTCATCAAAAACTGGTGTATATAACAATATCAAGTAAAGACATTTTCTAGAGAGAAAGGTGGACTGCATGTGCATATGAGAGAGTGTTTGTGTGTGTGTGTGTGTAAGAAAGAGAGAACCCAACTTTCTAACAATTTATTGGTTGATATGTGTAGATATTCCATGACAGACACATGACACTTAATCAAATTTGAAGCAATATTTATTTTTTCTGTAAAATGGCCATCTCAATTCAAAAAGAAAAACCTAATCAAGATGTCAAAATAAATTCAAATAAAAGGTTAGGATTTCTCTTTCTGATCTGCTAAATATTACACCACCTGCACTTCCTAAATAAATCAATACAATTTTCTGCCTAGCCACACATGAATTAAAACAGACCTGATTACTCAAGCGTGTATCACATACAGCACTTAACTGACTATACACTGACACATAGCTATTGATATCATTTATTTATCATATTTATTGATATCATTTGTAGCAGATAATTTTGGAAAGTTATTATCTTTTCATGATTTATTCTTGAATTCTGTGTTGCTCTTGTCAAAAAAAAAAAAAAAAAAATATCTTTCACCTACATGACCTGTAAGAAAAAACAAAAGTGTCTTTGTCTTCTCTCATGGATGGTATGCCTGAAGACAGACTGGATTCCATAGGCTTAATTAGCAACCAGTCTACCAGAAAAAAAATGGCAGCCTACTGTAGGAAATCTTCTGCCTCGTCAGGTATGAATCAAAAGAGACACGATTGCCCAAGCGTGAATCATGTATAGCATATGACTTAATAATAGGATCATCTGGTTTAATTTGTGAATAAGGTTTTTGGGATTTTTTGTTATTTGGGGGGGGGGGGGAGCAGGGCACTTAATACCAAAAGCAAACAGCATGCTGACCAAAGTGTGAAGTTCAGCATTCAGTCATCAGTAATGATAAAAAGTTAGCATTAAACAAAAGTCTTGAAAAAACGTTGGGGGCTAACAACAGCAATTTCATAGAAACAGTGTTTGATAATAAAGTGAACAAAGACCTTATGATGAACACATGCACTTCAGGAAACACATCATTTACTGAAAATTTTTCAATTAGCAAGTCACAAAGACCAGATCATAAGAACGTAAAAAAAAAAAAAAGCATGCAAATATTAAAAAGTAAAAATATTGTCAAAATTGAGAAACTTCTTTTCAATTATTCAAAAAAGATTCTTTAAGAGACATTAAGAATGAATAACAGAAAAACAACAGTAAGTAAGAATCAATTCAAAAGAAGAAAAAGAAGGAGATAGTAACATACTTCCTTTAAATGGGTCTTCGTTTTGGAAAGGGTCTGCAGCAGGAGCGACATCCATGCCAGCATTGGCAAAAGGATCCTTGCCTTTAAAAGGATCGTCTCGGAATTCATCCATGCTGGAGCCATGACTGAAAGCACCGATGCTGATGGGACTGCTGCCAGCCTATACATGTGTATATATATATATACATATATATGTATATATGAATAAATAATTTGCTGTAAGTTTCAACTGCTTTAGAATCAAAAACATTATAAACATTAATTTTAAAGAAAAAAATATTTGAAGATTCTACTCTATGATCACCATAAATATTTCTTAAATTCAAAATCCACATTTTACAGAAAAAAAAATCAGTTTCTCAATTAGCTGATGTTTTTCTTCAGTTACTCTATGACTTCATCACTAATCGACCAGAATTTAATTGTATAGTATCTTCACTGAGCCAATACTGGAAATAAATGATAAAGTGTTATAAATCCAAATAAAATATAGTTTAATAAACTTTCTCTTTCATTATTTGATAATCTATGTATTTGTTTATTCATAACATTTACAATCTTTTAAAAAAAAGTCACAATTATTCAGATATATTGCAAAGCAGTTTAAGCTGAAATTTACAAAAATTTCACAATTTCCAGAGAAACAAAAGAAATTTATACACTAAACTCAACATTAAGTTCAGTTAAAAATTGAAAAGTATTATTTTGTAAAAATATGCTTTTATCCTTTTGGGAATTTTTTTTTTTTTTGATTCTCTTGGATTTCAAGATTTTAAAAGCCTTTCATCATCTCCATCTCTGGTTGAACATTACTAACTTGATAGATGATAGCCATTTATATCCTCCTCTTCCTCCCCACCCCACACTCAGACAACATTTAATATCAACCATTACATGATGAGGGAGAGTGCTGAAAAGTTCTCAGCCCAAGCAACTTGTTTTTTGGGAGGTTGGGCCAAAATATTTTTCTGCATCTGCTTGTAAACATGTACACTTTTGGTTTATAAAGCAAAATCAAACATATCAAAAATAACAAATTATGTAAGGCCCGAGAGAGGTAAAGATAAACACGTTAAAGGTTTCAAGACTTGCTTGAACAAGTGAGGTCCTTATTCAAGTTCCTGATTATCTGAAGATAAAAAGTTCTCCTACCCAACCCACTTAAAAAAACTCCTGTGAAGGTTAAGGAATGGATCAGACTAAACATGACCATACCAAAAACACAAAGAGCGTGTTCAACTGTCTGAACAAGATTTGGTAAGTTAATGACTCAATGTTATAGACAA
Source organism: Ascarosepion bandense (assembly GCA_037127315.1). Classification (NCBI taxonomy): domain Eukaryota; kingdom Metazoa; phylum Mollusca; class Cephalopoda; order Sepiida; family Sepiidae; genus Ascarosepion; species Ascarosepion bandense. Next base: position 879,879 of record JBBBDQ010002462.1, on the reverse strand, counting down.
TACAAGTCAAAGGTTTATTTTAACCTGTGCACTAAAAAAAAAAAGTTCTTTATAGTTGGGCTTGAGTACAATGTTTTTTTTGTTTGCTTTGGTTTGTTTAACTGCATATCAACACCTTATAGGACATTTAATGCCAAAATGTTTTCTTTGGAGCTTGGTAATTAAAAAAAAAAAAAAAATTGTAATTCTTCTCTTCCTTTTCTAATAATATATTGCTTGTATTTTAATTTTTTTTTTTTTTTGACTATGAAGTATGCTAGTATACTTACTACAAAAATATATTTTCTTACTTTCGGATTTTGACCCCAAACTGAGGGTTCACTATTTGCTCATAGCTGGGACCTTAACAGGTGCTACCACCCCAACTCAGGGTAGAATTGGAAATAACTGCTATTAAGGGGTGGTTCCATACTTCTCAAAACCTCCCAATCAGAAGCCTTGCTGCCAGATGTAGTTTATCATCATACCCAGGCAAATTGTGTGAAAAAAATCTAGATTACAGTAAAAGGACTTCATCAACGTCAGTCAAGTCAGTCAGATGGGAGCAGCGAAAGAGAGACACACATCTAAAACGTAACTTCCACTTCAAGCGACTCAGACATGGTCCTCTTTCTCTTTCAACAATTACTGCTACAAACATTTTGTACAAACTCTACCCATAACTTCTTATTAATGTTTCAAATTGCACATTAACTCCTACAACTTATGTCATTCTTTCCCTTTAATAAATTTCTATTTTAAAATGCAACATGTATATTTTATTCTTACACTATTCCACACAATTCCACATTTCTCAACCTACTGAAAACCAACCTTCTGATAATAATTCTGATAATTTAGCATAAAACTTGCAAGCTGTAGGGAGTTCGGTTATGTCTGACACAAAGAGCCGAACCAAAGAAAAATTAAACCAGCTCCCCCTTTACATTTATTAATGATGTTCAGAAGCTTCCCACAATTACTTTCAGGTGTTTGTACAGCAGATAAAAAAAAAAAAATGTAGAAAGGTGATCAGTCAGTTGTGTAATGACTTAATTGTCGAATACAATGACAAAGTTAGATATAGATTTAAGTTATTTTCTGAATAGAAAGTATCTTCAGAAGTTTTAAAGTTCATATTGTCTTTCTAGAAAATTTAAAACACTAGAGAATTCTTCTGTACAAATTTAGACAAAAAGCACACAAATGATAAAGTGTCATTCAAATAAATCTTTTATGTCAATAGAAAACAACAATGGTTAATGAAAATTACACTGACAGGCTAAGCAACAAAGTGAAAATAATACAAGTCTGTACTTTGAAGTACAGATAGACCAGTTTTCTGATTATATATATATATATATTAATTACTTAGTTTCTGGTCATAATAAGATTAAACCAGTGCACATTTGCATTAAAAAGTGTTCAATACAATTATATTGTAGAATTTTTAAATATTTTCTATTTGTAAACAAGTTATGACACGACCTAGGTTTTTACCATGAGTGGTGTCTTCAGACGACTTGCAAATCGCCTGAAGATACCACTTGTGGTAGAAATATAGGTCATGTAATAACTCGTTTACAAATAGAAAATATATATATATATATATATATATATATATATATATGAGTGGTAACCTTTCTTTCAAACATCTTTCATTAAATATGGCCAACAAGAAAGATTTAATTCATTTTTTTATTAATTTTTTTCAGCATCCTAACATTTTTATGTTTTGTTGAAGTTTAAAAATATAAAAATTATCGCTGGTGTTGGGACACAAACACCCTTAAAAATGGCTATAGAAGTGGCTGAAAACATTTGGGAAGATTGAAATTATAGACAATTTTTATATTTCTTAACTCCAAGAAACTGGTAAAATGTTAGGATGCTGAAAAAGTTAAGTGAAAATTATTTAAATCTTTCTTTTTCTAGGCCATATTTAATGAAGTTATATATAGAAGAATACGAGACATAAAAAGTCTCATATTCTTCCATATATCAGAATAATGCTAGACTAATTAATGACAAAGTGACAAAATTTTTGTGCGTTGTATTTCATCGTTTAGGATTTTATCAGATTAAAGTAGTGTTTTTGTTGATGGAATTATATACCTAGGAATGGGAAAGGAATATAGAAAGATAAATGTTGGTTTTTAACTATGCATAGGCAGGAAAGGCTGACAATGATGCAAAAGCTGAAATTTTCAACTTTTGTATTGAAATTGCCTAGACTACACACAGTCAGTTAATTGCCATATGTGATACACTCTTTGGCAATCATGTCTCAAAAAAGATATGACTGACTGAGCAAAATCTTTTCACGCAGTAGATTGCCATTACTTTCTGCAGTAGACTGGTTGTCAACCAAGGCTATAGAACCTAATCTGTCCTGCTATTTAACCCATAGCTGGTGGGAGAAGCAACAGATTCATACCTTTCCTAAGTGTATTTGCAGCTATGTGAATGCAATGAATTCAACTGAGATTCAAACTCAGCTCTCCGATTTCTTGTTTGAAGCCATTATTCACTGCAGCACAAATACATAGACACATCTAAAACGAAAATAATCATTGAAAAAAATAAATAAATAAAAAAATTAAATTTAATAGTTCAAAATAACTTAGTTCAAAATAACTTAATTCAAAAGTTTAAGATGGTGCTTTCAAAGTTTTTAGTATTTACAATTTTATAGTCTCTTCTCTTTTCAACAATTCCATCAACAAAAATGTCTGATGAAGTCCTTAAGGATGAAATGTGCCACACACAAATTTTCTCACTTTGTCATTATTTTGCCACTATATATATATATATATATATATATATATATATATATATATGAAATAAAGTGATACAGATTAGGAGAGAGAGACAGTACAGAAGTGAGAGGTGAAGTACTGAAGTTGGGGAAAATAGTGAATGAGTCAAGACAAAACTCAAGGATTTTTGTTTCTAGCAAAAACTCGCAGCATTGCAACACAGAATGTTTATTACTTTTTACAACTATGACTACAACTATGACTACAACTATGACTACAACTATGACTACAACTATGACTATGAGTAGAAATCTTGTTTTCATGCTGAGATATGAAATGACAACATAGAAAAAAAATTTTAACAAAATATGAAAATAGAGAAAAACAAATAAAAATTATTTCAAAATATAAAACTGGAAATGAAATCAAACCTAGAAGTATGAAGTAAACAAAAAAAAAACAAAAAACAAGTATTTGAGAATGATATATCCCGAAAAGGAATACAGTATAAAATGATCAGTTGAAGAATGGAACTCCACACCAGGAATAAGAAATACGGATTTATTGTATTAAGGTACAATTAACAATAATACACTTATAGGCAAGCCACGGGTTGGAGTGGCATCGACTATCGAATAGTGAATACCTTCGCCTAAGACTTTTTCTATTGTACTGCTCGTAACCGTCTTTTATAAAGTAGAGCATTCTATTCTCAGGGATGGCAGAATGTTCCACTATAACAGGAATTCACGAAAAAATGTGTAATTTTGATTTTTAACAAGAGTAACCTGAACTAAGAGGCTTAAAGAGTTGACTAATAAGCAAAGTCAAAAAGAAAGCAGAATCTCAGAGGATAAAAGTCAGTTCTGTTTTGATTGATACATTCATTCCTTTTCTATGACTTATCAACCCATTGCAGGTTATTTAAAGCCAGAAAATGTTTTTAGATCATAAGAATTTATTTTGAGATAATAATTTAGTGATACAAATCTTACTAATTAACCCATACCTGAGGGAGAAGAGGTGGATTCATCCCTTTTCCAAGGCTATTTGCACATAAGTGCATAAGAGAATATAACAAAACCCAACTAGAATTGGAACTCGGCTCTCCAATTAACAATTCTGAGCCATTATCCTGACTGGATACTGACAAGGCTCAACTTTTGCAATCACATGAGAACCTGTGTTTCAACATGATATGGCCATAAGCCAGTTAAATTTATTTCCCCATTCTAATGTCCAAAGATAAAACAGATTCAATAAGAGGAAGTTCTTTAAAGTTAAGCATCTCTCTAAAAATCTTTTTTAAAATGCCACTTGCAGAAACCAGACAGGCTGGGAGAAATTAAAATAAAAAAAAAAAATTGACATCAATATTCGCAATTGTGCACCAACAAATGCTCCTTGGACTAAAACTTTTTTTTTCTCCGCTGAGAGGAGTTCAAGAGAAGAGAAGCATAATATCTGTAATACGATTTCTGTAATTGAAAATAAATATCCATCAAAACTAATAAAATCAATACTTGTCAAGTCCTAGAAATTCATAAACAAATGTCCTTAAGAACACCTGGCGGATATAGGCATTGGTTGAACTAAAGATTTGTGAGTTCAATATCAGGTTACAGCAGTGGTGAACAAATAACTTAAAAAGTTAAAAGGGACATGGCTACTGGAAGTGGCACTGCACATGGAATGAGAATGATATACCCTAGTGATCAAAACAAAGAGTTTGGTTCAAAATTCCTAGCACGTAAAGAAGACTGGAGCATACAACAACCGAAACATCATAAGCAAGGCAATAGAGATGAAGACAACAGTCCGAATAATTTAAATAATTCAATACATATTCAAATAAATTACTGAATACAGAAGAGGAAAGAAATTTAAGCAGAGGGAAGTGTTTCCATCTTTAGACAATGACTTCAAAATATTGCCACCCATGATTAGTACTCAAAAGAATGAAGTGAATAATAAATAATAAATTTATATCACATACCATTTAAGCGATATCCACTGTACCACAACGGATGTGCATTGTGGTACAGTGGATATCGGCTCAGAATGAGAAACCAGGGAGCCAATTCGAATTCCAGTTGAATCCATTGTATTCACTTGCGCACAAATACCCTTGGGAAAGGTATTAATCCGTCTCTTCCTTCCAGTTATGGGTTAAATAGCAGGACAGACTGGGTTCTATGGCCTTGGTCGGCAACCAGTCTACCGCAGAAAGTAATGGCAACCTACTGCGGGATAATCTTCTGCCTAGTCAGTCATGTCTCTTTCGAGACATGATCGCCCAAGCGTGTTTCACGTATGGCACTTAACTGACTGACAAGTCTGTTCAGTAAGTAAATGGGTAATTACTTGGAATTATCAGATACTGGAAAGTTGGATATGTGCAGGTAGAATTAACAGTTCAGAATTGGAAATCAGAGAGCCAAGTTTAAATTCTAGTCTAGTTCATTTACACAAAAATACCCTTAGGCAATCATGAATCAACAAAAGATTGCCTAAGGATGTCACATCCAATCCTACCAACACAAATTAGGCCAGTATACTACGGTAAGATGTGCGTTGTGGTGCAGTGAATATCGGCTCGGAACGAGAAATCGGGGAGCCGAGTTCGAATTCCAGTTGAATTTATTGCATTCACTTATGCACAAATACCCTTGTGAAAGATATTAATCCGTCCCTTTCCTCCAGTTATTGGTTAAATAATAAGTCAAATTGGATTCTATAGCCTTGGCTAGCAACCAATCTATTGCAGAAAGCAATGGCAACCTACTGGAAGATAATCTTCTGCCCAGACAGTCATGTCTCGAAAGAGACATGATCGCCTAAAGCATGTTTTACATATGGCATTTAACTGACTGATACTAGGGTAATAGTCTTTTCCTCTCTATGAACAGGGGAAAGTCTACATCCAACAAAGGACACTCACAGGCCAAGAAGATCTTGTTTGCGGTATAAAAATTTAGTTTAAGCAATAAAGAACAAACATAATTATAAAAAAAAAGGTGGGGCAAGAGGAAAACTAACTCTTAATTCATGTAGCATGTTCTCTTCTTGACCACTGATGAAATAATTTTATGAAGATAGCCTACCTATCTTCTAAACTAGTTCTATAATTTATCAATTTCAGTGCCAATGTGAATCTGACTACATAGGTAGGCCGGCTCAACTACAGAAGAAGAGAACTGCCAAACATGTCACACACTTGGGAAATCATGTCTCGAAAGAGACAATGACTGACTGGGCAGAAGACTTTCTTGCAGTTGGTTGCCTTTACTTTCTGTGGTAGACTGGATGCCAACCAAGGCTATAGTACCCAATCGGTCCTGTTATTTAACCCATAGGTGGAGAGAGAATCAACAGAGTCATACCTTTTTGCATATATGTGAATACAATGAATTCAACTAGAATTCAAACTCAGCTCTCAGATTTCTTGTTTCAAGTTGATATCCACTGCACTACAGCACACGTCCATGTACATGTATGTGCATGTATTAAAAGATTGACTGGAAAATTTGCATAATTGTTTCATCACATCCTGGGTTAGAATTTCTGAACGTCTTATAAATAATTGGCAATGCACATCATCCTTTCGTTAGGATGAGTTCTCAATTTTGAGTGGATTACATTACAACTATCACTTGAAAGTCCTCAAGACATTTGATATTAGATCAAGACTATTATCCTAAAGCAAACAAAGAGATTTATAGTTTGAACTTAGTCCAATCTGTTTATAGATGATATAGCCATGTCAATATATTATTATGAGTTTCATCTTTCTTCATGCTGAGGATTTTTTAGTTGGTGTGCACAATATTGTTTAATTTTCTCAATCAATTTTTGACAGGCAAGGGGATATAAACAGTAAACTAGTTTCTTTTTTTTTTTCTTTTCAGATTACAATAATAATAGTTGGAATTTTTATTTTGCCCCTTTTTAATTATGTCTGTTTCAGTGCATCATTAAAAAACTTTAATTAAACTACTAGAAACATCTTCAATTGAACCAAGCTGTATTTCTGTAGAGTGAAATTGGTAAAACAGTAAAGAGAAAAATAATTTTGTTATTTACATTATTTATTTAACTTTGTTTTTGTTTTTTTTACAGTGAGTTTCACCTTGTACAAGGCCCAGGGAACCCTCAAGGTAGAGGGTTACAATAATAGGTAATTTATATGGCTGGGAGGTGAAGATAGTGGTTCGAAATTCCAAGCACTTGAAGAAGGCTGGAGCATACAGCAGCCAAAATGTTGTGAATATGGCAATAAAGATGAGGAAACAGCCCAAACAATGTAAATAATGCAATGTTTTTATATTTGTGACATTGTAGTATTTATTATGTTTAAGCTGATAGCATTTACATTCAATTAGAATATGCTTAACCCTCTAGGGCCATTCGTATCATATTTGATACAGTATGAAAACAAGCCTTGAAAGAAATATTTTCCTGAAAAATTTTATAAGAGAAATATTTTATAAATTTCAAATGAAAGCAGTACTGACTGCTCAGTCAATGAATACCAAATGTTTCCTTATAGAGAAATACCAAATGTTTCCTTATAGGGAAATACCAAATGTTTCCTTATAGGGAAATACTGTATCAAATATGATACGAATGGCCCTAGAGGGTTAAACATCAGTTTATGTTGGCAATGGGTGCATCAAGGTACATCTTCAGCTTTTAGCAGGTGTACAAGAGTTTTAGTCTTATATGTCCAGTATAATTTGGTTGTTTTGTTTTTATGGCATATCAACCTCGGCATGTCATTTATTGCCAACTAAATTTTATTTATTTATTGCTGGTAATACCTTTTTCTTTCAACAATTTATTGTTGTCTTTATATAAAATATATCTAGTAATACTTTTTTCTTTTCAAGTATCAAGGTTCATTGGGATTTGTTTTTTTTAAGGGCAGGATCCCCAAGTCCTACCCTGTTATTTAACCCATAACTGGAGGGAAGGGATGGATTAATACCAACTGGAATTCTAACTTGGCTCACCGATTTCCTTTTCAGAGCCGATATACACTGCACCACAACACACTTCCGTCACTAAACACTTACAGCACCTGGTATTCCCAAGCAGTCACCCATCTAAGTGCTGACCAGGCTCAACATTGCTTAACTTCGGTGATCGAGCGAGAACCAGTGTATTCAACATGATATGGCTGTAAGCCATGTCCAGTATAAACACCTTGCTACAATGGTGCTCTTTTTTGTACTCTTAGTAGTTTAGTATTTCCCTGTCTGATTGGTATTCATAAAGTTTGTTTTCTGGTAATGTGTCCTATATTGCTTGGCATTTGCTTTTTTTTTTTTTTTTTACAATCATTAATAATCTTTTTAAAATCTATATATGAAATATTTATATTAGTTATTTTCAAATTACTGTCACTGGTGCACAGGAAATTACAGTGAGAAGAGCGGGAAGAGGGCAAAGAAAAAAACTATACAGGGATGACGAAGATAGAAGATGTTAATTGATGTTGCACTTAAACCTTTAAAAATTGCAGCTATTAGGGAAGCAAGCATTAAGATAACTTTCTGAAATGGTTTTGATACAGAGTATATTAAGTTTAAGCAGACAGAATGGGTGCTACCTTTAATTTATATTGGTGATTTTTTGGTAGTCATTTTCTTCATATTTTCTTGAGTAGTTATGCAGGTATTTTTAGTCCTCAATTGAGCTCTGAAGAGCAAGGAATGTTTTTGTTATTTCTTTATTTGTTATATTTTTCAATTTATCCACTAAATGTTATAGCTCTTTCTAATGTTTTTTTGCTAGTTCATCTACTTTCTCATGACTCTTTATGCCAACATGGCCTAGAATCCATGATAACAGATCTTTCTAATTTCACCGGGTCAGGTCAGTCATTATAAATCTCCAGTGTGTCTGCAATGTAAGAGTGGTTGGTCGTTTTTTTGCTAGTTCATCTACTTTCTCATGACCCTTTATGCCAACATGGCCTGGAATCCATGATAAAATAACATGTTTTTCTAATTTCACTAGGTGGTTATAAATCTCCAGCAGGTGGTTAGTTGTTTTTTCCTAGGGAAACCAGAGAGAATAGTGAGTTTATAAACATCATAAACTATTGCTCTACCAAGCGCCTTATAAGATCAAAGGGCCATCCTCTTTCAGTGCTTAGCAGTTCTGCTATAAAAATTGAAGTATCAACAGACAGGTCTCATTTGCTTCTTGCTCTAACCATCTGTGGTAGCAGCTTCCATTTTATTTGAAACTGGATCCATCAGTATAAATTTTTCAATAGCAATGGTATTTATCTCTTAATTCTACAAATTTATTTTGATATTCACTTTTATGTGTTGTTTTTTTTTTATTCTCTCAATGTAAAATCTGTTTCAGGTTCAGTGATCATCCAGGGTGGTATATTTGGGTATCTTAAGAATCCAAACTAATACTTTTGTGAAACATTTATAAAAATAAGTTTTTAAAACAGTAATTAATACGATGTTCAACTTTTGATAATATCAACAATTGCTTTTACAAACTAGTTTCTTTATCAAAAAAACTTTGACAATATACTGAGCATAAGAATTGTTGATAATTATAATTTTTAGTCCTCAATTGAGCTCTGAAGAGCAAGGAATGTTTTTGTTATTTCTTTATTTGTTATATTTTTTTATTTATCACTTTACTATTATTTTTTTTATCCTTGCTCCTCCTCCACATTTGACCTAATGTATTTGTATATATTATGTGAATATCCAAATCCAGGACCTATTCATCCTTGTTATAGGAAACCTTCCCTCAGCCCCTACAGACCATTTAGCTATACTCACCAAGACTGGCCAAGTCCAGGCTGATGAGGCTACTTAACCCATGGAGTGAACAACTGTTGTTGAGTCTATCTGGACTTTAACAGATATTGGTTTTTGTGTTGCTAGGGTTCTCCTCCCTAGACTGGGGTTTGGTGGAGGAGCCCTGTTTAGTCACTGACCAATTAGGTTTTAAATTCAGAGTTATCATTCTTCTAGACTGGTTGTCATCCAAAGCTATAGGGCCCAGTCTGTCTTGTTATTTATAATAGCTGGGCAGGGAGAGATATATTCATACCTTTCCCAAGGGTATTTGCACATAAGTGAATGTAACGAACAAAGCTGGTAATATAAATCGGCTCTCCGATTCCTCATTCTGGGCAGTTATCTCTTATTCCACCATGCCTGCATATGTGAATATATACTTTTAAGAGGTCCAATACAAATGACTGGAGTGGTATGTTGATGATAAAAGTATTCATAGTTGGAATATGAACGATCTTGAACAGAAAATAAAAATCCTCTCTCAAGTGTTCCAAGAGATGGGACTCAAGATAAACCTTTCTAAAACAGAAAGGTATGACCTGGAATTGGAATGAAAGCTGTGATAGCACCTACCCTGGATCCACCATAAAAATCCAGTATGTGAAATTAGTAAATACTAAACACTGCAGATACCTTAGTGTATGAATGCATTATAACCAATTAAGTATAGAAGAAAAGGAAAAGGAACATAGACTATAGGCTGTGTCAGAAGTAGTTTTGCACAACACCTTCAATTGCTACAAAACTAAAACATCAACCTGAAAATTTGAGTCATGCTCTTAAATAGCCTCGTCCAATCAAGACTCTCATGTGGATGTCATGCATGGTGCCAAACCCATTCAGAAATATCTAAACTGTCAGCAGTATACAACTGCTTCCTAAGATCAATGGTGAAAAAAGGTTTTAAACAAGTGAAGCCTTAGGGTTTTGGCAAAGACCATCCTTCTTTAAACATTTTGGACTGGTTTTACATAATCAAAAACTTTATTTATTTTTATTCATATATATATATGTAAGCACACACGTTCACACTGACATATACAAATACATCTATCCATATGTACATTCTTACATATATATACATCCACATATATAAACATACACTTACATCTACACACACACATATCTACATATGTATACACATTTGGCAAAGTCTGTCTATTTTTTAACATTGTGGACTGGCGCTGTATAATGATAAACAAAGAACTGTACCAAATAAGAGAAACCACATCACTTGTGAACTAACAACAGATGAAATGGATGGCACAGGTAACTTGAAGAGAAAATGACAATCAAGATGTTTGCATTCTATACTAGTTCAAATAAAAGGTTAGAAAGGAAACTGCCATCAATACTGGAAAGAGTAATAACAGATACTGAACTTAAGAAAGCTGCTTTTCTGAAAAAATATTTTAAGTAAAAAATTTTATAAATTTCAACCCTTTGTTGCATTTTGGTTACGTCTATTGAACAGGTGAAGAGGCTCATCCCTTGTTCCCTGTTTAGGATGCAGTTTCCGGTTTTCTCTTTTCCAATCTTTTTACTCTTACGTAGCCTCCTGCGCATCAGTGGCATTATCGCCTTGCTTGGGGTGATATGATTAAAAAAAAAAAAAAAAAATGTAACTAATATGCAACAAAGGTTTAGGATTGTAACCAATATGCAACTGAAACAGTAATGGCTACTCAGTCAAAGAATACCAAATGTTTCCTTGTAGACAGCTAATATTACAAGTCATATTAAAATTTTCCATCGCCTATAGATTATTACTTAATATTTTAAAAAAAAAAGGAGAAAATCATGCTAAATGTAATGAAAATCTAGGCCAAATTATATTCAGTCAATTTATTAGAGTATGAGAATAGACACAGAAACAGAATTTTTTTTTTTTTTTTAATCATATCACCCCAAGCAAGGCGATAACGCCACTGATGCGCAGGGGGCTACGTAAGAGTAAAAAGATTGGAAAAGAGAAAGCCGGAAACCACATCCTAAACAGGGAACAAGGGATGAGCTTCTACACCTGTTCAATAGACGTGGGTGGAGTGTGAATCGGGCGATAGTTTAGTCTATCTACTCCAATTGGAAAAAAAAAAAAAAAAAGAAAGTGAAAAGATTGGAAAAGAGAAAGCCGGAAACCACATCCTAAACAAGGAATGAGGGATGAGCCTTTACACCTGTTCAATAGACGTGGGTGGAGTGTGAACCGGGCGATAGTTTAATCACTTTTAATAATGATGATAAAGAACAGATTACTTGTCATTATTTGAAGGCCATTAAAAAATATTTAAAAGAAAATAAAATCAATGTCCTGAAAAGAAATAATTCTAGATAGAAATTATCTCATAAGATTAGAACCAAAATATCAAAGCAACAAATGTATTTCTCATTAAAATATCTTATTAAGATCTTGTTCAGAAGGAAAGGACACAGAGTGAGAAAATTGTTGTCTGAGGCCAGTAACACTTTGAGGGTAACATGCATACTCACAGTAGCCAAATTGCTGAACTGGTCAGTCTCACCAGCTGCTGAAGGGAAGGACGCAAATTCTCCATTGACCTGTGAGTTGAAGTTGGCAATGCTTTGGCCAACCCCCCGCTGCTGGTCCTGAAGATTCTGAAGACGGCTCTTGGTCTGGTGGTGGTGGTGTAGATGGCCATGGGGAGTGAACAGACAGTAGTCAGAGTGCATAACATTAGAATGGAAGGGTGAGGGCAGAAGCAAGGTAAAAAGTTAAATAACTGAGAGACACTAACTTATAACTGTGTATACTAAAAAAAAAATTTCTTTCTTGAAGTTATTATTAAGAAAAAGGGTTTAAGATCCTAGATTACACTATGCAAAGAGAATACCTATGTCATATAAATATATATATATATATATATATATATATATAAAAAGAAAAGAAAATTAGATATACGGTAGTTCGTTTTTTTTCTGTTTTTTTTTCTTTTTTTAAGCAAAACCATTTTTGGGTTGGTGGGTATTAATGACAATGACTCATAGATAAAAGCTTATAATACCAGACTTATTTTTGGGGTGGGAAGGGAGGCTATAATTAAGATAAGATTTTTATCATAAAACTATAATTCATGCATTATTATGACTCTATAATTAATTCTAGTTCTTTTTAATAAGCCAAACTATTTTAATTAGAAATCTTTAGAATTCCCAAATCCACTAAATGTTATCGCTCTTTCTATTATTGATGTGTTTGCTTCCTAACCTTTTTTTTTAAGGTAGTGTGGAAAGTTCACATCTTGATTTTATTATTTTCTCTTCTAATTACATGTGCTACCCATTTTTTGTTGTTGCCGGAACTGTTTAAGTGATGCAGTTTTCTTGTGATTTGGTGACGCTTTTTGTCTGTGATTTTGTAGCACCAGTCTATAGGGTATAATGAAAGATTGTCTAAAAGTTCGCTTGAAGCCATTTTTTTTATCATTGAAAATAGTTGTATGTAGATGACAGGCTAAACATTTTTTTATCAATTTGGATGCCATGCATGACTAAATCTGATGAGGCTATGATTCAAGTTCAAATTTATAAGTTGGAAAGAAACAATACTATATAACAGCTTCAGAATGTTAACACTGCTAAAAGCAAGAATGAAATATAACAGGCAATATCCAATTGTATCTAAGCATTCATTTACTTGCTGATTATTTCAATGTTTGCTTCATGACACATAAAAATATTAATGCCATTGTGTTATGTTTTTAACATGACAAAATAAAACAGTAATGGAAAAATGACACACTCGCCGAGTATTGGAAATAACGAGGGAATTTATTATTTTGGAAACGTGAGTATGGCGAACAGTTGTGGATGTTGAACAAAGATGTGTTTATAGAGAGCATGGCAAAATTCTGCCTGCTATGTTTGCTAGCCTCTACCGGAAGGCCCTTCTCCTTGTCTCCCAGCATGCACCAATTAGCTGGGGAACGGACTCCCTTGAATGGTCCAGGGGAGGTAACTTTTGGCCCCTTTTTTTATGGTGATCCTAATACATTCAAATAAAATAATAATGGTAAGATTGAAAGTTTTCATACAGAAAACATTTGCTAATTATTGAGTAAACATTTTGTCTTATTTTTGGTTGAAATTTATCAGACTTTTCAAAACAGTTTTTCAGGAAATTGTCCGCTGTCTTCTTAGTATTTCTTATCCTGATTGAGATTTCCTTCCTAACCTTTTGTTTTTGGTGGTGTGTCAAGCTAACTGCTTGATTATATCATTATTTTCTCTTCTAGTTACATGTGCTATTCGTTTTAATTGTTGCTGCTACTGTGGGAGTCGTTCCCCATGTGATTTTTGTTATTTGGTAAAGACGTTTGTGATGTTAGAGTACCAGTTATAGGGTCAGATGAAGGATTTTTTTCTTATTGTCTATACCCTTTTTATTTTATTTCACGCTTATAAAAATGCAAGGCATCATCCAAGAAATCATCTTCTTTCCTGCCATGCATAATTATATGTAACATGCTTTAATCAACTTGACCTCAAAGAGTGATGTGATTAAGCACAGTTGCATGCCCTTAAGTACATCTTTCTCACTTAGATTTATTAATATTTTTAGTGGATGACCATATTTGAGTAGGCGCTTTATTTCAAACAGTATTTTGTCTACTGGCCTGAATATTTGAGAATTTTTAGGATGCATTTTTCTTTAATAATATTTCTTAAATATTCAAGCCAGTAGACTAAACAAAATATTTTTAGAAATAAATGGAACATTTATAAATAATCGTTAAACCCCAAGCAAGGCCGTACTGTTACTGGTGCACAGGAAATTACAGTGAGGGATGAGGGAAAAGAAAAAAAACGATATAGGCATGACGAAGATAGAAGATGGCAACTGATGTTGCACTTAAACCTTTAGAAATTACAGCTATCAGGGAAGCAAGCATGAGAAAGGAAGTTCCACAGGCAGAAAGTGCGAGAAAAGAAACTGCTAAAGAAGTGTTGGTTACATTTACTCAAATATGCATATCCACCAAAAGTAACATTTAAGGTGTTAAAGAAACATTAGATCAATAAATAAAAATCCATTATTTCTTTAGAAATTGCATTTTTTATGTTTCAGATAGGAAACTGAGCAGTTATGCACTTTTGGGAACCAAAACGAATGAGATGTATAAATGTAGTATACAACTTTGCTTAATCACAGCACTCTTCATAGCCAAATTGGTTAATGCACATTGAATCTAATGATGATTTCTCAAAGGAGGGTACAGGTTTGAATCCTGCTGAAGGGTGCATTAAGTTTCTCAAATATTCAGATTGGTAGATGAAATAAAATACTTGCTTATACTTCTGAGATGAGGTAGTATTCACATTATTTACACTGTTCGGACTGCTGTCCTCATCTTTATTGTTATATCTGTTTAGAGAGTTGAGTTAACTACATGGCATCCAGAAGTAGCATTGCACATGGAATGATAATTACACTACCGGCCATAATTATTAGGCCACCAAAGTGTTTTAAAAAAATGATGTATTTCATACTATTTTTTAGTATTTATTGCCAAGTTAATAATTGTAAATGAAAATAGAATGGTTCTTTTGTTAATACTGCACAATAACATATGCATCAAATGAATTTATAAATAATTAATAATTACCTATATTGTAGTTTCGTCAATGAAAGAATAAAGAGAATTTAGAGTGATTCGGACGAGTTCATCTTTGCTTCCTTGCCTTGTAAAATATTGCAAAGTAATAATAACAAAAAAACCATTCTATTTTCATTTGGCAATATATACTAAAAATAGTATGAAATCAATCATTTCTTTTAAAAAAAAAAAAAAAAAAAAAAAAAAAAAAAAAAAAAAAACTGGGGTTGCCTAATAATTAGGGCCAGTACAGTATATACCCCAGTGATCAAAATAAAAGGTTCAGTTCAAAATTTCTAGCACCTGAAGATAGCTGGAGAGTACAACAGGTGAAACGTCATAAAAATGGCAATAAAGATGAGGACAACTGTCCAAACAGTGTAAATAATGGAAATAAAATATTGTTTAAAATAAACTTAATGTCTACTTCAATATAGGTATCTACTAAAAATAATGTTTAAGGTGAGAAAAATTTCTTTAGAAATTGATTTCTATATGTTTTGGATATGAAATTGAGCCGTTATGAACTTTTGTGATCTTAAACGAGAAGGATGTACTTAATGGCTGAATACAAAACAACTCTATTTGCAGCCATTATTCTTGACTGGTGTAAGAGCTTGTCTATGAGAATATTTGATAATCAGACAGAGACTTTCATATGGATGTCATGGCACCAAACCTGTTCAGAAATATTTAAACTGTCTGCTGTATACAACCATTTTTGCAGATCAATGCTTAAAAATGGCTTTAAGTAAGTAAAGTCTGTGAGGTTTGGCAAAGATAATCTTTCTTTGAATCTCGGGACTACAGAATCACAAAGAACTATACCAGATAACAGAAACCACATCACTTGAGGACTTTCAACAGTAGCAAACACTAAAATGGATAGCACATGTAACTCAATGGGAAAATAACACTACTTCAAACAAAAGGCTAAGAAGGAAATTCTTATTAATACTGCAAAGAGTAATAATAGCTACTGGTTTTTAGAAACCTATTTTCCTAAAAAAATAGTTTCAAGCAAAAGATTTCATAAATTTAACTGACATTAATGCTGGCTACTTTGTCAACTAATCCTAAATGTTTCCTTATACATAAAAAGTTAATATTACCATAACCAATTCTAACTCCATGTTGTTTCTCCTTTAAAACTTGTTCTGATGAGCTTTCCTCATTGATACATAGATATCAAAATTTCAAATGCAATACTAGATTGGTGGCAAGGTTGAAAATCTTGCAGCTGAAATGACTAAATGTAACCATAAGTTCTATGCTAACAGTGCTTTCTCTGGTGCTTCTTGCTTATGGGACTATCTTCTGGCTTCTTGCTTTCCAGTCAACTTTGATGTTCAAAATTTTACATGCAGTATCAATGTTAATAATTGTTTTGTCTTCTTAATTCCAATTCTTTTATTGTTCTCTCTCCTTAAAAATGTTTTATTTTCTTTATTCTCTCACACTCCATAACCCATTGCATTGTAGTGCTTTTACTGCTCTACTTGGGGTGAAATGATTAAAAATGGGGGGGGGGGTTTCCAATGGCACCTAGGATTGAAACCTTTTCACCAGTTTTTGTCTCTAATTCTCCGAATCACTAGATTTATACAATTATAACAGAGAACCAACACTAATTTATTCACTGGAACATCGCAGTTGTTTGTTATTATGTTAAAGCATTAGAATTTTTTTTTTTTAAATATTGGTCATATAAATACTGCTAAAAATTTAGGACAAGATATTTTGAAAACTATAGTACATAATCCAAGGAAAAAAATAATTATTTTTCATTTCTTAAAAAATAAAAGTATTTCCTTTCAGACAAGAGACAATGAGAATAAAAAGGTGAAATGAATTTTACACTAATATTCTGTTAAGTACATATATTTGTACATGCAATGAAATTGTAACCTCTAATACAATTTGTTTTTATTTCATGACAATAAAAAGTGATTAAGTAAAAGAAATGACAAGATTTCCTACAGGCTGCATCAATACGATAGACGAGGAATGAAGATGGGAGAGTATGAATGAAACAATATCACAAATTTGGAAAAGAAAAGAAAAACTTCTACTAGTAAAAGTAGGAAAAGGAAGCAGTAGCAGCAGACTATTCAAGGATATATCTATCTACGTTATCATCCAACTAACATAACAGATAGAAAAGAGATTCAAGGCTCACAGTGCTAAGGAAGAGGAGGAGAAAAAGAAAGACGAAAAGAAATGACCATTCTTACCTGGCTTATCTGTAACTGGGTATCTTTTTGATTTTTGATCAATGTCTCTAAATATGCCTTCTTCTCAGCAACTTCTGCTTCCAAGTTGGTCTCTTCATCCCGCAAGCGATTCAACTCTGAACGCAAGTTATTTAACTCTTCTTCTTGCTCCTAAAAAAATAGAAAACATATAGTAAGTGAAGATAAGGATTAAATTTATTAAGAAAAACTATCATTGGAGTGACAGTGAAAAGAAAGCCATGTTGATCTTGGTTTCTTATGTCAGAGAAATTTAAAAATACGACAATAGAAACACTTTGCATTTTAATTCACAAACACAGACTCAGGGATAAGAAAAAACAATTCACCACAAAATTGTTTGAGACATAAGCCAAAAAAAAAAAATTAGTTTGATAAAAAAACAATAAAAACAAAAAAATGTTGCAATGAGGAGAAAACAAGATTTATGGCATTTTGTAGGGAACATCAGAATTTTGGTTTAAATCTTGGAAAGGCATCATTTGCTATTCTATTGTATTTCTAACAAGATTCATGACATGTTGGAGGTTGTAGAGGGCATCAGAAATTTGGTTTAAATTTTGGAAGACATTGTTTGTTATTTTATTAGATTTCTATTTCTAAAAAGATTTATGGCATTTTCTAAGGGGCATCAGAAGCTTGGTTTAAAGTTTAGAAGGCATCTTTTACCATTCTATTAGATATCTATTTCTAATAAAATTCATGGCATTTTCTAGGAGGCATAAAAAATATGGTTAAAATTCTGGAAGACATCTTTTGCAATTTCATTAGACTTTTATTTTTAACAAGGCATTTTGTAGAGAGCATCAGAAATTTGGTCTAAATTTTGAAAAGCATCTTTTACTATTCCACTAGTAAATTTTAGAAGGCATCATTTATTATTTTATTGGATTTTTATTTCTAACAAGATTCATAGCATTTTGTAGATGGCATCAAAAATTTAGTTTAAATTTTGGAAGGTATCTTATTATTCCATTACATTTCTAACAAGAGTCATATTTTGTAGGAAGTATCAAAAATTTGGTTTACAGTTTAAAAGGCATCTTTTGCTATTCTATTGAATTTCTATTTTTAACAAGATTCATGGCATTTTCTAAGGGGCATCAGAAATTTGGTTTAAATTTTGGAGAGTATCTTTTACTAGTTCACTAGTGGATTTCCTGAAATAGCGTCATCATCTTACTAAGTGCAGAGCTTACCAAGGGAAATACTTTGAAGGTGACAGAAATCATTAGAAACATACCCTAAATAAAGTAAATCAATGCTCCTGTTTTTAAGCAACAATAAACCCCTGGAAAGATTCCATTTGAGCCATCAGTACACTTGCTATATATCAATGCAAGAATCATCATTGTATCAACATTTATATGAATCACATGACAAGCACAATTTCCAATCAATGTAAACAGGTGAGTTGAATTAATAGATCATTTTTGATTGATGAACTGTTGTGTCCACCACATTGAATTGTTTTGTTGTCAATCTGCCTGCACACATCAACACAAACACTTTGTATCTTAATTCACAAACACACACAGACTCAGATATTAGAAGAATACTATCCATGACAAAATTGTTTTATTGATAGATTCATTTTTCACAGTTTATCAACCCTTTGCAAGTTATTTAAAGCCAGAAGATATTTTTAGATTTTTCTTTGATATAATAATTACTTAGTGATACAAGTCTTACTAATTAACCCATAGTGAGAGAAGAAGTGGATTCATACCTTTCCCAAGTGTATTTATGTGTAAATGAATATAAATGAACCCAAGTGGAAATTCAACTTAGATCTTCGATGAACAATTCCAAGCCATTATCAATTATACCAGCAGGACTTCCAAGCTTACAGCGCTTGTTATTGTCAAGCAATCACCCATATGGATACTGACCAGACTTGATGTAACTTAACTTCAGTGATCATACAGGGGAATATATGTCTCAATGTAATATGGCCATAAGCCCACAAATTTATTTTAGATATAAATGAAAAAGTATACATGATTCAATAAAAAAAAAATATATATATATGTATATATGTATGAGTGCATCCCTGTCGTCAAAAATGACAGCAAAATATTTGAGAGGATCATTACCTGTTTTCTCACAGGTTATCCCCTCTGAGCATGACAGGAGATATATATATATATATATATATATATATATATATATATGCACACGCACTTAAAAAAATTTTGGATATTCTACAAATCCATGGGCAATAAATATTTTGCAGCTAAGCAGCCGCTCCTCAGACCCAATTACATTTTCTTTATTTTTTTTTAATCATATCACCCCGAACAAGGCAGTAACACCATTGATGTGCAAGGGGCTACGTGAGAGTGAAAAGATTTGGAAAAGAGAAAGCCGGAAACCACATCCTAAACAGGGAACAAGGGATGAGCCTCTACACCTGTACAATAGATGTGGGTGGAGTGTGAACCAGGCGATAGTTTAGTCTATCTACTCCAATTGAAAAAAAAAAAAAAAGAAAAAGAAAAGTGAAAAGATTGGAAAAGAGAAAGCCGGAAACCACATCCTACACATTAATCTGTTAAATTTAATAAAAGATTTAACATTGAGTTCTTTTGAGTTTGTCTCTATTGGAATTTACCTGGAAAAAAAAAACATAAATATTCTACCTTTATATATATATATATATATATATATATATAAAGATATATATAATATCTACATCGGCCACACCACAAATTCGCTCTCATGGCGTCTGACGTTGCACTTAAATAAAAATTCAAATATATTCCGTCATTTAGAACAACACGGTTATCAACACACACTTCTGAGAAAAACGCTTGTTGATAACACGTACATACTCAAACAAGAAAATAATAAGCAGAAACTAAAAATCCTCGAAGCACTCTACATTAAACAGTTTAAACCTGGTTTGAA
Source organism: Ascarosepion bandense (assembly GCA_037127315.1). NCBI lineage: Eukaryota > Metazoa > Mollusca > Cephalopoda > Sepiida > Sepiidae > Ascarosepion > Ascarosepion bandense. The sequence continues at coordinate 859,528 of JBBBDQ010002462.1, read as the reverse complement.
TACAATCAATTTCGATATTTCCAACAACGTACTCAAATGTCTGTAATCAGACCAGGGACCACAACACCACTATTTTGTCACTGTCTTCGGCCATCCGCCACGGTAGGGATGGACTTATATTTTCAATTCAATTATCTTTATTGTTAATAGCTTAAATGTTCTATGTTTACTGTGTGTTATTATTTACTCTTTGATAATGGCTTATGTGAGCCGAAAGCTTAGACCCGATAAAAAATTCAACAAATACTGTGATTTTTTGTTGTCTTTTAACGACATCACCATCAAGTATATCAGACGGTATGAACGGATCCTACACAAAATTAATAGACAAAACTTGTCTATATTATTCAATGAAACCTGCATTAATATATATATATATATATATATATATATATACACACACACACACACACACAAGTCTTTAATATGATAAAGAGGAATATTATATCTTAATTATTGGGATCATTGAAAAGTTAGGTATTTGTGCACATGCATTACTAAGTTTAGTTCACAATTAGAAGAGTTTAACAGTTTTACTCAAATAGTTTAAAAATTACAGAAAACACAAAATATTTTTGCAGTGAAAACAAGAGAAATGACATTGCAGATACAATGAAATTTTTGCCATCAAAATTTAATAAATAGAAATTTTTCAACAAAGTATTCCACAACTTCATACACTTATACAAACAAAAGGATTGGTTGTTAGGACTTTGGTATATCTATAAACTGATCGCACTATGTCAGTATATTGTTCTTATGAGTGTATTCTCTCTATCTTTCCCTTTTCAAAGCTGGTGTGCCCAATATTTTCTAATTCCCTCAATCAAGTTCTGACAAGTGAAGAGCCATAACCAATTACTCATCTTTTTTCTCTTTCTTTTTATTTTGCATTGCCAACTATGGTAGTTGTTTTCCTAATGTTCTTTTCTAATTATATGTTTGTATTATTGCAAACAACTATTTTAAGTACTAGAAAGAATTTTTATTAAACTAAAATAATATTTCTGCAATGTTTAAATTTTCATCTCGAAAAACTAAGTTTGTATTTTTTTTTATGCAATGGTGATTGGTTACTGCAGATGTTATCAAGTTTTTGCAGGCAATGAAATACAAATTTTTTACTCTAATATTTTATGAATCCACACACAAAAGATATCTTTTGGTATTTTCTGAGGGCATCAAAGACAATAAAAGTCAAATCTATCTACAACTGCTTGAATACAAGACAAACCTGTTGGGTTAGCCTAAAGCAGAAAAATATAAACATTAAATTTGATCTTTTAAACATTATGATACCTATTGTGCATTGGGAGGACACAGTAGCCAAGTGCAACACCCAGATATTTTACTCTTATGCATTATTAGATAAGGAATAGTCAGTTAAGTACCATATGTGATACACATTTGGGCAATCATGTCTTGAAAGACATGACTGAATGGGCAGAAGATTATCCCACAGTAGGTTGCCATTGCTTTCTGCGGTAGACTGGTTGCTGACCAAGGCTATAGAACCCAATCTGTCCTATTATTTAACCCATAACTGGAGGGAAGAGACGGATTAATACCTTTCCCAAGGGTATTTGTGTGTAAATGAATGCAAGGAATTCAAGTGAAATTTGAACTCGGCTCCCCAAGTTGCCATTCCGAGTCGATATCCACTGCACCACAATACACATTAAGTTGCCTTAATTTCTGTGGTAGACTGGTTGCCAACCAAGGACCCAATCTGTCCAGCTATTTAATCCATAGCTAGAGGGAGAAGAGTGATTAATACCTTTCACAGGGGGATTCGCAACTGGAATTTGAACTCGGCTCCCCGATTTCTTGTTCCAAGCCGATATCCACTGCAACACAACGCACATCCTGGAGATAGTACTCCATAAAACATGGCATACAAATGACCTTTACCTTATCAGCAAATTCTCCGCTGTCTATATGCGCCATCAAAGCTGTTTCTCCTTGCTTTCTCTTTATTTTCTATTTCGTCCGACCCTATGAATATAAAAAGTCATTTCCTTGCGGCAATACACTTAACCAGTTCATCTTAATTAAAAGGAGCCAACGACGTGAATAGAGTATCCACTTCGTTACCTTAGGGATATACAAGCTGATAGACCCAACCAATAAATTAGGTTGTAAAATTTCAGGCATTCTACCCAGACATTATGCAATGCACTTTACATTATTGGTTTAGCTCAGATCCAAACAGTCTGATCCGACTGCATATATATATATATATATATATATATATATATATATATCCCAGGGGGATTCACAACTGGAATTTGAACTCAGCTCCCCGATTTCTTGTTCCAAGCCGATATTCACAACGCACATCCTGGAGATTGTACTCCATTCAACAATTGTCTATCTTGTACTCCATTCAACAATTGTCTATCTTGTACTCCATTCAACAGTTGTCTATCTTGTACTCCATTCAACAGTTGTCTATCTTGTACTCCATTCAACAAGTTGTCTATCTTGTACTCCATTCAACAGTTGTCTATCTTGTACTCCATTCAACAGTTGTCTATCTTGTACTCCATTCAACAGTTGTCTATCTTGTACTCCATTCAACAGTTGTCTATCTTGTACTCCATTCAACAGTTGTCTATCTTGTACTCCATTCAACAGTTGTCTATCTTGTACTCCATTCAACAGTTGTCTATCTTGTACTCCATTCAACAGTTGTCTATCTTGTACTCCATTCAACAGTTGTCTATCTTGTACTCCATTCAACAGTTGTCTATCTTGTACTCCATTCAACAGTTGTCTATCTTGTACTCCATTCAACAGTTGTCTATCTTGTACTCCATTCAACAGTTGTCTATCTTGTACTCCATTCAACAGTTGTCTATCTTGTACTCCATTCAACAGTTGTCTATCTTGAAACAATCTTTTCTTTTTGTTTTATAGTTCATTCTGAAAATAGATCTTATGAAACTTTTTTTCTGCATTCTTAAGGATTATATACAGACATACAAAATAAACTTCTTATTTCGATACAGTTTTTAATAATTCATTACTTTTTTTTTATTTATTTGAGAGCCCGTTATATAAGTAATACCTGATTAAGGAGGATATTTTTTTTATCAGAATTATTTTCAATTAGAAATTATCATTTTCTGAGATCTATTTTTCAGACCAGCATCCCCATCTTGACTGTTATACATAAAACAAACATTTGAGCTGAAGAAGGATGAAGATACAATAATAGAAAGGTTATGAGTTCAACAACAATTGATGAATATGCTGACCTGAACAGCAAAACAATTAACATATTTTATTATTTTTTTTTTAATCTATTAACATTGATGTATTTTTAGTTCCTGAAAGTGTTACGCATATCAATTAGTTTTTAAATGAAAAGGAAACTCATACTTAACATCAGGAAGAGACAAGTGAAGAAAGAGGGCTTAGAAAAGACAGGTTGAGGGAAAGAGGAACAAAAGAAAAGCAGCATGAAACATACTTGAGGAGCTTGAGTAAAAGGATGGTAGGGTAGGGTTGGGTTTGAGAGACAAAATTTATTAAGAGCTACAAGGGATAAGAAGATGTGGTGAGCCATAATCACCTATGTCCTGAAGGGACATGGCACATAAAAGAAAACTATAATTTTTAAAATACATTTCATAAGAGCTGGATTTTTGAAGGTGTAGGGATGAAGAGAGGCAATTATCTTACTTTGTGTGAGACAAAATCATATGACAGCCAGTAAACAATGTCAAGTCATACAGTTGTTACTTATCATGCCTAGAGGCAAGGCATGTTAAACCAAGCTAGTTGCTATTTATAACATCCAGAGGACACTCATGCAAGTTACTGTAGGCAGCAAAGAAAACAGACATGACATGCCCAAATGAACTCACATGGTTACACTTGGCACAAAAGGAACCACTGACATGCCATTTTTCTCATTGTGAAATATTGTAAGACCCTCTCGCCTTTCACACTGCTTGTTGTGTACATATTATATTGTTTCTCTGTATGTGACAAATTAGCGATAAGTATGTATATATCCATATAAAAATCTCTTTGAGAACAATGTGTGTTTGTCATTTTTTTTTCAGTTATTATGTTCCACTTGTGTATTAAGATGTTACTATATCATTATAGGATGTGCGTTGTGGTACAGTGGATATCGACTCAAAATGACAAATCAGGGAGCCGAGTTCAAATTCCAGTTGAATTCCTTGCATTCATTGACGCAAAAATACCCTTGGGAAAGGTATTAATCCATCTCTTCCCACCAGTTATGGGTTAAATAACAGAACAGATCGGGTTCTATAGCCTTGGCTGGCAAGCAGTCTACCGCAAAAAGCAATGGTAACCTACTGCGGGATAATCTTCTGCCCAGTCAGTCATGTCTTTTTCGAGACATGATTGCCCAAAGCATGTATCATGTATGTCACTTAACTGACTGACTGACTGATATCATTAATATAACAATACCTATAATGGGAAAATATAAACTGGAAATATTTTCTCTTGCCTAGAACACACATTAGAGAGTTATTCAATAAGGGAGATAATTTATATATTACACAACCTTAACTAAAATCATAGAGAGAACTTATAAAAAATAACCAGTTTCCAATTCATTGTAAATTTGTCATTTAATGCACTAAATTCAATGTATACTTCAGTAAGTGGTTATTATTTTCCTCTTAGCTATAATTCTCCTGTCCTTTAAAATCTCAATTGATACTGAGTTCACAAGCTGTAGATGTTGCTCCAAACCACATTGGGTAACGGACCATAAATATATTAGAAATTCTGCCTTTCATGTTTTTTTTTATGTTTGTTTATTTAAGACTTGAATGAAACAATTTTCTCTTCCTGCCATTATCAGTGCATAACCTAAATTTCTAAAGAACAAGAAGTTCATTTTTTATTGAGAATTTAACTTAAAAAAGAAAAAAAAAACTCAAACTACCTACTTTGAGTAATTACTCATGGACTGTATGTGATATAGGCATGCAAGTGTTTTGTTTTGAGGAAGTTTTTACCAAGTAAGACAGAAAATGTTGATCATGACTTCCTAGATTTGTATTAAACAACTGGTGGATAACTCTTAAAGGCTTCAACTCAGATTGACATATTTACTTATAGAAAGGAATTTTATATTTAAGAAAAAAATGTAAACAATTTATCTACAATTTGGGATCTTAAAAGGTCATAGCAACAAGTCAAGATTAGTACATGTCAAAGATTGTCTTATAATGCATCTAAAAAAAAAATCAACATGCTATCACAAATCCTATAAAAACTTGATTTTTATACTAATGTTCATATAATACAAGGCTCAAAAGCCACTCAAGGTAGCAGGTTTTTGTATGGTGTTGCATGAGCATAAGAAATAGTAAGAAGTGAAATTCATGGAATTATGCAAGAAAGCTAACAGGTTTTTTTTTTGTTTTTTTTTCATATCACCCCAAGCAAGGTGGTAGCACCACTGATGCACAGGGGGCTACGTAAGAGTACAAAAGATTGGAAAAGAGAAAGCCGGAAACCACATCCTAAACAGGGAACAAGGGATGAGCCTCTTCACCTGTTCAATAGACGTGGGTAGAGTGTGAACCGGGATCCCTAGACTTGAGGAGGTCAAGATTGTTGTAATTGTTTTACAAAACAGCAGTTCTTGAGAAGCTCTCCAAGTGGAACTTACTCTTTACTAATGGGACCTACCATGCCACATACACATGGGGAGAATCATCCCCATTTCCTTCATATTCCATTAGTAAGGCGTAAGTTCCACTCGAAGAGCTTCTCAAGAACTGCTGTTTTGTGGAACAATTGTTACAATCTTGACCTCTTCCTGTCTAGGGTAAAGTGTAATGAAATATGAAGGAAATGGAGATGATTCTCCCTTGTGTATGTAGCATGGTAGGTCCCAGTTAAAAGGTCAGAGCTGGTGGGACCAAGAAATGTGGCTCATTAGAATATGTCATGGTAGCAAGGACACATGGCCCAGTGGATATAGATGTTAGTTTCAGTAACTTGACCCAAAGAATTGTGAGTTCAATACCACACTACAGCAGTAGTAAACAAATAACTTAGAAAAGTTCAAGGGAGATAACTCATGGCTACCCAAAGTAGCATTGTGCATGGAAGGAGAAGAATATGCTCCAGTGATTGTAATAAAGGGTTCGATTCACAGTTCCTAGCACCTGAATAAAGCTATATTGTACAACTGTGTAAATTTTCAAGAAAATCGGTTCAGCCATTTCAGAGTCTATAGGTAACAGACACACACACACATACACACACAAAGTTCCATTTATAAATAAGTTTAGATTTAGATTAGATTTAAATGTCCCAGAAATGTGTTGTTATGTCCTAGTTTAATACTATACTATTGTATTAGCTTAGGAGAAAGGTGCAAGTGCTTATTCAAGGAAAATTGCAGGTACATTCTAACATACATGTAAAGTTGTATTGATACACATCATAGAATGTGTAGTTGTGGTGCAATGGATATTGGCTCAGAATGAGAAATTGGAGATCTGAGTTCAAATTCCAGTTGAATTTGTTGCATTTATGTATGTGCAAATACCCTTAAGAAAGATATGAATCCATTGCTTCTCCCACGACCTATGGGTTAAATAGCAGGACAGATTGGGTTCTATAGCCTTGGTTGGCAACCAGTCTACTGCAAAAAGTAATGGCAACCTACTGCTGGAAAATCTTCTGCCCAATCAGTCAAGTCTCTTTTGAGAAATCATCACCCAAGCATGTATCACGTATGGCACTTAAACTTACTGACACATAGTAGGAACAGAATTCTATTGTAAATCAAGGACACCCACCCCATTATATTTCCAAAATACTTTGAACAAATTTATTATAAGTCGATATTATTTCAATATGATTACTGCAATTAAGCTACGTTCTGATTGGTTCTTACTCTTTAAGTGCTTTGTTTCTTCCTAAAGTAGGCAATCATGACTCTCTACTACTTCTTTTTATTCAATACTTGTAAACATGAGAGATGTAGCAGAGTGGTTTCCTGTTGCCTTCTCCACAGTTTTAAATTTAAACATCCTTCTCAAAGACTGATCACTGACCAAGGCTAGAGGTCTCAGTATGCCTTGGTATTTAAACTGTAGCTGAATAAGGAAGAGATAAATCAATATCTCTTGCAAGGTGAAATACAAAATATCACCTCCATAATTTTCTGAGCCTTTCATCATTATTCTCTTTTTATCCACATTGCCAACTGAAAAAGGATTTTGTTTTAAAAGGTGCAAATATAACACTGTTCCCAACACCCAAGTATAATAAACAGAAGATCAATACTCAAAGACTCTGGTGGGACAGTTATCAGGTTAGAATAAATTATGGTGACCATCAAACAAAGAGAAAGAGGAAAAAAAATGTTGGTTTATATGAAGCTATTAACTCTAAGAAACAGTATATACCTAGATAAATTATTCAAATCAGTCAGTTAGGTGCCATACGTGATACACGCTTGGGCGATCATGTCTCGAAAGAGACATGACTGACTGAGCAAAAGATTAACCCACAGCAGTTTGCCATTGCTTTCTGCAGTAGACTGGTTGCTAGCCAAGGCTATAGTACCCAGTCTGTCATATTATTTTACCCATAACTGGAGGGAAGAAACAGATTAATACCTTTTCCCAAGGGTATTTGTGCGCAAGTGAATGCAAGGAATTCAACTGGAATTCGAACTTGGCTCCCAGATTCGTCATTCCGAGCTGATATCCACTGCACCACAATGTACATAAATTATTCAAATACTTTTTACAAATAACTTGGATTCAACAAAGATTATTTTCTTGTCTATACACTTTAGACATCAAGTTAAAAACCAGATTGTTTAAAAACAAAAAGACTTAAGCAAAGAGTTAAGTCCTTTAAATCTGATTTAACTACATCCAAAATTTTATTTTTTTATATTTCTGAGATGAGCTATTGTAATCATTTACATTTTTTCAGACTGTTGTACACATCTTTATTGCTATATGCACAATGTTTCAGCCACTGTATGCTCCAACCTTCTTCACGTGATTGGAATTTTGAACTGAATCTTATTTTGATCACTGGGCTAGACTGCTCTCCTTCCATGAGTCATGCCACTTCTGGATATCTTAGAGTTTAGTTAAATGGAGATAACTAAGTTTTTGTAGCCAGGTATTGAACTCACAACTCTTCGAGTCAAGTTACTGGAGTCAGCACTTTTATCTACTGGGTTATGTGTCAATAATTCAAAATTTTACTTGAATATTAAAACTACAACGCAAATTCTTCATGTTGTTTGATATTCATAACATTGGGACTAAATCATCCCATTTAATTAGCAAATAATTTTGTAAAAACAGATTATCATGTATTTGTTTTATTTAACGCTTTTATTGAATACAACTCATTTGCAAATGTATTTCAAGAAAATGAAAATGCAGTTTTTAGTGCTTTTAAAATTCTAAAGTTAATTAATTAACAATGTGGAACAAGTACAATCCTCCATTTTTGTTGTTTTTTGAGGCAATGTTGCTTTTGCCACTATTCTAACAAGACAAATTTCCCACAGATCAATGCATCAACATAACAAACCAGTCCTTCTCTATTAATATGAAAGGTCAGGACTTTCCCTGAAGTCTATTATGCTTATTAAGATACCACAGGAATTTGTAAATGAATCACACCTTAAGAAATTACAAAATTGACTCCAGATAAACATTTTCTATCTAACACAGTTATTTAAATTTTTGTTTTTTTAATCGTTTCACCCCGAGCAAGGCATTCCACTGCCACTATTGCACAGGGGGTTACATAGGGTCAGAGAAATGATGAGAAGGATGGTTAGATATAGGAAATGTCAGAAGGAGGGTGATAGACAGGTAAGGATACCGAGAATGAGAGTTGGTTAGATGGTGAGAGTGTTTGAGAGAATAGATGCAAGTTAGTGTGTTAGAAGGTATCTATTGACCTTACATTTAAACTCCTGGAGATTGTAGCTGTCGGGAAAGCAGGCATGTGGAAGGGAATTCCACAGGCGGGAAGCGTGAGAAAAGAAGCTGTTGGAGTAGAAATTATGGTTACATCTTATCTGTTTCACTGTAAAAGGGTGGGACCTACTTGCTAATCTAGTATCTCGTGTAAAGATTTATAACCATACTAGCAGACTACCCAACAAAAATGACAGAAAGATTTATATAAGGCCCTCTGCCAAGAAAAAGAGTGTGTGATCTCAGGATGAAAAGTGTCACTCTCTAACATTTCTGCCGAGGTTTTGTTTTGTTTGTGGGCAATCTACAAAAAGGGTAACAAACACTGAATAACTGAATGACAAAGTGGAAAAACTCTGTGTAACACGTTTCACCCTTTATAAGGACTTCAGACTAAAGTAATTTTTTAATGATGGAATTATGTGTGTATGTAGGAGGGGGAGATATAAACATGAACATTAGTCATAATTATGTACAAGGGAAAAATACTGAAGGTGTAAAAATATTTAAATTTTTTAACTTTCAAGTTTTAAATTTTTATCCAATATGTCTGGACACAAAGCAACTGAAATCATTTAGTTCCCCTATTTCATTTTCAAATTCATAAATTATATATACACTAGTGACCATAATTATTAAGCCCCCCCCCCCAGTGTTTAAGCTAAATATTGTATTTCATACTAACTTTTAGTATTTATTGCCAAGTGAATAATTGTAAATGAAAATAAACTGGTTCTTTTGTTAATACTACACAATAACATGTGCATCAAATAAATTTATAAATATTTAATAATTACCTATATTGCAGTTACATCAATGAAAGAATGAAGAAAATTTAGGGTGATTCAGACGAGTTCATCTTTGCTTCCTTGCCTTGTAAAATTTTGCAAAGTAATAATAACAAAAGAACCATTCTATTTTCATTTAGAATTATCCACTTGGCAATAAATACTAGAAATAGTATGTACTAGATCATTTCTTTCAAAAAAGTGGGATGGCCTAATAATTATGGCTGGTAATTATATATATATATATATATATATATGAGTCTTCTACCTCTTTTTGGCAAAGTACAAGAGGATCAAATCAACTCGGAATTGATTAAGCATCCCACCATTCAGTCTTTTTTCAGATAAGCAATATGCCTTCTGGATGTGCATTGTAGATATCAACTTGGAACGACAAATCGGGGAGCTAAGTTCAAATTCCAGCTGAATTCCTTGAATTCAATTATGCACAAATACCCTTAGAAAAGGTAGGAAAGGTATTCATCAGTCTCTTCCTTTCAGTTATGGGTTAAATAATAAAACAGTAATTGCTGAAAACGTCTATCAAGTCTGAGATACACCTGGCAAAACTTAAGTTGTTGTTTTGGATTTACATTGTTCTTAAGTTTCATCACTGACCTTCCTGATGGAATCAGTTCTCAAGTCAGTATCATTACTGATGATACAACCATTTATTCTTGTTTTAATAATAAGTCGATGAGGTAAAATTAGCAGCTGACCTAAAAAATAATTTACATTCTGTGATTAACTGGAGCAAGGAATGGCTTGTTAATTCTAATGCTTCCAAAAAGAAACCACTCTCTTTAAATCATCTGAGAGAACCTTTTTTTACCTTCTATCAGTATGGCTGATGCTAACCTTCAGGAGAGTGACTCATTATGCCTTCTCAAACTAATGTTTTTCACTGATATGAAGTGGAAAGATTATATTGAACCAATTGCTGGGTCTGCAACTAAGAAGATTAGTTCCTTGTCAATTTTTCTTGCCAGAATCTATCTTATGTATTTATAAGTCTATGCATTCATCTATGCTTTGAATATTGCTGCCAATTCTCATCTGGTGTTCCTGCTATGTATTTAAAGATTTTTGATAAAATTTAAAGGAGAATCTGCAATGTCATTGATCCTAACCTGGCATTTTAACTCCAGTCACTTTCCCACCATCAAAATGTTGTTTCTATGTGTCTTTTCCATAAATTCTTTCATAGTCATTGCTCTGATGTACTTCTATCTATAGTACCTAGACTCTATGAATTTTAGCACAGTAATAAATTGGCAACAATTACTTAGTATTTTAGACTTGTAATACCATCAAAGATGAAGGAAAAACTTGAAGCAACTAAAATGTGGTTCTACAGAAGGATGCTGTGAATATCATGAATTGAGAATGTGAACAATGATGAGGTCAAGGAAATGATGGAAACAAAAAGGAAATTAATACTGAGCATCAGGTAGAGACAGCTGAAGTTGCTGGGACACTCAGTGAAGAAGGAGGGCTTGGAGAATCTGATACTAACAGGCCAGACAGAGGGAAAAAGAAACAGGGGAAAGCAGCGGATAACATATTTCAAGGACTTAATCAGGTGGATGACGGAACGAGGATTGCATGGTGCAACAGCGAAAGTGTGCTCAGATCCACCAGGGATAGGGAAACGTGGAAGGCCATGATCGCCTACGTCCTGAAGGGACAAGGCACATAGAAGAAGAAGAAAGACCTAACAATAAATTCTACCCTAACAGTTTCTTTTATTGTGCTCCTCGCTTGTGGAACTCTTCCAACTTATTGTTTTCTAGTGAACTTTGATCTTCAAAAATTTAAATGCCATGTCAATCATATCTACTGTCTTTACTCATTTTCTTTTATTGTTCTCTCTGTATATAATAGTATTTTTTCCTCATATTTTCTAACAATCAGTAACCCCTTGCTTCTTAGTGGCATGAAATGTTTAAAAAAGACAGGTTTTATGTATGTTGATAGTTGAAATCTATCAAGGTAGATGATGGTAGGGTAACATTTTTTTTTTTTGTTATTTCTATTTCAGATAAAGTAATTATTGGAGAGTGGTTTGTCCAAATATTTATCTACTCTTCTGTCAACCATTATGGTATACCAGTAAAAAATATATTGTCATATCTGCTATGTGAACAGAACTGTACTTTTGTCATCCTGTATGCCCACATAATCGACTGATATTTAGTAGAAATGGGCAGCATAGCCAGCTGCCATCTCTTAAACTCAGAGCAAAGCAAACTGAGGCATCGTCTCATGGTTATACAATCTCCGCCCAGCTATAATATAAAGCTACACCCTGAGTTGTTATTTAGAATTATATAAGATGACAAATTATTTTGAATAAGCAGAATGGAAGATATGTACACACGTGTATATTACTACAATATACATCATACACCCAACCACATACCTTATAACACATACGCATATACATTCTATGCCACACACATTCATAAACATAACACACACTTATAATATGACATTAAACAGTGTTTAATATTTTTGTCATAAATTTTTCAAGAAAAAAAAACAATGCAGAAAGTTTTTCTTTTAAAAATTTTATTCTCATTGTAAATTTAAAGTGAAACTTGGACTTAATTTTGTCAGTGAACAAAAAATTAAAAATTGACGTCTTAATATCCATTCATGAACTATAAATCCATTTTATATTTATTAGCAGTTGCGTCAAAAAGTAAATTAGTCAATTAAAAAGTTCTCTAAATGGTTAGGCACTGAAAGTGATCTTCGCCACAGATGTTCCTGCATTTTTAAATAGGGTTTTAACATTTGCAATGATGTACTAATTCTTATGCATCAGAAAATAATTGCCATAAAAAGTTGACATTCCCAGACATCTGAGAACATTTATACCTAACATGAAAAAGAGCTTGCGAAAAATTTATACATAACATGAAAAAGAGGTAAAAAAAATATTTATAACAGAAGGAAAATGGAAATTTTACAAATACAAAGTAACAATAACTAGTTGGTTTAGAAACGCACTCACAAAGTTTTTATGTGCGTTTTGGTACAGTGGATATCGGCTCGGAACGAGAAACCGGGGAGCCGAGTTCGAATTCCAGTTGAATCCATTGCATTCACTTACGCACAAATACCCTTGGGAAAGGTATTAATCCATCTCTTCCCTCCAGTTATGGCTTAAATAGCAGGACAGATTGGGTTCTATATCCTTGGTCGGCAACCAGTCTACCACAGAAAGCAATGGTAACCTACTGCAGGATAATCTTCTGCCCAGTCAGTCTTGTCTCGAAAAAGACATGATCGCCCAAGCGTGTTTCACGTATGGCACTTAACTGACTGATTCTAATGAGCTTTCCTCTCTGATACCACGACTTCATAAACATCAGTGCAGTACTAGTTTCGCAGTTAGGTCTCATCATTTTACGGTATAAATTACTAGATGTAACTGTAAATTCTATGCTGATTGTTCCTTCTCTCTTCACTTGCAGGAATCTCTTCCAGTTCCTTCTTTTCCAGATCTTAAAAACATTTAAATGCAATGTCAGTTGTCAGCTTCTGTCTCTTTGTGTTATTGTTCTTTAAATGTTTTCTTTCTGCTTAATTTTTTTTATCAAATTATTTCACTTAGTAAACCCTTATATCTTAGCGGCTTTATCAACTTGCTTGGGGTGAAATGATTTAGTTTTTTTTTTTTTACACTGAGTCTAAAATAGGTCAATGAAATTTAAACCACATTTTCTTTCTACATTGTCCAAATCAATGTTTCCAACCTTTTCTTCCTCTTGGTCCATTGTTGATATCTAAAAGATTTCAAGCCCACATAAGCGCAAATAAAAATTCTTTTTAACCGGAAATACTTTTTTTGTTTTTTACAAAAGGAAAATGTCGTAGAAAATATAAACCCTGACTAAAAACTACACTGTCTTCTGGAATTTTTTTTTTTTTAAATCAATCACCCCAAGCAAGGCGGTAACGCCACTGATGCGCAGGGGGCTACGTAAGAATAAAAAGATTGGAAAAGAGAAAACCGGAAACCACATCCTAAACAGGGAACAAGGGATGAGCCTCTTCACCTGTTCAATAGACATGGGTGGAGTGTGAACCAGGCGATAGTTTAGTCTATCTATTCCAATTAATGTTTAAAATATTATCTTAGGCCCATGTTGAGAATCACTAATTTTTTCTTCTTTGTAACAGGGAATCAAGAGTTGATTATTATTAATAATAAAAACTTTTCTTTTTCTTGTGTTTCTTCTATAAAAAAAAAAAACATGATTTCCTAGTTTCTGGTAATCCAAAAGTTTTAACAAATCTATGACACAAATTAATATCTACCAGTAAAGTTATCTACAGATGCAAAAAGTATACAAGTTTGAAACTAAAAAATATTATCTTACGATGATTAATAGTAAATAAAAAAAAAAGGAATAACAAAAGAACATGTTAAGAATGGCGTTTCTTTACTCTTTGTAATAAATAGAGAACTGACTGCAAATAAAGTCTCTCTAACACAGTTCTCTTTTTTTCATATTCAGAACTAACATCCATTGAATAACAAGAGAATTTCAAGTTTACTTCAGTCAGCCTACCAAGCAAATGAGAAAGAGACACAATTAAAGTGCTCTCTGAAAAGCACACTCATCTACAGAAAAGCAATTGCTTTTTATGCAGTCGTTTCTATGGCACTCCAACAAGCATACAGTTCTCTCTAGAAGCCAAGATAAATTGAGTAGTCTATTTTCAGCTTGAATCAGCTTGAATATCAAGTAAAGTAATAAAACAAAAACAAAAAAAGACTGTATGTAAGACTGTTACTCTTAGGCATTTTAGTCCAGTAGGTAAAGAGGTTTACAGCCCTAACACATTTAAACACTGGTTCTAGTGTGCTCACTGAAGTAAGTTAAGAAACATTGAGCCTGGTCAGAACAATTGAGAAAATCAGGGGTTGTAAGTTTGGATGTTTTGGAGGGGTGTAACGGATAAATTGAATGAAAATCTGAGAGCTGAATTTTAATTACATTTGGGTTCATTATATTTACTTACGCGCAAATAGCCTTAGGAAATGTCCGAATCCACATCTACATCTTTAAGTTATAGGCAAGATTTGTACCACTAAAATTATTATCTTAAGAAAATTCTCTCAAACTAAAATTTCTGGCTTTAAATAACCTGCAAAAGTTTGATAAGCTGTAAAAAAAAAAAAAATTAAAATAGATAAATCAATCAATCAGTTAATTAATCCAGTAAGCAAGGAAGTCAATCATCTACAATAGTGATTAAAAAGAAAATGTATTTTTGTTAGTTGTTTTTAAAACTTAAAACTAAAATCAACTGGTTACGGAGAACAGAGAAATAGCTATACAGCTTATCTGATTGACTCACTGGTGAAGACTCTGTGGTCTAATTGGTAAGGCACTGACATGGTAAGGCTTCAAGGGACAAAAGATCTTGCAGAGGCTTATTCTTTATTCCTAGTCTCTCCTGATTACTTGCCATAGAATAATGACCTATAGTTGCAATACAATTCGACAGCAATAAGATGACATCAATAATTGTCAAAGATTAATAATAAAACAGTTATTTTATTGATACAAAGAAACTGTATTAAATCAATATGTGAATTAATTCACTTTTTTTTATGACAATAGACTAATTCCAGGTATGTTATAAAAAAATAATTGAAAAAAAAAGATGTAGTATTTTATCATTTGCCCATAATTGCGGTACTCTACAGTCTAATAGTTAACAACCAAAAGTAACTTACCAAAATAATTGTAACTTTTAAATGACTTCAAATAAACCTGTCAGTTTTCAGGTACATTTACACAGAGATTAACAGAAAAACGGATTTACCATTCTCCATTTTTTCCTTCTTAACGTGTAATCTTTCCCTATAGAAGTCATTCAAAGTTATATTAAAACACTCTCAAAGATTAATATTAATAGCATAATACTAAATTCTGTATAAATAACTGATTGATTGATTTTTTTTTTTTTTTTACAGTTTATCAATCCTTTGTTGGTTAGTTTAACAAAAACATATCTAGGATTGTAAGAATAATTAATTTTTCTTTTTAGTGAATGAATTTTGCATGAACAATCTTTTGAAAATAATGATTTTTCCAGATGGCAATTCTACTAAGAGAATTAGATAGTTTCATCCCTTTCCCAAAGGATATGCATATATGTGAATGTAATGATCCTGACTTGAATTCAAACTCAACCCTTTCATTTCTCATTCATTCTTGATAATTTTTCTTTACACCTTTATGAGTCTACCATTCATCCATACATTAGATATTGGTGTCACATCTAGTCTGATGCTTTTGCTATATATCTAGAAATTCTTGATAAAATTAAAAAAAGAATCTGCAATATTAATGATTCTGACATGGAATCTCAAGTTTAGTCACTTTCTCACTTCCATGTAGATTTCTAAAAATATTTTCATGGTACTTGTTCTAATAAGCTTTCGTCTTTGGTATCTTAAAGTACAGTACTAAGTTGGCAGTGAGGTCTCATCATTTTACAGTTTCAGTTACTAGTTGTAACCTTAAGTTCTATGATAATAGTTTCTTCTTTCGCATTTCTCACTTATGGAACTCTCTTCTGGCTTTCAAGTCAACATTGATTGTCAAAATTTTAAATGTAATATCAATCGTCATTTCCATGAATCCTGTTCTTTTATTTTCCTCTCTTCTTAATAATGATTTTTATAGTATTCTTTCACATTAACTCAGCCCATGCATAGGTGGAATAATCTTTAAAAAAAAACAAAAAACAGTTACCTATTATATCTCCACACATCCATTATACAAATATCAGATACAATACCACCAAAGCATGTTTGTCAGACTAATCAGTGAAAGCAACCATTGTATCACATTAGGCATTCATTTATCTCACAAGATAGCGCCAGGTTTGATCAAAATTCAAGCCTTTACTGGTGAAACTGGAGCGACCTCTCAAAGACACAGACCAAACTACATGACCCCACCATCTCGGTCGTACCATTATACAAATATCAGATACAATACCACCAAAGCATGTTTGTCAGACTAATCAGTGAAAGCAACCATTGTATCACATTAGGCATTCATTTATCTCACAAGATAGCGCCAGGTTTGGTCAAAATTCAAGCCTTTACTGGTGAAACTGAGCGACTTCTCAAAGGCACAGACCAAACTACATGACCCCACCATCTCGGTCGTACCATTATACAAATATCAGATACAATATATCACCAAAGCATGTTTGTCAGACTAATCAGTGAAAGCAACCATTGTATCATTGTGGGGTATTCATTTATCTCACAAGATAGCGCCAGGTTTGATCAAAATTCAAGCCTTTACTGGTGAAACTGGAGCGACCTCTCAAAGGCGCAGACCAAACTACATGACCCCACCATCTCGGTCGTACCATTATACAAATATCAGATACAATACCACCAAAGCATGTTTGTCAGACTAATCAGTGAAAGCAACCATTGTATCACATTAGGCATTCATTTATCTCACAAGATAGCGCCAGGTTTGGTCAAAATTCAAGCCTTTACTGGTGAAACTGGAGCGACCTCTCAAAGGCGCAGACCAAACTACATGACCCCACCATCTCGGTCGTATTCATTATACAAATATCAGATACAATACCACCAAAGCATGTTTGTCAGACTAATCAGTGAAAGCAACCATTGTATCACATTAGGTATTCATTTATCTCACAAGATAGCGCCAGGTTTGATCAAAATTCAAGCCTTTACTGGTGAAACTGGAGCGACCCCTCAAAGACACAGACCAAACTACATGACCCCACCATCTCGGTCGTACCATTATACAAATATCAGATACAATACCACCAAAGCATGTTTGTCAGATTCAATCAGTGAAAGCAACCATTGTATCACATTAGGCATTCATTTATCTCACAAGATAGCTGCGCCAGGTTTGGTCAAAATTCAAGCCTTTACTGGTGAAACTGGAGCGACCTCTCAAAGGCACACAGACCAAACTACATGACCCCACCATCTCGGTCGTACCATTATACAAATATCAGATACAATACCACCAAAGCATGTTTGTCAGACTAATCAGTGAAAGCAACCATTGTATCACATTAGGCATTCATTTATCTCACAAGATAGCGCCAGGTTTGATCAAAATTCAAGCCTTTACTGGTGAAACTGAGCGACCTCTCAAAGACACAGACCAAACTACATGACCCCACCATCTCGGTCGTACCATTATACAAATATCAGATACAATACCACCAAAGCATGTTTGTCAGACTAATCAGTGAAAGCAACCATTGTATCACATTAGGCATTCATTTATCTCACAAGATAGCGCCAGGTTTGGTCAAAATTCAAGCCTTTACTGGTGAAACTGGAGCGACCTCTCAAAGGCACAGACCAAACTACATGACCTCACCATCTCGGTCGTACCATTATACAAATATCAGATACAATACCACCAAAGCATGTTTGTCAGACTAATCAGTGAAAGCAACCATTGTATCACATTAGGCATTCATTTATCTCACAAGATAGCGCCAGGTTTGGTCAAAATTCAAGCTTTTACTGGTGAAACTGGAGCGACCTCTCAAAGGCGCAGACCAAACTACATGACCCCACCATCTCGGTCGTACCATTATACAAATATCAGATACAATACCACCAAAGCATGTTTGTCAGACTAATCAGTGAAAGCAACCATTGTATCACATTAGGCATTCATTTATCTCACAAGATAGCGCCAGGTTTGGTCAAAATTCAAGCCTTTACTTCGTGAAACTGGAGCGACCTCTCAAAGGCGCAGACCAAACTACATGACCCCACCATCTCGGTCGTACCATTATACAAATATCAGATACAATACCACCAAAGCATGTTTGTCAGACTAATCAGTGAAAGCAACCATTGTATCACATTAGGCAATCATTTATCTCACAAGATAGCGCCAGGTTTGGTCAAAATTCAAGCCTTTACTGGTGAAACTGAGCGACCTCTCAAAGGCACAGACCAAACTACATGACCCCACCATCTCGGTCGTACCATTATACAACATCAGATACAATACCACCAAACCATGTTTGTCAGACTAATCAGTGAAAGCAACCATTGTATCACATTAGGCATTCATTTATCTCACAAGATAGCGCCAGGTTTGGTCAAAATTCAAGCCTTTACTGGTGAAACTGGAGCGACCTCTCAAAGGCACAGACCAAACTACATGACCCCACCATCTCGGTCGTACCATTATACAAATATCAGATACAATACCACCAAAGCATGTTTGTCAGACTAATCAGTGAAAGCAACCATTGTATCACATTAGGCATCCGTTTATCTCACAAGATAGTGTCCAGTTTGGTCAAAATTCAATCCTTTAGTGGTGAAACTGGAGCGACCTCTCAAAGGCGCAGACCAAACTACATGACCCCACCCTCTCAGTCGAACCGACAAAATCCAAGGGAACATAGGGTTAACTCGACTGCAGGAGTTGCCTGAATATTGTCAGTAGTGACAGCTAATTGCCTTTGGGGATCCACTCCAAATTTTTCGGTCTGGATTTACTTCCACAGCCTTTTCCATGATTTGGATATGACCACAAGACAACAGTTTTAAAATCAGAGTTTTCTCTCCTCTAACCTGGGCAGTCAAGATCCATTTACCCAAAACCAAGGTATAGGCTCATCTAAAGCCAAATCAATGAGAAATTACTGTGAATGATCTTTTTACAACTAAATGTCATAATACATATTACACAGCAAAGATTACAAATGCAGAAAAGAGAAAAGTGTAACAGATTAAATGCATGTGACTATCACATCAAGTAAATAAATAAAAAAAAAACTAACTATAATGCATTTACATTGACTATGTCTACATGATGTTATCGACAAGCTATCAACTTTAAACAGGTGCCTAATAATTATTCAAGTAATCCCTCAAGGGGATGGCAACAAGAGAAACACCCATGCAAAATAAGTTCAAATAACAATAAAACCATTATAAAATCAAATAGAATGTCTCATCAAACATGTTTTTGTTTTTTATTTAGCTATTTTGATTCATGCAAGCATTGTGTAAAGCATTCTGACTAAAAACATAATTCATATTACTATAAACATAATTTCTGGTGGGTACAAGTATTTGAGCTAGTATTCGTGTATTTTTTAATTTCTTTTTCTTAAACAGTGTCATTAATAATAATCTGCCTAGATCCATTTAAAAAAAAATTTTTTAAAATATGGATGTTAAGTCAAACATGCACTCACGAGAAATAACTTATAGTAAAAAGAAATAATGTTAAATTAAAAAAGTATATATATATATATAAAAGACAAGATAAAAACTATATTTTCATGTACGCATTTTGTCTCCTGACAAACTTTATCAATGTAAAGAAATAATTTTTTTTTTTAATCTTACTCTTCCTTTTCCCAGATTATAAATGAGAATTATATATAGTTCAGTTCCTTAATAAAGACCATCAGTAGAAAAACACTTAGGTGAATATATAGTTATCCTCTTGTCTTCTTTTTTTAATCTCACTGTTCCTTTTGTCAGATTATAACTGAGAATTTATATATATATATATATGGACTATTTTTTTTAATCAAACAGTATATATATATATGTTTTTCATGCCTTACAAAATAATTGTTGAAAAAAAACTTTTCATTAAAAGTTTAATATTCTCTTCAATGCCTAATAAAATTGGGGGTGTCTTATTAAACAGGGAGCAGAATTTATACTTGGTATTTAATAAATGGGGTCTGAAAGGGAAGATAGAAAACTATTTAAAGGGCCAAAATATTCAGAATTGATAAACACAGTGGTTTTAATAAGCTTGTGATGAGAGTGCAGAAAATTTCTTAAAACAAAAAAATAGATAGATAATCAACAGTACCTTTCCATTAGGTAGCTA
Source organism: Ascarosepion bandense (assembly GCA_037127315.1). NCBI lineage: Eukaryota > Metazoa > Mollusca > Cephalopoda > Sepiida > Sepiidae > Ascarosepion > Ascarosepion bandense. Next base: position 838,846 of record JBBBDQ010002462.1, on the reverse strand, counting down.
AGGGTCGATCAAAAGTGAACAAATTTAAGAACAGGGATTTTTGAGGGTTTATTTTTTCTTCAGTTTATTTCTTTATGATGAAGACAGGTTGTGTTGATACATAAAATAATTAATCATTTTATTTATTTATCACAATTTCTTTTTTTTAAAGTTTAGAGTCGAGGAGATATTAATGCTAACTTTCCATATGCCAAGATTTTACCAGCAAAAGTTGTTTGGCTTAAAATCAGTTTCTTAAAACTGAAGTAATTTTTTATCTTTAAGAATAATTTTTTTATCTTCAGTCAGAGAAGTACAGGTTTTTTTTTTATGAGGAATGCTAAAAATACTTTTAGTTTTTAGTTAAATATAATTCATGACTATTTGAATTTACAAAGAATCACTAAAAAAGAAAAAAAAATGGTATTAAGGTGGACATTTTTTTTTTGCAAAGAACAAGAAAAATCCAAACTATATATCATCCATAAAAATGCTACCTAATACAATGACAACGTAAGAATCACAAAACATGGCTGAGAAACTAAACCAATACAAGAAGGTGCTGAAAAATTCTCGACCTGTTCCACTCCCCCAACAGGATCTGCTTCAAATAGTAAAACATCAATTTTTTTCTCTCTTTTTTTTTTTTTTGTTGGCGAGAGCTTTTTGGTTGGGCCAAGGATTTTTCAAAACCCACTTCTATCTACACAAAATCAACAAAATTGATCAAAGTTATAACAGGAACGAATTAAACACTAAAAGAAAAAAAGAACAATATATTTATTAGTATGTGTGCGTTTGTTTGCACTTTGAAGAGAGCGGAATGGTCGCATGCAGAGACAAAAAACAATGACTGTATGCAAGTCGTACTGACATGACTAAAATATGGAACATGCACAAAAAAAAAAAAAAAAAAAAAATATATAGGGAAGAGGGGGCAACTTATTTTATCAACTGCAGTGAACAAGCAGACAAAATTGTGTGCAAAAAAAAAAAAAATACTACTAACTTCCTTTCTTTCCTCCTTTTGTAAAAGGTGAGAGAAAGAAAGATAGATTAGCAGCATGTTTTGAAATTAGGGATAGCAGTAGGACTATCTAAAGGGAGTGCTGTTCACATAGTACTTGCCTGAATTGCTCCGTTGGTCAGCTTAAGATACACAAGATATGCAAAGACACTGTTATTTTTTTTTTCTTTCTTAACAATTTTTTTAAAAGATTAACACAAATTCATGATAACAACCAATGCAAATAGACACCAAGCAGATGAGTTGTTTTTTTGGATTATTTTTTAACCCTGCATTAGTCACCCTGGGTTTCTGAAAATGGAGAGTTCCTTGGCAACTACCTCCCACTACAACTGCACCACACCACATGCTACACACCCTCACTAAATCAGGAGAGTAGGGAGAGGAAACAAAAGAAACAAGGAATTACAAGTACTTTAAAATTAAGAGGGTAGCTTCATGCTACCCTTGACTAATGCAAGATTAAATAATGAAAGGGATAAGAGCAAGCAAGATCAGACAGACAAACTAACAAGACCCCCAGCTTCTCCCAGAGAGAGAGAGGAGGGCATCAATTTTACTATGCAGGAAACAAATTTCAGTGACAAGCTATTTAAAAGATATTTATTATTTCCTTAACACAATTATTGCATATGAAATAAAGTCCTTATTCATTAATGAATGTAAGAAAATAATGTATGGGTAAAAACGGTGGATGTCTCCCTTTTATTAAGATAGTCAAGTGATGGCCAGTGAATGATGTTGTGGGATAGAGTAACAAAAGGCAGTTGTGATATAGAGCCCAGAGAAGAACATCCCTAGCCCACAGCAGTAGGTCTTAAAGAAAAAAATACAAAAAAACAAAAAACACACACACACACACACGGCCTAGTCAATTAAGTGCCATATGTGATACACGCTTCAGCGATCATGTCTCGAAGTGACATGACTAATTGGGCAGAAGATTTTCCCGCAGTAGGTTGCCATTACTTTCTGCAGTAATATGGTTATCAACCAAGGCTATAGAACCCAATCTGTCCTACAATTTAACCCATAGCTGGAGAGAGAAATGTTGGATTAATACCTTTCCCAAGGGTATTTGCATGTAAGTGAATGCAAGGAATTCAACTGGATCCACTTACTAACCAAGTCCATAGAGAAACCATTGTAACTCTAGTTTTTCTTTTCAGGGAAATATTACAAGTAAGGTTTCTCTTCTGCTATATATATATATATAATTTTATTATTATTATTATGGACTCTCCCATCGATTTCGACGTATGAGTGTCTAACACAGACAGTCACACAAAGAATTGTTTGAGTGGTGAAGGCTTGTGTAGCACCATCCACACATTTTGGAACTGCTGATAACAAACAATTGGTTTCAGAAGTTTGCCACAGATAGCATGAACAGCAGACCTCAGATATTTAACTCATAACTGGAGAAAAAGGACGGATTAATACTTTTCCCAAGGGTACCAGTGCGTAAAGAATGCAGAGAGTTCGACTGGAATTGGAATATATATATATATATATATATATATATATATATTCCCCTCACACACACACACTATTTGTTGTTGCATGTGTGCTATAATTTCTTTGGATGTGGTATGCATATATATCTAATTTTGCGTAGCATTATAAAACTCTCTAAGAACAAAGCAGGTTTGTTATTCTTTGTCCTTTCAGCTATTCTGATACACATGTGAAGTATGTGCGTTGTTGTACAGTGGATATCGACTCAGAACGAGAAACCGGGGAGCCAAGTTCGAATTCCAGTTGAATCCATTGTATTCACTTACGCACAAATACCCTTGGGAAAGGTATTAATCTTTATAGTAATAATGGAGAATGCTTTTATAAATAAAAAATAAATAAATAAATAATTTTTGAGATGTTGCACTTAATGTTCTTAGATTTAAAAAAATGTCAAGTCTTCTTGAAATGTTTGTAACTGATGAACTGAATAGAACTGATTCATCTAAAAGAAATGGATGGATCACTTTACATTGACTTTTAGATGAATAGATCATTTCCTATTGTAAATGTGCCACTAAACACAAAGGGATACTGGGATTGAAAGACGATATTCAGTCAGTTAAGTGCCATATATGAAACACGCTTGGGCGATCATGTCTCGAAAGAGGCATGACTGACCAGGCAGAAAATTATCCCGCAGTAGGTTGCCATTGCTTTCTGCGGTAGACTGGTTGCCAGCCAAGGCTATAGAACCCAATATGTCCTGTTATTTAACCCATAACTGGAAGGAAGAGACAGATTAATACCTTTCGCCAAGGGTATTTGCACGGAAGTGAAAACAGGGATTTCGATTGGAATTCGAACTCAGCTCCTCGATTTCTCGTTCCGAGCCGATATCCACTGCACCACAATGCACATCCACTAGTGATGTGCGTTGTGGTGCATTGAATATCGGCTTGGAATGAGGAATCGGGGAGCTGAGTTCGAATTCCAGCTGAATTCATTGCATTCACTTACGCGCAAATACCCTTGGGAAAGGTATTAATCTGTCTCTTCCTTCCAGTTATGGGTTAAATAACAGGACAGATTGGGTTCTATAGCCTTGGTCGGCAACCAGTCTACCGCAGAAAGCAATGGCAACCTACTGCGGGATAATCTTCTGCCCAGTCAGTCATGTCTCTTTTGAGACATGATCACCCAAGCATGTATCATGTATCGCACTTAACTGAAGAGGATATTAGTAAACTATAAATAAGACAATGTTAACTCCTTACCCCATAAGTTCAGTCAGAAATGATCATATTCATTAAAACTCCCAAGCAAAATGATAATGTCATTAAAAGGCAAGGGGCTACTGGGTGTGAAAGATAATGTGAAAAATTTAGAAGGAACTGGAAACCCAATCTTCATCAGTAAACTCCTGTTCAAAAAATCAGAGAGGAATGTCAACCAGATAATAGGCAAATCTATCTAATCCTCTTGAGAAAAAACAAATAAGAAATAAATAAAATTTCTGAGTTCAGATAGAGATGTTAGGAATATAGAGTTGATGTAGACATCAGAAGGAACTGGAAACCCAATCCTAAACAGGAAACATTGGATAAACATCTGATTTGCCAGAAATTTCACTTTAACCATGAGGTAGAAATTGATGCTTTAGCCAAGTTAAACTATTCTTTACTTTCTAACCAAGAATTAATATCATGATTTCACATTTGGAATTAAACAAAAGAAAAAAATTTAAATCGGGAATTGCAAGTCAAAATCATTAGGGAATTTAACTATATTATGATTAGCAATCAAATTACAGAATTTAAACTAAATGAATTTCTAGATTTCCTTTAATCTGACAGACATCTGAATACAAGCAATTATATTCATTTAAAATAAACATAAGTAGCTTTTTATAAATCATTTTCAAAGTGTAGAGCACAAATGAAATTGAAAGCATAATTTGATACTATGTGCTCAAAATGGACATCTTTTTAGAACTTTAACATAAAATAGAAAGAAAAAAAATGATTACGCTTCTACTGCTGATATATCATTATTTCATTCAAGTGAAAAGTAGTATCCTCTGTCTTCTATGTTTATAACAACATTATTTCAACATTCTTTCCCCTAACAAGGCAGAACAATTTCTGGGATGAGTTATCATTATTTGAATAATTCAAAATTTGAAAGTGTTAAATCAAGGGAATGAATATATGAATATATATGACAAATAATAATACTGTTTCATTAAAAACAGAATATCTACTTAAATACGAGTATCGATAAAAAATAATGTTCAAACAATTTATTTCAAATTGTCGGTTGCTTATAACCAAGTTACGTTAAAATTCGTTGATTTCCATTATATATATATATATTTAGTGTATCGAGGCAGCAAGTAATTTTTTAAACATATGCTGTCAAATATAAGAGACAATGAATGTCTATTATGTTTAATCATGAGCCATTCTAAACGTCGTATTTTTGCTTTAAATTAAATTAAATTTAAATTTAAATTAAAGCAAAAATCGGATGTCTAACCGTACTGATGAGCTGTGATACAGCAAAATAAATCTGTCTGCGGATGACTACTTTTAGTGCAAAAAAATTTGTCACTTTAACTGAGCAGGTTCATGTGAACTTTAAAGTTTTGTGAGTATACCTTATGACATCTTCACTCATCAGGGCTGTGTATTTTTTGCTGTTGAGTCTCAGTCCCCTTTCCTATTTATAAGGAGCCTCGTGTTATCACACCAGGCTACTTATAACAGTATCCTCACAAAACTTCAAAATTGGCATGAAGCTACTCGGATAAGGTGACAAATCCTTTGGAATTAAACTATTAATGCCCTATCATCACCCTGATATTGAGAAATTTACGATAAAAACCTGCTCATCAAAAATATCTTTTATCATTAAAACTACTGGGAGAAAAAAAGAAACAAAACAAGAATCTTGGCACCAAAAATGATCACAACCCATCATATATATATATATATATATATATATATATATATAAGCAAGTTAAACTAATGAATATATATTCCAGTTTAATATTTACTTTGTATAAAAAGTGCTCAATACAGAAGTAGAACATTGATGTATAGACATGGTTAAATAAAAAAGACGAGGAATCCTATATTTTTCTCAGCTACGTGTTTCATCTTGTCATTGACTGTATCAAGGCAAAGAGATGAAATAAATTTTATTATAAATAAAGCATCTATAAACAAAAACTTGTTAATTACTAGAAGAAAAAAGCTCACAAATTATTCATAAGAAATTATTAAACATTTTAAAAAACATATATATATATATATATATATATATTTTCCATTTGTAAACGAGATATTACATAACCCAGGTTTCTACCATGAGTGGTGTCTTCAGCACGCCTGAAGACACCACTCATGGTAGAAATCTGGGTCACATAATAAGTCATTTACAAAAGGAAAATATTCAAAAGCTTTACAATTGTATTGAAGACTTTTTAATACAAATTTGCACTGGTCTAATTTTATTATGACCAACAACTAAGTAATTAAAGTATATATATAATTCACTCTCTTTGCTGGTCTTTTGAAGAGGAGTAAAGGTTCATTCTTTGTTTCTTTTTGAGGATTGGGTTTCTGGTTCCTTTTAAAGTCTTTTCATTCTCTTTCACTCTTAATTGTCCCTTGAATCTCAGTGGAATTATTGCTTTGTTTAGAGTGAATTATAAAAATAAATAAATACATAAATAAAACATGTAAACGAATGGCTATGACCATTTCTGACTGAATTTCTGTAGTAATGAGTTAATATTATTTATCTTATCTTATTTTACTAATGTCCTTATCTTAGTTGTTATTTTCACAGCATTTTAGCTGCTGTGCCCTTTAATCCTTTTCTGATATTTGTCAGTTTGTGTAACCTTCAAGGGATATAAAATTGAACCCTTTATTTAATCCATGGTAGGTAGATTGTTCTCACTCCACTGAAGGGGACTCAGAACAACAAACACCTGAAGAAGGCCAGAGAATACAATGTCCAAAACACTGAGAAAACAACAAAACAGAGGAGAACATTAGTCCAAACCTTAATTATGGCACAGTTTACACAGCATGAATAGTCAAGATAAACTCCAACTTATACAAAGATATGTCTATAAATAAACTTCATTAACATATGAAAAATTGGGGTCTGTAAGTTGGTATATATATATATATATATATATATATGAGAGAGAGAGACTGGGAATATTTTTAATTAAAGATTTAGGTTACAGTCATTTACTACTGTATTAAATCCACTGCACTTTACGACAACGGTAATACAAATAGCAGACACTCACTATTCTAATGCACAGAATGGTTGGTGTGAACCTATTCTTACTAAATTACTATATCACACACTATTTCAAGCATTTAACACAGGTAGGCTAATTATCCTAAAATTCTCACTTTGTACCCTGTAAGTCAACTTTAAATTTGGAGAGTACATAGCAATTAACCCATAGGTAGGAAGAGAAAAAGTGTATTTGTTAGGAGTTGCAGGTTCGAATGATATATTTTCCTAACAAAATTTCTTGAAAATATACAGGCCAGTAGAAATATATATGTTTTGTTAAAATGTCCAACAAAGAATATTTTAATTTAATTTTTCCAGTATTCTTGCATTATAAATTTTCAACTTTCCAAGCACTTTCAGCCTCTTCACAGGCCATTTACAAGGATGTTGTTTTTCCAGTAATGTTATGTCCTCCTGTTTGACAGTAATCTAATTTTTTTTAAAATTATATTACATTTAAATGAAACATTGGTGCTCAAATACACACACACACATTGCAATAAGTAAATTGTCAACATTTTTTTTAATTTCATGCATGTGTGATGATTGTTTTTTTTTTGTCAACTGCATGGTATAGTAGGATCAGTTGGGCACCATCCGCAAGCAAAAGAGCGAGCACCATGATGCAATTTCCTCTGCCAGAAATTTGAAAATGGCATGCTGTACTGCTTGGCATTCATGAAAGAAGCTCCAATATGACATTTTGGATTGTGTGAGTGTTAATCTGGAGACACTGCAGAGGATTCAGAAAGAGTTGGGTGAGTCTAATAATGATTACGAAGATAAGGCAGCTCAAAAACCCCACTCTAATAAGAAAAGAACTCCCATATTTGTTAGGGAGAACCTCAGACACAACACAAGCCTACATCAAGTGTTTTGAGGAGGTAGTATTGCCCGAGGTAAAGAGTGTGGCTGCTGGAAGACTATGTCAGGTAATAGGGATCTGCACTGTGCCATCCACACAAGCAGAAGAATCATGGATGTCAGAAAATTTATGTGACCACACCACCCTTTATATCTAGTCACCTAACTCCCCAGACTGCAACCCCCTTGATTGTTATATGTGGAGCACAGCTTAGCAAGAGACCAACAAAACTTCTTGTAATACCAAAGATGAACTGAAGGCAAGGAATACAGCAGCATTCACCAACTTAAACAAGGAGATCATCCAGAAGAGATGCAAGAGATTCCAAAATCGTCTGGAGGTCAATAACAATTTTATTGAAGAAATTTACTCTTTAGAATTTCATATTTTTGTCTAATTCTGTTAAATATATTTATTAAAATGAGATGTACAGTGTTATTTTCATGTTTGTGTAACTTAGACAACAATATATCCATTGCAACATATGTGTGTGTGCGTGTGTATATAGATATATAAACATATGCTGTTAAATATAAGAGACAATGAATGTCTATTATGTTTAATCATGAGCCATTCTAAACATTATATTTTGGCTTTCATTTCAAGTGAAAATAAAGACAAAAATTATCCAACATTTGGATAATCCTTTATTAAGTTGTTTCTAAGCTTTTGGCTCACATAAGCTAACTTATATCGTTGGGGGCATTCACTATTCTAATTAAGAAGACATGAGTTTATGCTAGTTGGTTTCCTATATAGAGAAGTAGTAAATCTATGTTATAAGTTAGCTGTTATAAAAAACTTAATTCAACGCACACAAATGATATTTTCTTCCAAATCCATATTTTATAAAGAATTACAAAACATTAAGCAAACACTTGTCAACATTGGAGGCCATCTACATTAAATCCAAACAACTCACACTTAATAAAATCATGTTTAAATACATGGTTCTGTTATCATTTCAAGCTCTCATGCGGTGTGACGTCATAGAATCGCATTACAAATTTACGAACTGCGTTTGCTATTTTTGGTAACTGTTATCGTTGTCTAGCAAAGTTTTATGTCAACGCTGATGGTGGGTGTTTTTATTTTAACATCCATGTAACCTCTATGAAGATGGCTCATGTAAGCCAAAAGCTTAGAACTAACTTAATAAAGGATTATCCAAATGTTGGAGAATTTTTGTCTTTATTTTCACCTGAAATTAAAGCCAAAATATGATGTTTAGAATGGTTCATGATTAGACATAATAGACATTCATTGTCACTTGTATTTAACAGTATATGTTTAGAAAATTATTTGCTGCCTTGATACTAGATATATATATATACAAACATACACACACAATATTTGACAGCGTATAAGGCACACTTCTTTTTTTTTTACAAAAAATATCTTAAAATTCCCCTGTGCCTTATATGCCATATGGTTGATTTTCGTTTTCTTTTACCTTTGGATATAAAAAAAGTTTTTGATAGCCTTGTGTACTTTTTTTCTATTATTTTTTCATTTAATTGTAATCATGGCTTGTTTAACCAAAATCATACTGCATAAATATAGCCTAGGCTGTACCATTTGCTAATACTTTTACTAATTACTAATTTTTTTCTTGATTTGCTCAACTGAAATTGGGATGTGTCTTATACATCCGGATGTGCATTGTGGTACAGTGGATATCGGCTCGAAATAACAATCGGGGAGCCGAGTTCGAATTCCAGTTGAATTCATTGCATTCACTTATGCGCAAATACCTTTGGGGAAAGGTACTAATCTGTTTCTTCTCGAAAGTTATGGGTTAAATAACAGGACAGATTGGGTTCTATAGCCTTGGCTGGCAACCAGTCTACCTCAGAAAGCAATGGCAACCTACTGTGGGATAATTATATGCCCAGTCAGTCATGTCTCTTTCGAGACATGATCGCCTAAGCGTGTATCACGTATGGCACTTAACTGACTGACTTATACATCCAAGCATCTTATATGCCATCAAATACAGTAAGTAGGATTTTAAATAGGAGAATGATTAAAATTAGCTACTCCTGTACCAACAACATGTACAAAATTATCAACTCACATAACCACATTTTAAGAAAGCCTGGTATTGAACGCTCCTGTAATTGTAGACCTAAAGGAAACTGTCCAGTATAGGGCAAATGCAAATCTACCAGAGTTATATATCAGGCTATCATTTCCCCAGAAGAAAATAAGAAAAACTATGTTTACATTGGAATTTCTGCAGAGGAATGGAAACAAGTTTTATGCCCATAGACACTCATTTCTTAATTTTGGGTTGAAACACCAGACAGATCTTTCTGGAAAATTTTGGGAACTGAAGGAGAAAGGCCTAAGCCCACAGATAACTTGGAAGATTATAGGTTCCACACATATTCCTAATAGTCTCAGAGATAGGTGTAACTTATATTTGGGAGAAAAAATTGAATAATAAAATACAATAATCAAAGCCAACTACTGAATCAAAGAAATGAATTAGTGTTTAAATCCCGGCATAAAAACAAATTTAAGTTTCCATAATATAGGCTTAACTCTATTAGCTACAATATTTCCATTTTTCTCCAATTATGCCAATGCTGAAGACCCCAAATTAACATTTTAAGATTAATATTCAGTTTTTTTTTATATATATATAACTTCGTTCCTTTACGAGAACAACCCTCTACCCTCCCCTGACTCCTATATCATGACCTTTCTATGACCAAAACTTCCATTTCAGACAAAAATTGCGTCCACAACATGAAGTTGACAAGACAGACAACTACATCTTTGTCTATTAAAATAGACTATTTCCTCACGTAAGTTGATTGAAATTATTTTGTTTAATATATATATTACAAAATTATACGGAAATTTACGAAACAGGCATTAGCTGACAATTTAAATTTTTGTTTTACATTATTATTTTTTAATGAATACTTGTATTTGAGTGGAAAGTCTGTTTTTATATATATATATATATATATATAAAGTTTTGAATTTAAAAATGTACTTTTTTTGGGCAGTATTTGTTTATTTTTATTATTGTATTTTATATTTCAGACCGAGGGCAGTCTGAAATATAAAATACAATAATAAAAATAAACAAATAAAAATAAACAAAAAATAAACAAAGAAAATAAACAAGTTTCTGATGAAGGACCGAGGACGGTCTGAAATATAAAATACAATAATAAAAATAAACAAATACTGTCCAAAAAAAGCACATTTTTAAATTCAAAACTTTTTATTAATATTCTTTCCTATACATATTAAGACAGTATACGTGGATCATCACTATGTTATTTGGACCTTATATATATATATATATATATATATATATATATATATATATATAGAGAGAGAGAGAGAGAGATAGAGTCAAACAGTACATTATAATTTCCACTGGCCTTAATCATTTGAGAAATCGTTTGGAAAATGTCTTTTTTCTGGCAGAAATCAAACACGCATACTCCCACACTGGAGAGATGCTGTCTTAAGGTCAGATGTGTCTTTACTAATCAACCCACAAAAGATTTCATGGTAAGCAAAAATCTTATATGAATAAGCTGGTCAGATACATTTATGTGAGAGTATAAAAACTATGTTTACATTTTCAAGGCAAGCAGGATGTCTTCTCTTTGAAATTTAGTACAACACATCCTATTTGACTTTCTTCAACTTGGCCTTGAGCCAGACTAAGGAAGAATTCATGAATATAAAGAGAAAGGTGGATAATGGGGAAGAGGAAATTTTGTATTACAAATCATTAAGATGAAAGCTTGAAATTTACTCTGCAGTAAAGAGCAGTAAATAATAAAAATATACATTATTTACATTGCTCGGCCTATTGTCTTCATCTTTGCTGCTATGTTTACAATGTTTAGGCCATTGTACACTCCAGACTTCTTCAGGCACTAGGAATTTTGAACCAGACCCTTTATTACAATCGCTGGGTTATATCATTCTCATTCCATGTGCAATGCCACTTCTAGTAGCCATGTAGTACATGGCAGTAAAGATGAGAACAATAGTCCAAATTATGTAAAAATAGTGTAAATACCACCTTTTGTTTTTGTTTCACCCCAAAAAAGCAGTACTGCTACTAGTGCACAGGGGACTACATAACAGGAGAGTGAAAGGTTACATAGGAAAAGAGTGAAGAGAAAGAGAAACCAGTTACAGGGGGTGCCAGGGAAAGGACAAAAGGAGGAAGGGGACATAGGGGTGAATAGAGATGCATGAGAATAGATCGAAAAGGAAGAACGAGATACAGGGGGGGATGTTGGAGAAAGGATAAGAGAAGGATGGAAGTCAAGGGGATAAGAAACGGCAATTGATGTTGCCTTTAAACTCTTGGAGATTGTAGCTATCAGGAAGGCAAGTATATGGAAACTGATAGAGTAGAAGTGGCGGCTACATTTGGTTGTTTTCACTGTAAAAGGGTGGAACCTTATTGCTAGTCTGGTTGCTCAAGTAAATTCTTGTAGAGGGGGCACCAGGGAGCTAAACTCGTCAGAGCAGAAGCCATGAAAATATTTCTAGAAGAGACAGACGGAAGCCACATCCCACTGGTGAGAAATTATCTAGAGTCGAGCTGCCAGGTCAGGATCAATTACATTGCAGATTTTTCTCTGGATCCTGTTCAAAACCCAGAGATAAATAACAGGGGCGCAGATATGACAAAAGTATTTAATGCATGAGTGGATGATTGATTTGTATATGCGAAAGATGGACTCAGGTGTGAAAAACTTCCTGGCCCAACACAGGGACCCAACCTTCTTAACAGTAGATTTAGCTATTGATTCAATATAGCCACTCCACTTGAGGTCGGCTGAGAGAGTGAGGCCAAGGAGGTGCAGTGTATTGCTTTCAGAGAGAGTAGCTTGAACCATGCTGATGAGAGGCAGGAGGGACTGTCTATGGTGGTTGATGAATAGCAGTTTCGTTTTGGAAACATTAAAGTTTAAGAATCATTTCTTACCCCAGTCTACCACAGAGTGGAGGTCCTTCTCAAGATCAGCAGCAAGATTTGCTTTGTCCACTTTGGAAGATTTCTTACTGAGGTAGGAGTAAATGGGATTTGATCACATCAGGGAGATCGTTGATTAAGATCAGAATGAGCGCTGGGTCTAGGATGTAGCTTTGAGGAACACCCGCATTTGTGTGATAGGATATAGAGGCATGACGACCTTCATTATGAGGTTTGATAGGAACAATTGCATCAAACCAAGCAAGCATCCAGTGATACCATAGCCCTGTAGCTTGTGCAGAAGGCTGGCATGCCAGACCCTATCAAATGCTTTGAAGATATCCAGGGCAACAGCTCGAGCTTCACCATTCTGGTATATGTACTTGGTGGTGGTTGTTAGCAAATCAGCAGTAGACTTGACAAAGCAGAAGTCATACTATCTGTTCGAGAATAGCTTATGGGCAGTGAGATGTTGAACTATTTCAGCATTGATTATAGCCTCGAACACTTTGCCGAAAATTGGTAGAAGGTTGACAGGGCAATAATTAGAGGGGACTCTAGGTTCTCCTGAGTTCTTAAATACAAGAACCACAGGAGAACTTCCAGCAGGCAGGAAAACAGGTAGCAGAGAGATAGGAGAAAGCAGAGTTCAGAGACACATTTTTTCAAGACAATGACTGAGATTCAGTCATCTCCACTCACTTTATACAGTTAAATGTTGAGCAAACGAGGTAATATGACTTTGAGAGTTAATCAAGAATAGGCTAAAGTTAATAAACAAAGAATTTCAAGGCAGAAAATATCTTTGAAATAAGACTAAGCAAATGAAGTAATCATTGGCAAAATTTTTAATTGAAATAAAATTTTCTGTTTGCTAGAAACAAATTACTAATTGGTTTCTGTTAATTATTGCAGCCTAATTGCCAAACAAAATTATTTGATTTGATCTTGGAGTTGGTGGCAAGTGCTAAAGATTATATTTATTTTCATTTTCAAAATAGACTTGTCAACCTTGATAACACTTTAGTATGAAAAATTATAAGAATAAATGAGATACTTTGCAAAGTAATATTTCTAATGAAGCTAAAAATTGCAAGAATCACTTATGTTGCCCTTAAACATTTTAATTCTCACCTTACACAAAAAACAAAGTATTTAATAAAAAGAAAAAAAAAAACTGTAAAAAAAAAATATGGGTCAAGTTTTGGTGCCCCCTTCCACTTTTATTTTACGTCGTTCTTAATTTTCATCAATGACTTCCTGATGTCATCCATTCTTAACTCAGTATTTACATTGATGATAACTATTTACTTCTGTCAATTTCCGTACAATAAGGTCAGATTGACAGCTAATTTTGAAACTGTTGTTAACTGGAGCAAAAAATGGCTTGTTATTTTTAATGCTTCCAAAATAAAATTGCTTTCTTTTAACAATCTTAGAAACCTTTTCTCCCTTCTATCAGCATGACTGATGCTAACCTTCAGGAGAGTGACTAATTGCAACTTCTCAGGTTAACATGGTCCTACTGACATGAAGTGTGAAATATTATATTGAATCAATTTCTAGGTCTGCTACTAGAAAAGTTAGTTCACTGTATCATGCATGACAATCTTTCTTGCCAGAATCTATTCTATATATTTATAAGTTTACTGTTCATTGAAGATTGCTGCCACATCTGGTCTGGTGCTTCTGCTATATATTTAAAGATTCTTGATAATATACAAAGAAGAATCTTCAATGTTATTGGTTTTAACCTGGCATATCATATTCAGTCACCTTCTGACCACTAATATAACTACTCAGCTTTTTCTATAAATATTTTCATAGTTAAGTACACACTTAGGAAATCATTCCTCAATAGAGACATAATGACTGGGTAGTTAAAATTCTCCCACAGTAAGTTACCATTACTTTCTGCAGTAGACTGGTTGCCAACCAAGACTATAGAACCCAATTTGTCCTGTAATTTAAACTTTAGCAGAAGTAACAGATTCATACCTTTTTCCAAGAGTGCTTTTGAATAAGTGAATGCAATGAATTCAATTCTAATTTGAATTTGGCTCTCCAATTTCTCACTCCAAGCCAATATCCACAGCACCACAACACACATCCTTTTCATGGTAATTGCGCTAATAAGCTTTTTTCTTTGGTACCAGACTTTACAATTTTAAGTGCAGTACGAGATCTCATCTTTGGCAAGGTTTCATCATTTTTACAATTGAAATGGTTATACTTAACCCTAAGTTCTATGGTAACAGTTTCTTCTCTTGTTCGTTTGTGGAACTTTCTTCTGGCTTACCAGTTAACTTTGATCTCCAAAAATTTAAATGCAATATCAACCATCATTATCTGTCTCCTTAATATCTCTTTTATTGGCCTCTCTCTCTTTAATAGGGTTTTACTTTTTACATATTCTTTCACTCTTGCATCATCGTGGCTTTATTACATTGCTTGTGGTGAAATGAGTTAAAAACAAAAAGAATCTGATTAAACTATGGAAATTGAATTATAACTCAAGCAGTTTTTCTGTCATATTAAAAACTGCTTGCTGCTCATTTCTGAATATGCCTCCTACTAGGTTGGCTAGCTAATTTCTGCTGCAGATGCCTACTCATGTGCATTTGTTATGGTCAACACCGCTCAGAGCCAATCTGCGATTTATATAGCAACCATGCTGAGTAGTTTCTGGGAGGGATAATCTGATGTGATCAGTTGTCAAGCAAGACTAATATGTCCAAGTCATCGTGGCCGATGGTTTGGGCATATTAGTCTTGCTTGACAACTGATCACGATGACTTGGGACCTCATGCTAGCACCATCATCAAAAGTTTCTGCTCAATTTCATCTACCAATTTTCACACTCAAGTCCTGGGTCAATTTATATTATGTTTTTCAGGCACCAACAGAAACACAGGGTAGGTCATCTTCCCAGATCAATATTATCAAGGGTCACCTCCTTAACAAATCAGACCTGGGTGAAATTCAAACCCAGATCTCGTGGTTGTGATGCTCGGGTTCTACCCACGGGGCCATACATACACATTAAAATAAAATAAGCAATAATTTAACCATTGTTCCCATACATATTTTCTTTTTAACTTATAAAATAATGAAAAGCATTGGACAGTTTTTTTAAAAAGGAGAATCTTGTGTACAAATAATGACAGCACAAATAGATGAGCACTGTAAGCTTTAACCTTTCCAAATCGAGTGCAGTGATATATAAAAGCTGAAAAGCAACAAGACAACACTGTGGCAAAAAGGCTGGCCCAAGCCAAAAACTGCTGCTGATTGCACTTTTTTTTTAAATAAAATGACATTGGTAAAAATAACAATAAAAACAATAAGATGCAGGATAATATCAACATTTGGCACTGGGTGGTTTTTTCAGATTTCTTTTTTTTTTTTTAAAATAAATATAAGATAAATTTCTCAAAATCTAATAATTAACAGGAACACTTTTGAAAAGATTTTTTTTTTTTGATATCTCAGTTTGAAGGTGTTATGGTGAAACACACCTATTTCTCAGATAATGGACTCTCCCTCTTATATTAATAAGCGTTAACAGGAAGTTAACTCGAGAAGTTCTTGGGAAGTTCTTAGAAGTTCTAGACAGTTCTTTAGAGTTCTATTAAAGTTCAGTAGAACTATTAGTTAGTTCCAGTTTGGACATAGTTGGACTAAGGCAGTTGATATTAGTCGGCAGTTAGCCGAATACTAAAGAGTCAGCTTACAGTGGAAGATTACCAAGTTAGTAACATTTTGAGTGTGTTATGTCGATTAGCAACCAACACAGTGCAATTATAACTTTCAGTGCAAAAACTACTCCACAACAGAAGATTTTAATAAATTTTACTCAATTTACAACAGAGGATTCTGAAATTAATGCACTTTCAATCTATGTTTGCCTTAATAAATTACTTTGTCTTTTAGCTTAAACTACATTCTTTAACTCAATATTTTGATCAAGCTTATGATGATGAATGACTAATGCATTGAGTGAATTGCTTTGTAAAAAGATTCCTTTAATGTTCATAATATCTCTTATTCTATTTTCTCAGTGTCTCACCTATGTATTTTCTTGGAACACTTTTTATAATATATTCTGTAAATTCCTGCTTCAAGTTTACTGTTGTTATTTTATCTTGTGCTAATTAAATTATTATTTTAGAAGTAGTTGCAAAAGATTTTAGATCAGGTTCAGATAATTTTTTCTTTGAAATTGTTATCAAGTTGGTAGGTCGTATTTCCAGAGACACTTCTAGTAATATATTACTAGAAATGCCTGTAGATATATAGTATGATATATCATACTATATTTAGGAACCAGATGCTCATTTCAAAGTAAGCATGTCTAATAGATGGGCTAGCTCATTCCTATTGCAGATGCCAACTCAGGCACACTTGGGTTTCAATACCGCAGAGCCATCTTGTAGCTTATATTACAACTATGCTGAGTGGGCCTTACAGTTTGTTGGTGAGAACAAATAATCTTTTGATCAGTAGCTGAATGGCCAGCATTTTTAAACCTCTGTCCAGAGGACTTGTGACTTAGGTCTACCTGTTGTATGGTTTTTAGGTACTTCCCAATGAAGCCATTCTTTGGGATCATCTCATCATGCTGATATTATTAAATCACCTTCCTGACAAATTGATCTTGGTGAAATTTGTAACAAGGTTTCATGGTTGGGCTACCAGCTTCGTTTTTTCTGTCTTCATATATTTCAGTTCAACACTGACCATGTTGTGAACCCTCTCCCACTCTATTAGTCATGTTACATTAAGATATACCAAGAGATAAATTGTGTAGAGTTTTCTCTTCATATGACTCCCCATCCCCCTTCATTCACAATATAACATTCCACAAACAACATGGTTAACAAATCAGTAAGAGATTTGGAACTGGACAACATTTCTACAGGTCAGTGAATGAAGCAACCAAACCATTATGAAGACCACAAAAAAAAAAAAAAAAAAAAAAAAAAAAGCTATTAAAAAAAATAGCCTTAGTTTCAAAATCAAATTTGACAGAAAATGGAGAAAAGACAAATAGAAAAGTAACTTTAATATTCCATGGAAACATACATCATTTAATTATGTACATGATGAAGGCAATGGATTTAAAGGTGTTCCTGTTGACTAACATTAAGTTAATAATGCACAGTGTCACATCTTGGGGACATTGGACATTAATGGCTTATAGGTAGAAAAATGAATAAATTAGTCTTTTTGTTTGCTTTTTTTTTTATAAACCTAGAATTAATAACGTTTGAAATGCCTAAAATAAATAACAGGCTTTTTAAAAGCCTATAATAAACTATATTTTTAGAAACCTATAATACCAGAATTTTATTTTTATAATTAGTCCTGGATTCTATGATGTGCAGTATAGTGTTAAGAAGTCATTTTAAAACATTTAATTACACTAACAATTCTAACAGTTTTAAATTGGTTTATATATTCTAAAGGTAAAGAGCTAAAACCTTTAAGACAAGGCAAATAGATATCCCTGCTCACCAGCAACACTCCGAAATTGATAGAAAGAATAGAAAAGTGTGCAAACAAAGAGGCCGCTATTGCTCAAGAGAAACCAGAAATGCTTAAAAGAAATTATAGCCACTTTTTATCAGAGTTGCTCAAAATAGCCAGCCAAAACATTTCTCTCATAAACAAAAATTACATTGCTCATGTCAGCCATATTTGTTTATGGGTCTATGTACATGAGCAACAGTCAATTTTTTTGTATTGTTCTACAAAAGAGAAAAAGGCTGGGAAAAAATATTTGAAAGAGTTCAAATTATACTTTTGTAAAATTTTGAAACCCTGAAAGGAAAAAAAAACCCCGTATTAGAATGTACAAATATTGTAATGTTTGTGATTGTAAAGCTCAATTCAGTTACACTGAAAACTGAAAAGTAGAAATATACATTCTTCTGTTTCCAATAATTTTTATAAACTTTCTCATTAAGAACATCAAAAGTTATTTTTTTCCTGTCAATACTTTTAATTCAGCAAAATGTAATTACTAAAGAGTCTACAGCTCTTATCAAAACTCTTATCAAAAGGCAAGCAGTCACGACCCTTATCAAAAGGCAAGCAGTCACGACCCTTATCAAAAGGCAAGCAGTCACGACCCTTATCAAAAGGCAAGCAGTCACGACCCTTATCAAAAGGCAAGCAGTCACGACCCTTATCAAAAGGCAAGCAGTCACGACCCTTATCAAAAGGCAAGCAGTCACGACCCTTATCAAAAGGCAAGCAGTCACGACCCTTATCAAAAGGCAAGCAGTCACGACCCTTATCAAAAGGCAAGCAGTCACGACCCTTATCAAAAGGCAAGCCGTCACGACCCTTATCAAAAGGCAAGCCGTCACGACCCTTATCAAAAGGCAAGCCGTCACGACCCTTATCAAAAGGCAAGCCGTCACGACCCACCCTTATCAAAAGGCAAGCCGTCACGACCCTTATCAAAAGGCAAGCAGTCACGACCCTTATCAAAAGGCAAGCAGTCACGACCCTTATCAAAAGGCAAGCAGTCACGACCCTTATCAAAAGGCAAGCAGTCACGACCCTTATCAAAAGGCAAATAATCACGACCCTTATCAAAAGGCAAATAATCACGACCCTTATCAAAAGGCAAATAATCACGACCCTTATCAAAAGGCAAATAATCATGACCCTTATCAAAAGGCAAATAATCACGACCCTTATCAAAAGGCAAATAATCACGACCCTTATCAAAAGGCAAATAATCACGACCCTTATCAAAAGGCAAATAATCACGACCCTTATCAAAAGGCAAATAATCACGACCCTTATCAAAAGGCAAATAATCATGACCCTTATCAAAAAAAAAAAAAGTGATCAAGCTTTAAATATTACAGGAAAATATTTTGCTTTTTTTTTTATAAAATAGAAAACAAATACAAAATGGCTAGATGGTCCTATGTAAAATTTAACATGAAAAATAAGGATTTTCTCAATCTATTTTTCCTGATTCACTAAAGAACTTTGTTGATTATTCTCCTGAAGAAAGGCTCTTAAAAAAGTATGAACAAAATTTTTAAAAATAAGCAATAAAACAAAGCTTACTTTGAAAACAAGTGCAGAAAGAGGCTTTTTGAAAGTGTTAACTTCCCTTACAGGTTTTCCTTTACAGAAATGTCAATCAAAATATGCCAATTTTCTTTCTTTAAAAAATGCTAAGTAATCAGTATTGAATAATAAACAAAAATTGTGGCATACATTGTTACTATTTTAATCCTTCACTTCCTTGATAAACTTTTTTTTTAAATCAGGGTTAGTTAACTATAAGGCAGAAATTATGACAAATTAAGCATACCTGTTGATTAATGCATAAAAAGTAAGATTGAATTTTAGTTTACAATTTCAGTATAAGATAAAAAAAATAAGATCTCATTTAATTTGCATATTTTGAAAAACTATTTTCAAAATGAAAATAAAAACTTTTTTTATTAAAAACAAAAAATGGGTTAAAATAACACAGTTTTTGAAAGATTCCTTTAGTTACATTACTGAAATAAAGTTAATTCAGATGAATCCAGGATGATGCAAAGCAAGTAAGAATGTAATGCTCTGTTAGGAACACAATTTGGAAAAAATTTCTTCCCTTCGATAATAGAACTGAATTATTCAAGAGAAGTTAAGCAACAAACAAAAATGTTTAGAAAATAAATAAAGAAAAATAAATTAAACCAAAATAAAAAAAAAGGCAAAATAAAATTTTTAAAAAATTGAAAAAAAAAAACTTACTTGAACAGATTTCTCTTGGTTAGATATTTTCATTTTGAATTCATCAATCTGTTAAAAAATATTAAAGTTGTTTCTATCAACAAAACCATTGTGTAACTCTTCAGGAAAAAAAAATCAAAAGATTTAAATCACTAATGTTTGTGCATAAGGACAAGTTTGTAAAACTATGATCAATTTGATTCAAAACTTTTCATCTAATGGATAAAACACTTTGTATAGTTAATGAATTAATTTGTTCTTTTTTAAAGCCTGTCAACATTTTGTGTGTTACTTAAAGGCTGAAATTTGTTTCAGATTCTAATCATAATTATATTTTGCAAATAAAATTTACATTAACAATTTTTTGAGAATAATTTTATAGATGCAATTCCTACTATTTATCCCATAACTGGGGGGATGGATTCATACTTATCCCAAAGTTATTTGTGCATGAATGAATGTAATAAACCCAAAGCTCATTGCTTTCTTATAACAAGCTGCTATCCACTACACCACCCAAACATCCCATTTTAAATAAAAAATGCAGCTCATAAATGGGAAAAGATATCTGTAAAAAAAAATCGAGAATGAGAAAAAAAATGCTTCAATGTCTAAGTCAGGAAATATTAAATTTAGACTTAAGAGATTAAATTTGAATTAATATTTTATTTTTATAGCCAATTATGGATTACGTTCTAAATCTCTTATTTTTGATTTGGTTAACAGCATATCAATACCTTATGGATCATTTAATACTAAATTTAATTTTCTTGGGAGCTTTAACTTTTTTCAAAAATGTATTGCTGGTAAGTTTTTTTTTTGTTTTTTTTTTGTTTTTACTATGAAAATGTATTTTTATATTTTCATGTTTTGAGCTCAGTTTAGGGTTTACTATTTGCCCATAGCTGGGACCCTAACAAGTGCTACCACCCCAGGTCAGAGTGAAACTGGGAACAACAGCAGTTAAGAGGTAGTTCCACACCCCTTTAAACTTTCTTATCAGAGTCCTTACTGCCAAATCTATTTGAGCATCATATCCAAGACAACTAAATCTCTGATCTCCTTCCTCCAACACACAACCAGTGTCAAATACACATTAACTTTCAAGCATATAAACTAAGTCACATGAAATGCAAACAAAGGGTAGAAATATTTTACCATTGCATTGCATGTATCTTTCTACATAAGTGTTCTGCGATTTTTATCTACACAATTGATTATCATTTGTAAGAAAACATTTTGCTTGTGGTATCATTCATTTATCCATCCATCTATTATCCTTGGACCCAATGCCCATTGATGTCAACAGCATCTTACATAATTACTCTCCCATGGAATGGTCCATAGTTGTTTCAAGTCTAATGTGTTGTCTTTTCAGACAGACATTATCAGCACCCCATGTCTAACCATCTTTGTACAGATTCAGGTGGACAGTTTTTGAATTCAGAGTTTTTCTTCAGAGACTGAAAAAAAAAAAAAAAAAACCCAAGGCTAGAGAGGCAAAATTGCTCTTTCAACAGTGTATCTACTACAGTGAATAATGTTAGATTAACAACTCCTGAAACACCCCACCCACCCCTGACAATAATTACAGGTGGTGCAAGATTTGAAAGAATCTCGTCCTTTTCTTGGTGACTTTGATAACGAAAAAAACTCTTCTCAGCATGAAAGTACATCAGCTTCAGACACTAAAGGTTGTCTTGATCTCTTCACATTTCATTAACTGATTTTTGTAATACTGGAATGCTGATGTCATGGACAGGTGTGTTTTTTCATTGCTCAAAGGAAGTGATGCCATATTTTGAAACAAAAGTTTTGATTTTTTTAATTATCTATTTATTCTTATATTTTTTGTTATATTATTATGCATTTATAATCAACTAGCAGTATAGCACGGTGTCACTCGGATGTAATGAAAGCTTTAAAACTAATCCATAGTCCTGGAGCTCCGACTCAGCCTAAAGAATATCTGTGAGAAGTTTGGTGAGAATTGGATAAAAATTGTGGATTTGTATAAAGGACATGCAGATAGATAAACAGACACACACACATACACACAAACATCTTGCCTTTTATATATATATATATATATATATATATATATATATATATATTATTGATTTTCTGCACTATTGTAAGAACTGCAACCATGAAACTTCTGAATATCGTTTCTTATGTCTTTGTCTATGAGTGTATCAAATTTGATTAAAATCTAACCACTCCTTCTATAACCCGATTTTTTTGATTATCAATTTTTGATATTTATCCAGGGTACCTCAACACAAAATCTAGCTAAGAACACTCACAGATGCTTATAATACAACTGTGTAAATTTTCAAGAAAATCGGTTCAGCTGTTTCGGAGTCTATAAGTAATGGACACACACCCACACACACAAAGTTTCATTTATAAATAAGTTTAGATAATTATTAAAATACATATGCTTATTTTTTAAGATAAGTCATGATATCCATTGTTTTACTTTTATTTTTTAAAATGTTATATAACAAGTTTAACTTAATTACTTTATTATTAAGCATGTCTCACTAAGAATTATTAAAAACATTCAACACCCTGTATTTGTTAAATTACTTATAAAATAGTATTATTTATGCCAATGTATATTTCAGTGCAACATTTCTCTTTTTATGAACATGTAACTTTCAAAATTGTGAAGAAATCATTTAGAGTCATAATGTTTCTTTTGTTTTTCTCTAACTACAGTATTGTCAATTTCCTTCCCTACCATTTACTACTCAAGCATTTTTTTGTTTTTAAATATCATTTACCTATAATTTTATTCTTTTATCTATTGTCTGGAAGTAACATTTTTTTATTTGGACAAGAACATATTTTCAAATTTGAGTCTAACATTCATTTATTGGAATGGTAAATTTCATATTGTCATAAAGCTCTGCTGTTTGTCAATCCAGTGGCTAAATAAGTTATTTTTTTTTGGAAAATTCATAGTAATGAAACTAATTTGAGCTCTATGGAAGTTTTGTATTTTTATTTTATTTTTAAAAGGTATTGCTATACCGGTTCATTTTTTTTTTATGTATTTTTTTTTCTCTTTATTGAACCTGTAACAGATTATACTAAGTTATACTGACTTATAATAATTTAAAACTTAGCAATTTGTTTTTCTTAATAGGAGTAGACAGGTTCTCTCGCCTTGTTCATACTCCTCTCTCTTGAACAGGAGGAAAGGCTGGTTTCTTGTTTCTTCTTTCGAAAAAGGTTCCTGTTTCCATTTCTCAGGCCTTAATAGTGGTGCTGTCACAAATTTGGAGGATGTGTGTGGACAG
Source organism: Ascarosepion bandense (assembly GCA_037127315.1). NCBI lineage: Eukaryota > Metazoa > Mollusca > Cephalopoda > Sepiida > Sepiidae > Ascarosepion > Ascarosepion bandense. The sequence goes on along the minus strand of JBBBDQ010002462.1, from coordinate 815,165 downwards.
TAGCAATGTCTCTTTATGCTGAAGGTACTGGGTCGGCAGCTTTCTGGTTACTGCTTCCAACTGTTAATTAGGAGCCTGAACTCTTGCATAGCATCTTGAGAGGCTGCTCTACTCAGCAGTTGAATAATATCGAGGTTCTTGCAATGCTATGTCTTGCATGAATGGATGGATGGATGTCTCTGCAAGTGACCCCGGTGGCCAACCGTGAGACTACATTATGCTGCAGTCTGTGCCAGTTTCTTTCCCACACATGTCGCATTTGACAACCGACAGCTACTAATACTCTAGGTTTTTCTTTACCAATAATACAAAAATATGACCATAAACAATCAAATATATAAAACTCAACCAGTCAAACAAAAAACACCTAAACACCACAACATTTCTTTCTCTAACATGTTTGCAAATGTATTTGTGTTTAGTGATTTTAATGCCCATCATGACAGGTGGCTTAAACACTGTCACCAATCTTGCTGGCATCCAAACCCTGAACTTCTCAATCACTCAATCTCGCAAACAAGTGGTGAACTTCACCACATATTTCCCCCCCCAGTAACCCTGAAGGACACACTTCTCTTCTAGATCTCTTCTTTACTTTGGACTTATAGCAGCTCTGCCCTCTTGGCAACTCTGATCACGTGGTGGTGTCTATAAATATCTCTTTCTGCTCCCCTCTCCTTCCAGGAACCTCCTACCAACAGAATATCTTTCTGTTATCAACATACAAATTGAGACTTATTCTGGGATTTCCTTTGCGGCGTCGCTTGGAACAAATTTTTAGTCTCCCTGTTAAAGACTGCATCTCCGAAGTCTTTTCCTGGGTGAAAGCCGGCATCGATGCCTTCATTTCAGCAAGGAAATTCCAAGTTAAATCTTGCTCATCTCCTTGGTTTTCACCTGCATGCTCAACTGCTATTGTCCACAGGAATCATTTCTTCTGGCTGTACCAGAGTGACATGTCTGATTACAATAGATGTGTCTGTCTTCTCGTAATGAATGCAAGTGTGTCTTAAATGTTGCAAAGTTATTGTTTGCTGATAAAATGAAATGCATAGCATCTTGCAAGTTCGATTCTAGAGATTACTGATGGTTCTGCAAGAAATTGCTGAACAATAGCAAACCCTCAATCCCTCCTCTATTCAATCAATTCAAAGTCCTTATATCTACAGCAAACAAGGTTGAATGCTTTGCTCATAAATTCTCTTCCAACTACACACTTGACTGGTCTGGAGTACCCATATTCGTTTTCCCACCTAGAACAGAGGCTCAACAGTACAACATATGCATAACCAAATTCTGGTCTTGGACATCATTTCTAAGTTAGACTCTCATAAAGCAAACAAAGGTGATGGAATCCCAGTCATTGACCTAAAGAAATGTACCTCTGAAGTGGCTCCATCATCTCCAAACTTTACAACTATTGCCTTTATTCATACCTTTCCCAAGGGTATTTGTGCATAAATGAATGCAACAAATTCAACTGGAATTTGAATTTGGCTCACTGATTTCTCGTTCCAAGCTAATATCCACTGCACCGCAACACACCCATGCAAAATACACCTCTCAACCAGACAAGGCCCCAAGACAAGGTATCACAAGACTGCAATCTGCTCTTGAGGTGTCAATGTTCACCGAGTCCTGTAATTCACATCAGTTCTCGCAGCTGGTTGCACTCTTTATTGACAGACAAGCCAAGTGATCCCCCGCCTGTCTACCTAAACTATGTAGGTTGCCAATTTCAGCATACTTCAAAAGTCAGTAAACAAACTAACACAGCAAACCTTTGCTTGTTTGGTTGGTCCTCTATCAAATGTCGGACAATGGCAGTCAAGTGACAAAAGTTAAAAAGTTTTATAATTGTTAAAATTACTCAAGTGTTACAACTAGCAACAAAATATAAAGACATGAATTTGACTTATTTTTCAAAAACATTTTTTTTAATCGTGTCACCCCAAGCAAGGCATTCCACTGCCACTATAGCGCAGGGGGTTACATAGAGCAATTGGGTATAGGAAATGTCAGAAGGAGGGTGATAGACGACTTAGGATGTACATAGGGAGAGAGTTGGAGAGAGTGAATGTGAGTTAGTGTGTTAGGAGGTTTCTATTGACCCTACATTTAAACTCCTGGAGGTTGTAGCCATCGGGGAAGCAAGCATGCGGTAGGGAATTCCACAGGTGGGAAGTGCGAGGAAAGAAGCTGTTGGAGTAGAAATTGCAGTTACATTTGATCGGTTTCACTGTAAAAGGGTGGGACCTAGTTGCCAATCTAGTATCTCGTGCAAATTCACACCTGGGGGCACCAGTGATTTAAGTTCATCAGAGCAGAAGCCATGAAAGTATTTATAGAAGAGGCACAGGGAAGCCACGGTGAGAGAGGGACTGCAGCCGGTCAGCCAAGTCAGAATCAATCACATTACAGATTGTTCACTGTATTTTGTCAAGAACCCCAAGGAGGATAGCAGGGGCACCCGACCAGATGTGGCAGCAGTACTCAATACACGGGCGGATGGTAGATTTATATAAGTGCAGGATAGATTCAGACGGAAAGAATTTCCGGGCCCTGCACAGAGAGCCGACTTTCATAGCAGCGGATTTAGCAATAGTAGTCATTCCACTTGAGATCCGCTGAGAGTGTCAGGCCAAGCAGGTGTAGTCCCCTACTATTTACATTTAATATTACTTTGTTCTAGAGTTAAATGAGATACAAAGAAACAAGTACTGGTAGTCAATAACACCAGGACTGGTCAACTTTTTCACATTCCTTGTACATGCTAAGAGCAGCAGACGAATTAGGTACTTCTATTATTTTCTCTCTCCCTCGATATATATATATATATATATATATATATATATTGTAATGGTTGTTACAATGGTTTATAAATTCATAGTATCACTATATAAAAACTTTTGCGTTTCGAAGCTGCTACGTGCACTTCTCATCGGGTGATAAGTTGAAAAATGCTTCGAAACGCAAAAATTTTTGTGTAGTGATACTATGAATTTGTAAACCATTGTAACAGCCATTACAATATAATGTTCTACGTTGTATCGAGCACTATTTATAAAAGTAAATGCATGAACAGTAGGTAAAAAAACCTACGTGTTCTACAACTTTGTTACTATATATAAGAAAAATTAAGACAGATGCGTTATTTCATGAAATAATGCATCTGTCTTAATTTTTCTTATATTTGCTCTATATGTATTTATATGAATATATGTTTAGAGCTCTCTTAGAGAGTTATCTTACCATTATATGTAAAGGATACTCCTTTGGATTCTTCTATTATATATATATATATATATATATATATATCTCAAGAAAGTACAATAAGAAATTTACTGTTCCTTAACATTTATTTTTAATTTTACAGTGCTCAATACAAAAGGAGAGGTAAATATTTTGAGTTTTGGGAAAAAGTTTTCCATTAGTCAACCCAAAAATGTTCACTTGAAGATGAAGTCATAGTAAAAATATAATTCCGAAACATGGGAAATGCTGTGTTGTAAAAACATTAAAATAATTATATTACAATAACTGTTTGTGGGTACCATGACACAACTGACTCCACCCGAAATTTGGAAACTGCATGCTGTACTGTTTTGCATTCATTCTGGAAGCCCCAACATGGAATTTTCCAGAGTGTCTGGGTGTCAGAGAGTTCAGAAAGAGTTGGATGATATATCCAGACTCAACACGGGGGCCCACATAAAGTGCCTTGAGGAAGTAGTGCTGCCCTGGGTCAAGAGGGTGGTTGCTGGAAGATCCTATGTTTGGTAACAGCAGTCTGCACCATGCCACACAAGCAGGAGAACACAGTCATGTCTGTCAGACAATTTCAGCACCTATATTACCAGTTACATCTAACCACTTAACTCCCTAGCATGCAATACCTTTTATTATGTGGGGCACAATTGAGCGAGAGATCAACAAAACTCCTTGCCATCCCAAAGATTATCTGAAGACAATAATTATGGTAGCATTCACCAATTTTAACAAAGAGACCATCTAGAAGAGAGGCAGAAGATTTCAAAGTCACCATCAAAGAGACCATCTAGAAGAGAGGCAGGAGATTTCAAAGTCACCATCAAAGAGACCATCTAGAAGAGAGGCAGGAGATTTCAAAGTCACCATCAAAGAGACCATCTAGAAGAGAGGCAGGAGATTTCAAAGTCACCATCAAAGAGACCATCTAGAAGAGAGGCAGGAGATTTCAAAGTCACCATCAAAGAGACCATCTAGAAGAGAGGCAGGAGATTTCAAAGTCACCTGGAGGCCATAATTTAAGCCAATGGTAATTTTATACTAAAAAAAAAAAAAAAAAAAAGAATTTACTCTTTAATATTCCATTGGGTAATTTTGGTAAATATATCTGTTAAAATGAGATGTCTGTGTTATTTTCATTTTTGCATAATTTATACAAAAGTTCATCCATCACACCATATATATATTTATTCATATACAGAGTGTACCAGAATGATCTATTTCAGTGAAACTGAAAAGTTTTTCAAAAACTCCCTTTCATTTCTGTTTTTATTTTAATGTAGTAGAAGCGTGTAAATTTCTCGTTTTGTTCATAATTCTCATCATTTCTTTTATAATTTTATTTTCATTTCCTTTCAAAACCCTATTAATAATGAATACACAAGAACACATCTTTGTTGACTACATCCCATATTTGTCCACATGCAGTTTCATAAAAAACAAAGGTTTTTCACCAAAAGATCAACAGTTTAGCTGAGTTTAAAGAACACATTAGTTAGTGATGCAAAACATAAGTCCTGAAACACTTCAAAATGTGTTTCACAAGGCAAAGGATAGATTTGAAATTTACAGGGATACAAACAGAACATATGGTGAAATGTTCAATAAAGTTTCAAAGTAAGATATATGAATCTATTTGTTTTGTATTACAATATAGTAATAAACATAAAATTATGTCAGTTTTTTTTTTAATTTGCCTGATTTAATTTAAATAGTTAATTCTGGGATACCTGTGTGTATGTGTGTGTAGATACACACACAAAAATAACATTTTTGGTTTGGTAACTCATTAAAAACCTGTTTCATACTTATTAATGGCTGTTAATTGGTTACTAAATCAAAGGTTTTTTTATGTGTATTAAAAATTTCTTTTTAAAAGTACTTAAAATAGAGAACTTATATATATATATATATATATATATATATATATATTGTTTTTCACAGAAGGGATCATGCAGAGAATTTTTCAGCATAAAAAAAGAGAGAAATTTAGACAAATCACATCGTAATATTTTTACATCAAAAATCTTTCATTATGAAAATAATTACTAAATGTCTTCCAGAAGATTATGTATTTGAAATTATTTTAGGAAAAAAAAAAGTTCCATATTGAACAATAAAATTATAAAAATCCATATTATTGCATTTATTTGTTTCTAGCCAACTCTTTTTGTAAACTATTTGAGTCAACTTCAAAAGAAAGTTACAATGGAAAAAAGATTATCATTAAATTTACTCCCTCACAAATTACCCTACACTATGTATTATAAACAAAAAAGGGGTTATTTTATTGTTTTGGTTTTTTTTTTGCACTCACATTTTTGACTCATGTGCAAATAAGTAAATAAATAAGGGATTGTACTCTAAATGTGCGGATGTGCCGTGTGACGCAGCGGATATCGGCTTGGAATGAGAAATCGGGGAACCGAGTTCGAATTCCAGTTGAATTCATTGCATTCACTTATGCGCAAATACCCTTGGGAAAGGTATTAATCCGTCTCTTCCCTCCAGTTATGGGTTAAATAATAGGACAGATTGGGTTCTATAGCCTTGGTCGGTAACCAGTCTACCGCAGAAAGCAATGGCAACCTACTGCGGGATAATCTTCTGCCCAGTCAGTCATGTCTCTTTCGAGACATGATCGCCCAAGCGTGTATCAAGTATGGCACTTAACTGACTGACTGACTCTAAATGTGCATTGTAGTAAAAAGGATATCGACTTTGAATTAAAAATTGTAGAGTCAAGTTCTAATTCCAGTTTAATTTGTTTCAATCACTTATGCACAAATACACTCAAGAAAGGTATTAATCCATCCCTTCTCCCTCCACCTATGGGTTAAATAGCAGGACAGATTGTGTTCTATAGCCTTGGATGACACTGCAGAAAGAAATGGCAACCTACTGCAGGAAAATCTTCCACCTTGTCAGTCATGGATGGAAAGACACATAATCACTCAAGCGAGTACCACATATGGCACTTAACTGACTCAAAATTAACATTGGCTATCTCCCTTGAAATCTCTCTTGCCAAACCCAGCATGCACACACACACACACTTTAGTTCAAGGTGACTCTTTAGGTACCTTCACTCATTTTCGATAACTAAATTTAAAATTGAATTTTTAAAAATAAAAAAGTTTTCTTGAAACTTTTATTTTAGATTTAATTTACTCTCGCCTCCTATAAAAATCTGGTGCAGGCGTCAAAGCTAACCTCGCAGCCAAGATTGAAAAAGACCTCCAATCCATATTGGACTGGGGTAAGAAATGGTTAGTAAATTTTAATGCTTCTAAAACGAAACTACTCTCAATTAACCATCATCGACAATCTCACCTACCTCCCATTAGCATGGACCAGGCTTGCCTCCCAGAGAGTAAAACACTGCGCCTCCTTGGTCTCACACTTTCAGCAGACCTCAAATGGAATGACTATATCGAATCCATTGTTAAATCCACTGCTATGAAAGTCGGTTCTCTGTGTAGGGCCCGGAAGTTTTTTTCCGTCTGAATCTATCCTGCACATTTATAAATCTACCATCCGCCCATGCATTGAATACTGCTGCCATATCTGGTCGGGTACCCCCGCTGTTCTCCTCGGGCTTCTCGATAAGGTTCAGAGGAGGGTCTGTAATGTGATAGATACTGACTTGGCAGACCGCCTGCAGTCTCTCTCCCACCGGCGTGACGTGGCTTCCCTGTGTCTCTTCTATAAATACTTTCACGGCTTCTGCTCCGATGAACTTAGATCACTAGTGCCCCCTAAATACGAATTTGAACGAGATACTAAATTAGCAACTAGATCCCACCCTTTTACAGTGAAACTGATAAAATGCAGCCATAACTTCTACTCCAACAGTTTCTTTCCTCGCATTTCCCGACTGTGGAATTCTCTTCCAAACGATTGCTTCCCCGACGGCTACAATCTCCAAGAGTTTAAATGTAAGGTCAATAGACACCTAACACACTAACCTGCTCCCATTCTATCAAGCACTCTTCCCATCTGCCTAACCCTCATCCTTGCTATCCTTACTCATCTGTCACCTTCCTACTGACATTCCTTATGTCTAACCACTCCTTCTCTTTACCTTCGCCTATGTAGCCCGATGCGCAATAGTGTCAGTGGAATCCCTTGCTTGGGGTGAGATGATTAAAAAAAAAAAAAAATTCAAAGCTAAATGATTCAATTTACTATTTCCAGTAAGGAAAATACTCTGGTTTATTACAAACAGAAATTATTATGTTGATTGGAATTTAAAATTTTTCAACTCTTTTAATCTTTCAATTTTTTGGCCATTTTTAAGCAATCGACACATTTGTAAACGAAAGTTAATTCTCGGCTTTAAAGCTCTTATAAAAATAAAATTTACATCTGTGACACATTATTTTTGGAAAATTTGCAAAATTAATGTTAAATTAATCAGATATACACAAGTATTACTAATTTATAGCATGAAATTTAGAATAACCTATTTCTTAATCACAGAGTTAAACTTTTGACCTGTCCACCATATTTGAAATGTGTTAGCTCACAGATGTGAGATAAGGGTATGACAATCGCAAATGACATAACTATACTGAATTTTTTTCCATTGAGAGGAAGAAACCCTGAAATACATAACCTTTTAATGTACACATAGAAATTACCATAAGAAAAAAAAAAAACTTCAAATGCACAAAAATAAAATATTAAAATTTTAAAATTACAAAGGCACAACAACTTGTATTAAACTTTAATTTTTGATTAGTAAATGTAATCTTCACTTAATAAGTTTATAAACTCCAACAAATCTTTAAAGTATTTTTTAAATATTTTTTAAAATTGATAAATTATTATAACAAAAAAAAATGAAAACAATTCTTTAAAAATTTTATTATTAAATCGAAAAAACTTTTTCTTCAGACTATAATTTCCTTAATTTAAATTATTTATTAAAGAAATTAAAAGCTTATAAAATTAAATAATGTCATAGTTATATTGCATTTTTTATTTTACTATTTGGAGCAGATTTTCAGAAATAAAGGCAAAATGTTTAAAAAAAAATAATGATTAACATTCCCCAATAAGTCCTGTGTTTAACTAATAAAACCAATTTTTACAACAAAATTTAATTTCTTAAAATTTCATGAATTTACTTGGAGGTGGGGAGGTAACAGATGTAAAAAATAAAAAAAAAATTATGAAGATTTTTTATAATAATAATTTCAAAAATAATTTAATTCATTGTGAATAAGTCCTGAAAGTTTTATTAAAATTCGACAATTATTTGACTCTTGTAATAGTTTCCAAATTAATGTGTTTGTCACCAGAAAAAAACTGAGTTATTGTTTTCCATTGTAAACTTTCTTAACAATTTGGTTACCTGCTAACTAAAATCAAAACAAGATTATTTACCCAAATTTCCAACGTGTTAGAAGAGATTAAAATTTTTTTAAAATAATTTAAAAATACTTTGATTTTTCTTATCTAAACTTATTTATAAATGGAACTTTGTCTTTGTGTGTGTGTGTGTGTGTCCATTATCTATAGACTCCGAAAAGGCTGAACCGATTTTCTTAAAAATTTACAGTTGTACTATAAGCGCCTGCGAGTGTTCTTAGCTAGGTTTTGTGATGAGGTACCCCCGATAAATATCAAAAATCAATAATCGAAAAAAATCGGGATATAGAAGGAATGGTTCAATTTTAATCAAATTTGATACACTCATAGACAAAGAAATAAGAAACGATATTCAGAAGTTTCAAGGTTGCAGTTCTTACAATGAAAAAAACTTATTTGATATCGATACCAGGAAATCAAAATTTGACTTACATCCATTCATTTTTATTTCACTCTACGGTTTCACTTTAACTGGAAACAACTATTGCTTTTCAGTGTTTTGTGCCAACGTCCAAAGAGTCTGAGCTCCAAGACCACAAATTAGTTTTAGAGCTTTCATTACACCCGAGCAACGCCGGGTTATACTGCTAGTTATTAATAACAAAGATTTTGATGAAAAAAAGTTACTTTTTATTAAATTTGGGGCCTTTTTATCCATATTATGCTGTTTTTTTTCATCGATTTAGTGAGGTACCTACTCTACGTTATCATTGAATTGCAAATCATCCTCATATGGTTTTGAATTTGATAAGTTAGCACATTTTAAGAGTAACTTAATAAAGCACAACCACTTTAATCTGGCAGCTCCCATGGTCAGGCACTTTTTTTTTTTTAATCAGTCATCATTAATTTGTGAAGTGACTATGAGGGTAACAACACTGCAGACAGCAGCAGAGTGCTTTGGTAATACAGTCTTGCTCATTTCTTGCATATAACTGCAATCATACTTACCCATTCAGGATAGTCTCTATTAATTTTTGGTTTTAGGTTTTATTTTTAACGTTTGTATTGCATGAAAATAAAAATGATTGTTTGGAAGTATTAATGATTGTTTTATTTTCTGTTTTATGATTTGTTCTATTTTTGAGAACAAAGAAATACATAAGTGGAATAAACTGCCAAAACTGTTTAAATAAGGTTTTTATTTTAGAGATGACTAGCAGTAAAGCCCGACATTGCTCGGGTGTAATGAAAGCTTTTATATATATAATCGATTTTCTGCACTATTGTAAGAACTGCAACCTTGAAACTTCTGAATATTGTTTCTTATGTCTTTGTCTATGAGTGTATCAAATTTGATGAAAATCAAACCACTCCTTCTATAACCCAATTTTTTTGATTATTGATTTTTGATATTTATTGGGGGTACCTCGACACAAAATCTAGCTAAGAACACTCGCAGACGCTTATAGTACAACTGTGTAAATTTTCAAGAAAATTGGTTCAGTCGTTTCGGAACCTATAGGTAACGGACAGACACACACACAGACAAAGTTCCATTTATAAATAAGTTTAGATAGATTTCTGTCATCCACTAGTAGCCTGGTCCCAAGGGTACTAGATTAAAGAGGTCAAAATGTATTTCCAGATTCAATGCACTGTTTCAGCTACTTACAATTTATATAAACATAGAAAATCCATTTTTTTAGTATTATATCGATTTATTCAAAATTAAGTAGTTACATTTAGTCAAATAGCAACAGTAAAAAAAATTTTAAATGAACAATAAATACAAGTAGAACTGCTTTCTTGATTGACTATCTGAAAAATCACAATAAAATGGGTTAGACTTGACTGGTTGGCCTAGTACCAAATTCTTGAATTCTTAATTTACATTCTCAATGCATATTCTATAGAAAAGTTGGATCTAAACATTTTACATAGAAAAAAATTATCATAACAGGCAATAATCATATTGCTTGCATTATTGTTTAAAGATTAAATTTTAATAATTTTCATTTTATTGATGCTGTTATTTTACATTTGAATTTTGCAAGGATGAATGACAAGTGTCATCAAAAGAAGTTCTCCCCTCCTTTCAAAAGATCTTTCATTACTGTTTAATTTTAAGAGAATTTGACAATATTAAAGCTATCATCAAAGTATGAAAGATTTTCAACAAATTCCTCAAAAAGATTGATTCTTGACAAAAACTGAACAAAGCAACAAATTAAAAACAAATTAAATGCCATGCAAATACTATTTTTTGCAAACAAAAAAAAGGAAACTTTTGTTTTACTGCAAAATAAAATAAACTTCATAAATAAAAACTGCAAAATAAAATTCATAAGCAGAACCAAAGACAAATGCTAAAGCATTCATTAGCAAAGGCAAAAACTCTCCAAGACAGTATCATTATAATTTAGTTTCTGAAGTTTAGACATTGACACATTACTAAAGTATACTGTTCGTTTTATTTTATTTTTAATGCTCAATACTTGCTATGAAGCTAAACAAGGAGATAATGAAAAAGTAATCAGTATCATCCAGTTCCCAAAATCTGACCAAATATCAGAATTTGTTTAGCAATCCTTCTTGGTCAGACTGAGAACTTTTTAGCACACCCACAAAGTCATAACAAAATCATCAAAATACATTGCTACTTAAGAAATAGAAGAAAAGCAAAACATTTTGATTAAATTAGTAAATAACTAAAAGTACAATAAATAAAACAAAAACAATGAGATTTTTTCAGATTATAAATAAGCTATTATTATTATTATTATTAGTTGTAATAGTAGTAGAAGTAGCAACATTCATCACTTTAATGTATGGTATAAAACAATAAAATCAAGTTATTTGAATCATAATTTCTGGAAGCCAGGGTTACCAGATCAATAATGTATTTGGACAAGCTTCTTGACCCCCATAGCATCTGTATAGATTATGAAATTCACCCATTAATATTCACTGTTCCAAAAATGGGATGGTGGACATTTAAGAGTTATAAGTAGAAACCTATAATTAATACTAGATATTTGTTTTATACACATACAATTGATATTGAATTCTTAATTTTTCTAATACCAACATTTATGATGGGCACTAATATATTAAATTTTCCAAATAAGGAATTTGTTTCGGAACAAGATTTTTTTTTTAACCCCAACAGAGAAAGAAAAGATTTTATTCAATATTTTTAGTTAATTATTTTATTGTTAGTCAAGATACTAGCAAGAGGTTTTGTTTTAAAACAAATGCTGCGAGTTTAGAAACCAACTGCATCTAAAACTAAAAGCCAACTAATCAGTCGTAACCATCTCAACTCTGTCATATTCTACTAACTTAACTGATAAAGAAATCAAAGGTGCACAAATACAGGTAGACAAAAAAAAAAAAAAAAGAGATCCTTGATAAGTATTAGTATTTGTGATATGAGCAACTCACCTGACGTTGTTCTTCATCACACTTGTCTTTCATTTCTTTCACATTACTCTCCAAGTTGGAACGCTTAAGTTAGAGAGAAAGGGGGTAACAAAAAAGAAAAGAAAAGAAAGAAAAAAAGCAAATTAGAAAATGCTTGAAATAAAATATGTAAATTTTGCCTTTTACGTCAAGAATGGCGAATGAGAGAAAAAGAGAGAGAGAACCGTTAACAATACACAGAGAGAATCAACAGAATTTCAATATATTTAACATTTAATGTTTGCAAGTTCTTTGTGAAATGAACAAGGGTAGTCAAAGTTTCCAAAGGGCATGAGTTCAGTTACTTTTTAGAAATGGAAAGTGAAAATAATTGAAGTTAAAAGTTGTGGAATTTAAAATCTGATAGACATCAGCCCAGTAAATGTTGAGAGAATCTCAATTCTGCTAGTCTAAGAGCACTTCAATCTGGCAAGGCCAAAACTGCCTCAGTCAGCAAAAGGGACAAAGAGCGACTCAGTCCAGCAAAAGGGACTAGGGAGCGACTCAGTCCAACAAAGGGACAGAAGCACGACTCAGTCCAGCAAAGGGACTAGAGAGCGACTCCAGTCCCAGCAAAAGGGACTAGGCGACTCAGTCAGCAAAAGGGACTAGAGAGCGACTCAATCAACAAAGGACTAGAGAGCGACTCAGTCCAACAAAGGTTCTAGAGAGCGACTCAGTCCAACAAAAAGGGACTAGAGAGCGACTCAGTCCAACAAAAGGACTAGGAAGCGACTCAGTCAACAAAGGGACTGAGCGACTCAGTCCAACAAGGAACTAGGCGACTCAGTCCAACAAAAGGACTAGAGAGCGACTCAGTCAGCAAGGGACTAGGCGACTCAGTCAACAAAGGGACTAGAGGAAGCGCTCAGTCCAGCAAAAGGACTAGAAGCTGACTCAGTCAACAAAGAACTAGAGAGCGACTCAGTCCAGCAAAGGGACTAGAGAGCGACTCAGTCAACAAAGAGAACTAGAGAAGCGACTCAGTCAGCAAAGGAACTAGAGGAAGCGACTCAGTCAACAAGGAACTAGAGAGCGACTCAGTCAGCAAAGAGGACTAGAGAGCGACTCAGTCCAACAAAGGAACTAGAAGGCGATAGTCAGCAAGGGACTAGAGGCGACTCAGTCCAACAAAGAGGACTAGAGAAGCGACTCAGTCAGCAAGGACTAGAGAGCGACTCCAGTCCAGCTTAAAGGGACTAGAGAAGCGACTCAGTCCAGCAAGGGACTAGAGAGCGACTCAGTCCAGCAAAGGACCTAGGCGGCTCGATCAGCAAGGGACTAGAGAGCGACTCAGTCCAACAAAGGGACTAGAGAGCGACTCAGTCCAGCAAAAGGGACTAGAGAGCGACTCAGTCCAACAAAAGGACAGACGACTCAGTCAGCAGGGACTAGAGAGCGACTCAGTCTAGCAAGGGACTGAGAAGCGACTCCAGTCTAGCAAAGGGACTAGGAAGCCGACTCCAGTCTCCCAGCAGGGGCCTGGAGCTCCAGGTCCAGCAAAAGGGACTAGAGAGCAGCAGTCAGCAAGGGACTAGAGAGCGACTCCAGTCCAACAAAGAGGACTAGAGCGACTCCAGTCAGCAAAGGTTTAGAAAGCGACTCAGTCAACAAAAGGGACTAGAGAGCGACTCAGTCAGCAAAAGGATAGAGAAGCTGACTCAGTCCAACGAAAAGAACTAGAGAGCGACTCAGTCCAGCAAGGAACTAGAGAAGCGACTCCAAGAGATCAACCAAAGGAACTAGGCGACTCAGTCCAACAAAAGGAACTAGAGAAGCGACTCAGTCTAACCAAGGAACTAGAGAAGCGACTCCAGTCCAGCAAAAGGAACTAGAGAGCGACTCAGTCCTTAAAAAGGCTTCAGAGCGACTCAGTCAGCAAAAGGAACTAGAGAGCGACTCAGTCCAACAAAGGAACTAGAGAGCGACTCAGTCCAGCAAAAGGCCAAGAGAGTGCCTCAGTCCAGCAAACGGCAGAATGTGTTCGTTTCTTTTTTTAAACTAAGCTTGTCACTATGTTTTGGCATTCTAGCCTAAGTCAATCATTCACTGAGACAAAGAGAATAATAATTAAAACTGCCAAACCCAAATAAAAAATTTAGTTTCAAAACTCACTTTTACTTAGAAGTCTGGTGCAACACAATCTTCCTCATCTCATTTGCTCCTTATTTGAACTTGTCTTAGACTAAACTGAGTAAATATGAAGATACCAACCAAATACAAAGCAATGATTTTAAACAAGATACTGAAAAATATGTACATTGTGGTGTAATGGATATCGGCTAAGAATGAAAAATTAGAGAGCTGAGATGGATTTTCACCCCTGGGAAAGGGGTGACTTCCCCTCCAGCTATGGCTTGAATAGCAGGACAGACAGGACAGTGTTCTATAGCTTTAAATGGCAACCAGTCTACCGCAGAAAGAAATGACAACCTACTGCAGAAAAATCTTCTGCCTAGTCAGTCCTATCTCAAAAATGACATGATGACATAGGTGTGTATCATGTATAGCACTTAGCTGACTGACTGAAAAATCAGTAATTTATTAAATATTCATATTTTATTCTTTGATGACTAATTGTTCTCCATCCATCTCAACCTCTGTAGATTCCTTGATTATGGTTTATCAACCCTTTGTAGCTTACTTAAAACCAAAACCTATTTTCAATTGTAAGAATAATTCTCATTTTTTTTTGTAAGTTAATATTGCATTAACAATATTTTGTTTTTCCAGATAACAAGTTCTACAATTTAACCAAGAAATGGTAAGAATGGTTTACAAATTTACAAAATCGTGAGAAAATTAAAATTAGGAATTTCAAATATGATGCTGATAATAATCCACAATGTGTGTGTGTGTGTGTGTGTGTGTGTGTGTGTGTAACACTTTTTTACATCTCTATATAATTAACTTTACAGACATTGCAGGAGAAATAGAATTTTATGCAATATTAAACCTGATAAAGCTTCAGAACAACAAGGTAAATTGTCGCAATTTTATATTTTTAATTTTGTGCATGCATGTTATTAGTTTTTGACTTTACTGACTGCATAGTATAATAGGTTCAGTTGGGCACCATCTGTGAGAAAAAGCACACAATGATGTAATCTACTCTGCCAGAAATTTGGAAACAGTATGCTGGAATGCTTGGCAATCATACTGGAAGCTCCAATACGAACATTTCAGAGTATTTTTTCTTTTATTAATCGTATCACCCCAAGAAAGATGGTAACGCCACTGATGTGCAGGGGGCTACATAAGAGTAAAAAGATTAAGGGACTACATAAGAGTAAAAAGATTAGATAGGAGAGAGTGAAGAGAAAGATGAACCAGTTAGAAAGGAGCAAGAGAAGGATAGGAATACAGGTGTGATGACAGTTGCAAAGGTGGGGAGAAAGGAAAGGATATACAGGGTGGTGTAGAAAGAACTAGAGTCAAGAGATGAGTATTGACATTACATTTAAATTCCTGGAGGTTGTAGCTGTCAGGAAAGCAAGAATATGGAAGCAAGTTCCACAGGCGGGAAGTGCGAGAAAAGCAGCTGCAGGAGTAGAGTTTGAGTTTGGTTGATCTAACAGTGAATGGGTGAGACCCAGTTGCCAGTCTGGTTGCACGAGTAAACACCTGTTGCAGAGGCACCAGTGACTTATTTGGGTGTGAATCTGAGAACAATGCATTGAATACAGAAAGAGTTGGATGAGAATAATGGCAATTACAATGTTCAGTAGCTTGGAAAACTGACTGATCATTCTGATAAGAACAGTCAGTTAAGTGCCATACGTGATACACGCTTGGGCGATCATGTCTCGAAAGAGACATGACTGACTGGGTAGAAGATTATCCCGCAGTAGGTTGCCATTACTTTCTGCAGTAGACTGGTTGCCATCCAGGGCTATAGAACCCAGTCACTTCTGTTATGTGACATAGGTAGTTGGGGAAGAAATGTATTAAATTGTTAAGTAGTAATTAGTGGGGGATCAGTTTATTACTTCATAGCAATATAAAACTGATCCCCCACTTTATGACCAGTAGATGCCTTAATCATGATTCCAATTATTATATTTAGTCAGTTAAGTGCCATATGTGATACACACTTGGGCGATCATATCTCGAAAGAGACATGACTGACTGGGCAGAAGATTATCCCGCAGTAGGTTGCCATTGCTTTCTGCGGTAGACTGGTTGCCGACCAAGGCTATAGAACTCAATCTGTCCTGTTATTTCACCCATAACTGGAAGGAATAGACGAATTAATACCTTTCCCAAGGGTATTTGCACATAAGTGAATGCAATGAATTCAGCTGGAATTCGAACTCGGCTCCCCATTTTCTCATTCCAAGCCGATATCCACTGCACCACAACGCACATCCTGATAAGAATAGAACTCCCAAATGTGTTGGTGACTCAACACAGAGGCCGATATCAAGTATGTTCAAGAGGGTGTGTTGCTCTGGATCAAGAGGGGGGCTGCTGGAAGACTATGTCTGGCAACTCAACTCTGCACCATTTCACACAAGCAGTAGAACCCAATCATGACCATCAAACAATTTCTGTGACTACATAATCCCTTAACTCCTCAGACTGCAACCCCCTTGATTATCATGTGATGGGCACAGTTGAATGAGAGACCAACAAAACTTCTTATAATATCAAAGATGAATTGAAGGCAAGAATGATGGCAGGATTCACCAACTTAAACAAGGAGATTGTCCAGAAGAGATGGTCAAAGTTAATGGCAATTTTATTATATAAATTTACTCTTTAGTATTTCAAGATATTTTTGTGTAATTTTGGTAAATATATCTGTTAAAATGAGATATCAGTTACAGTTCAGTTTTGCATAAGTTAGGCAACAATTTATTCATCCACCCTGTATTTAGTGGTGAATAGAATGTTATTTCTCAATTTTATGAAATAGAACTTTATTTTTTTTTTTTAGAAAAAATCTCACAAAGAGAAATTTGCTCATTCCTTTGGACTCTTTTGATGACAAAATAGAAACAGAATTTTCAGTTATTTTCATCTTAATAAATTAAAAGCTTTTAATTTGTCTTACATTATTTTCAGCTTAAAAAATAAACAAAGTAATTTATTAATTGCATTATGCTTCCAAAATTTAAAAAAAAAAATTAAATAGTGCCATCATAGACTAACTGAATATATTCAACTCCTCCATTTTTATAAGCCATTACTTTTACCTATAAAGCAAAACTGTAACTAACAATATTTTTAAAAGTTATTTTCAATCAAGAGGTTTTTATAGTTTTCTCCTTACTTGAAAACAACTGCTTTAATTTGGAGAATTATTTTGGTAAATTTCAGAAATTTAGAAAATATATCTTTAGCAATGGGAACTGGTTTTTGTTCATTGTTACAATCTATTCCAAATTGCCATGATTTATTTTGCATGGGCGAAAACGTAAATAAAATTACACAACTGAGTCTGTTAAAGAATCTTGTCATCATATTTCCAAGCTTATATAATCCAAATGTCCATATTTACTGCTGAGCCACTGAATTTCTACAGACCGACCTTCTGCATATTAATAACTTGTTTATTCACAACAACAAAATAACAGAAAGAACATCTTTTCTTTCCTTCCTTCCTGCATCAGAGAGGAGCCATTTTAAAAAAGAACTCTGAGATCTAATGACAAGACAGAAATGAACAGTTTTTTTTTTCTTTCCTTTTTCAAAAGCGGGGAAAAAAAAAAATTAAAAGAAATTCAAAACTGTATCAGTTCAGTGCCTCGAACATTAATACACAACGACAAAATATAGGACTTTTCAAAACCTAATCTTTAATCTATGCATCAAATAAGTCAAATGCATTTGCATATTTTCGGTTTTCTAATGTTCAGCTGCTAAGAGAGTCATCTCTCTTCCATTGGCCACCTCGAGGCAGTAGTGTCTGCGACAACAATGACAAATTATAGAAAGAGATTTATAAAGCTGACAGGTGAAAGAACAGAGAACAATAATAGTTGGGGGTGGGGGTGGAGAAGACACATATATGAAATGTTTCTAATAATGGTAAGGATTTAACAAAATGCCAGTTTAATGCCTACCAACATTTTTAATGGCATGGGTAAAATAGTATGAACATAGGAGTCAATATTGGACATGAAACGGGGGATCAGTTTTTGACTGTTATTATGTAATAAACTGATCCCCCAAATTAATATAATTATAGAATATATTTAAAAACTCATAAATGAAAACTTAATAATAGTAAGGACTTAACATAATAGCAACATTGATGGTAATTAAACTAGTCTTAAGATTCAATAATGAATATAAGTGGGGGTTCGATTTTCCATTCTTATCAAGTAATAAACTGATTGATCAAGAGATCTTAGGGTTTTTTGTTATTTTTTCTTTAAAACCATTTCACCCAAACAAGGCAATAAAGCCACTAGGATGCAAGAGGTTACTGAGTGTTAGAGAATATGAGAAAAACTACTATTAAGGAGAGAGGATAATAAAAGAATAAAAATTACAAAAACAGAAGATAATGATTGACACTACATTTAAAGTTTTGAAGACCAAAGATGACTGAGAAGCAAGAAGTGCAATGGAAGAAACTTTTAGTATAAAACTTAGTTAAATCTAGTCATGTCAACTGCAAAATGAGAAGACCTTGTTGCAAATCTAATACGGTATTTAAATTCACAAAGTCTGCATACCAGAGCAGAAAGTTAAACAGAACAATAAATGTGAAAGTATTTATCAAAAAAACACAGGGAAGCTACATAAAGGCAATGGGGAAAAAAAACTGAAACCGAGATGCCAGGTCAGGACCAAAAACATTGCAGATTCTAATTTAGATTTTATCAAGAATCTCTAAATATATAGCAGGAGCTTTGAATAAAGCAAGAATGAATGGGAGACTAATAAATATGTAAGATAGATTCTTGCAAGAAAAATTGTCTTGTAGAACATGGATGTGCATTGTGGAGCAGTGGATATCAGCTCAGAATGAGAAATTGGAAAGCTGAGTATATTCCAGTTGCATTCGCTTATGCGCAAATACCCTTGGGAAAGGTATTAATTCATCTTTTTCCTTCAGCTATGGATGAAATAACAGGACAAATTAAGCTCTATAGCCTTGGTTGGCAACCAGTCTACTGCAGAAAGTAATGGCAACCTACTACAAGAAAATTTTCTGCCTAACCAGTCATGTCTCAAAAGAGACATGATCGCCCAAGTGTCTATCATGTATTGCACTAAACTGAGAACACAGCAAACAGACTTTCTTCGTTGCAAACTTAGCAACCTGATTCAATATGCTCTTTCCACTTAATGTCAGCTGAAAACATTAGACTGACAAGGTGCAATGAGCCACTCTCCTGAAGGTTAGCATCAGCCATGCTAATGGAAGGTAAAAAAAAGTTCTCTCAGATGATTAAGAGACAGCAGTTCCATTCTGGAGGTGTTAAAATTAATAAGAATTTTCTTGCCCCATTTAACAACTGATTGTAGGTCATTTTTTAGATGAGCTTTCAATTTGATCTCATCAAACCGATCAGACTTACTATTAAGACATCTACCCCCACCTATAGGTTAAATTGTAGAACTTGTATCTGGAAAAACAAAAAATTGTTAATGCAATATTAACTTACAAAAAAAAACAAAAAAATGAGAATTATTCTTATAATTGAAAATAGGTTTTGGTTTTAAAAAAGCTACAAAGAGGTTGATAAACCATAATCAAGGAATCTACAGAGGTCGAGATGGATGGAGAACAATTAGTCATCAAAGAATAAAATATGAATATTTAATAAATAAACTGATTTTTCAGTCAGTCAGATAAGTTAATAGTTGTGTCATCAAAATAGATACCGAGTTGGGGACTGATGACACCAGGAATGTCCTTTATGAAAATTAGAAACAACATTAGTCCAAGGATAAAATAATCATGGGAAAATTGTATTAAAATACTTACAAACCCAATAATAGTTTGGACTTAAGAAAATATCAATTTCATACTTTTATTCATTAATAAGAAGAAAAATTTAGTAAATAACATTCTTTGTTTCAGTTAAGGTTGTTTTTGTTTTTTTTACTAGTTATCACTAATGAAATTTATTATTGACAGTTATTCCAATTGCTTAAACTCTATTTTATACTATAAAAGTTTATGTATATGTTGAAACCAAACATTAGCAATCAAATAAAACTTAAAATGTACAATAGAAAAGCAAGCTAAATAATTCTAGAAAAGAAAAAAAAACAATCCAGCCCAACAAATACATGCAAGCATTCATGTGTCATGGGAAAAAATTGTGTTTCTCTTGCAGAGCAAAAAAAGATTTACTTCTATAACAAAAAATAGATATAAAGATTGTATTTGCATTGGTTCAATTTACAAAACATTCCACTCAAAGTAGAGGGGATTATTGAATGGGTATGTCATAAGGGCATTTAGATAGGGACCAAGGGCTGTTTGTTATGAGACTATATAGTTAACATTTGACACTTAATTTGAAGAGGCTAAGATTGTATCATTGAGAAATGCTGAAGTTCCTATTTTTTATAAATTTGTCTAATTTTTTTGTTAGAAAGTCTGAGGGTATTATTTTCAGTATTTTTTTTTCTAAATCCCTTATTCCTTCAGATAATCATGGCTCTCCGCAGCTTCTTTTTCTTTATTATCTGTGAAATAGCATGTCTTCTTGGTAAAGATAGTGTATTGGTTTCTTACTGTCTTCTTCACAGTTTACAATTCTATTAGACTGGTTGCCAAGCAGAGGTAAAGAGTTCAGTCTACCTTGTTATTTAATCCACACACACACATGTCTGTGTGTGTAGAGAAAGAGGAAGGGAATGTGCTGAAAAACTCCTGACTCAATGAAAATATCTATCTAAACTTATTTATAAATGGAACTTTGTCTGTGTGTGTGTGTATCCGTTACCTATAGACTCCAAAACAGCTGAACTGATTTTCTTGAAAATTTACACAGTTGTACTATAAGCGTTTGCGAGTGTTCTTAGCTAGGTTTTGTGTCCAGGTACCCCCGATAAATATCGAAAATCGATAATAGAAAAAATCGGGTTATAGAAGGAGTGGTCCGATTTTAATCAAATTTGATACACTCATAGACAAAGACATAAGAAACGATATTCAGAAGTTTCAAGGTTGCAGTTCTTACAATAGTGCAGAAAATCGATAATATATATATGTATAAATCGATACCAGGAAATCAAAATTTGACTTACATCCATTCATTTTTCTTTCAGTCTACGGTTTCGCTTTAACTGGAAAATTTTTAGTTTTTTGTGCCAAAATCCAAAGACTCTGAGCTCCAGGACCATGGATTAGTTTTAAAGCTTTCATTACACCCGAGCAACGCCGGGCTATACTGCTATAATAAACATATGGTAATGGTAATATCAGCTGCTTCTTCATAAATGAATTGTTTGTATTCACTGAAAAGTAGTAAGTGCTACTTTCAGTTGAAATTTATCCAATCTTTTTTTTCAAATAATTTTTTTAGGAAAATAGGTTTCTCAAGTCGAATAACTATTAACACTCTTTCCAGTACTGGTTGGGGGTTTCCTTCCTAACCTTTTGTTTGAAATAGTGTGCAAAGTAAAAATCTTGATCATGTCATTATTTTCTCTTTGTTATATACAATAGCTATTTTAGTTGTTGCTGCTGTTGGTAGTCCTCAACTTGTGTGGTTTCCGTTATTTGGTACAGTTCTTTGTGA
Organism: Ascarosepion bandense; assembly: GCA_037127315.1. NCBI lineage: Eukaryota > Metazoa > Mollusca > Cephalopoda > Sepiida > Sepiidae > Ascarosepion > Ascarosepion bandense. The sequence continues at coordinate 793,404 of JBBBDQ010002462.1, read as the reverse complement.
TTCTGTAGTGCCAGTCCAAAATGTTAAGAGAAGAATGATCCTCTCTAAAGCCTGCAGGCTTATATACACAACTCAATCTACAGGGGCTTTCAAAAGTCTGGCCCCCATAGGAGATGCATTTAATGGTTAATCATGTTAGAACAATAAAGACATTAAAATAAAATGAGAGTTTGAAACCATAAAAACAAATATTTTAGTGCTTAGAAATGTGAAAGTCTTATCTTGAAATCATGAGAAAATGTATAGAAATAAATGTGCTATTTTGAAGTAATAAACAGATAAAGGATAAATAAAAATACTACTGATTTTTTTGCTTTTTTTTGTTATTTTAATGTGTTTTCCTATAGGGCTAAATTATTGGATATTATAATTGTTGTAGAGGAATATCCTATTCTACCCCAGAATGGATATGGTCCGGTCTATAAAAGACTGTGACTAGAGCGAACTAGCAGCATACATCACTAGACGGGAGCATACGTCACTAGACGGAAGCATACGTCCTACACAGAGACATTTTCTACATGATTGTTATACCTGTTACTATTTGTTGATGTTCTTGTAGGTCTATTGGTTTATTGTACTGTGGTATAATAAATCTCTTATAATCTATCTTCAGTGTTAAGTATTATTCTTGCACTATTCTTTTCCCTGATTATCCCCTCTCGGGATATATCAATAATCTCAATAATGACTGCCAACATGGGAATAATATTTATAAAGCTATTGTAACATGCAAGGAAGTCCTAAACAAAATCTATATCTATTCTACTGAGCAAGCATTCAAGCAATAGTGCAGTAATCATAAAATATTTCAATTTGGGTAAATGTAGAAATAGTACCACCCAGTCAAAACACGTGTGAAGAAAAAGGTATATACATCTGATTATTGAATGGGACTTTGTGAGAAGAACAAGTGGTTATAAAATAGGAGCCACATATTGTAGATTGTGCCATGAGAAGCTGATCATAGCCACTTTACCCAAGAAAACAAAAATGGCTGAATAAAAGGAGGAGATTACTGAATAACATAAGGAAAAGTGTGCTACAGAGCAAAAGTTTAGGGATCATCCTCTGGATTTTAAAGAATTGACTAAAAATTGAAGGTTTTATGCTTTTTAAAAACTAATTTACTAGGTCACTTTAAAACAGACTTTCACTTCCTGAAGAGTTTTATCATTTATTCAGTAATAAGAAAATTAACCCTTCACTGCATAAAGCCTTCCTAAACTTTTACCTTTTTTTGCCTGTTCTCCCTTGCTGGCTAATAGTAATCCAAGGGTTGAAGGATTTTAAATTTTAGGTATACTCCTCTCTAAAAATTGAACACCATGCACAAATAGGTTAGTTTCAACATCATAGAATAGTAGGTATTCAGTCAGTTAAGTGCCATACATGATACACACTTCTCGAAAAAGACATGACTGATTGGATAGATTTTCCTGTAGTAGGTTGCCATTATTTTCTGTGGTAGAGTGATTGTCAACCAAGGCTGTAAAACCAAATCTGTCCTGTTATTTGACCCATAGCTGGAGAGAAGAGACAGATAAATACCTTTACTAAGGGTATTTGTGTGTGTTGAATGCGACGAATTCAACTGAAATTTGATCGTGGCTCTCCGATTTCTTGTTCTGAGCCAATATCCGCTGTGAGATTAAATATTATCCGATGCTGAGTCTATTGTTATGAACAAAGAAACAAAGTAATAGAAAAATAAGCCATAAGTTCATTTTATATTAATACAAGAGTTCACCTGATCCAAGGGTCGAGAGTCACTTAAAAATGATATAGATTCCAATGTAAACAATTTTGCAAATTTGTCACTAAATTTAATTTGGTCAACAAATTTCAGGATGAACATCCAAAACAGAGAGAACTATTTTCAACAAATAGAAATGGCAAAGATTTGATGCAGCTTGCTAATGACCTGGCCAAGTTTTAGTTAATTAAACCGAAGTAGGTGTTAATTAAACTAAAAGTATGAAACTTAGTAATTATTAAATCCAGAGTATGGTGACAGCATTTCCGCCTGTAGCATATCTATATGGCACCAGATTGTCTCAAATAAAAGAGTATGTTAATACAGTGTGCTCCATGGCACATGCATTCTCAGATTTTATAAAGCTTTGGCGAGTTTTTGTCATTTCAGTCCAACAATAAATTATATAGATAACCTAGATTGGACATTGTCCAAGTAAACAAAGCTAAGCATTTATTACATTTCTTTAGTCATATTTTTGCCAAGGGGATACTAGCCCAGCCAGGGACGACCATGAATGGATAACAATGGAAGGCAAGCAACAAAAGGAATATCCAAGATCAGCTGTATTTGGCCAAGCTTTATTCGGAATTTTATTGATACATCGACAAGATTGAAAATTTAATATGAATTTCTTAAATATATATATTCCAAATAATGTTTTATATTTAATACCTGGATATCATAGTGCTTATATTTTGTTCATTACCCGAGAAGCTCCTGGGGGCGAGACTATTCTTTTACTTGCAATTTTTTTTATGATTGTCTATACATTGAGAATGAAAACAAAATCTGTGAAAAGAAGTAGCAAAGCAGAAATTAAGAAACGTAAGGGTTGAAATTTTACTAAATAGTAACATAGGTACCTTGTCATCTAATTCATCTAACCGTTTCTGGGCTTCTTTCTTCTGGTTCTCAAGTTGATGAAGGGTGGCCGTGATAGCATCCAAATCTTTCTGCAAGGCTTGGACTTCACCATTCTTTATTTTGATATCAGCATCACGTTGGGACTTTTCTTTTTCCAGTTGAAGCTTTTCTCTGACAATAGAATAAAAAAAGCAGAAACAACTGTACAATGTTTGCCTTTTGACTGAAACAAAAAAGATGTTATCTGTAAAGCTAAACAAGCAGTAATAGTTTCCGCTTCACTCTTTCCATTATAAAAGTACATCAATAAACATGTAGTAAAATGATGAAAAATTCATTTACATTTTTTCAAAATAATTTGCTCACTTGTCAATAAATTTATATACATTTTTTTAACTTGCCTTGTCAATAAATTTAATTCAGTGATCAATATTGATTATAAAACTTATAATCTTTGAAATAATTCAGAAATATTTGAATATCCATGAGTGATTTTAGAAAAAAAAAACATATATATATATATATATATATATATATATATATGTGTGTGTGTGTGTATTTAGGCAGCAAATAGAAAAAATAAAGAACAAGTAGGAAAAAATGTGTCTTTAATGTAACGTCTTTAATGTTACTTATAACAAGCTTCTTCAGAAATTTAATAAGGACAAATGATTTAAAAGATGTGACCTTTGAAACAATACCCATTTAAAAATACTCTCAGATTTTTAAATCATTCATCCTTATTAAATCTTTGAAGAAGCTTGTTATAAGTAAAACATCTTAGATAAAAGACACTTTTTTCCTACTTATGTGTGTGTAGTTAGGCAGCAAATTTTCTTTTAGATATGTCAGATTAAGTAAATTGCAAACATTGCGTTTGCTTATTTTTAATAAAACCCATTCATTCTCACGGATAATCTTTTGCATATTATAATTGAAAGATGTAAGAAATGAGCTGTAACTTTGACAGTGGATTTTATTATTCATTTCTAGAGGTTTCCAAGTACTTTCAGTCACTTTCCGATCCGGTTATTTTTTGTTACCCCCAACTCACACCTCTGAAGATATCAAAAGAAGAGTGAAAGTACTTGGGAACATTGAGAAATAAATAATAAAATCAACTGTCAAAGTTACAGCTCATTTCTTACATCTTTCATTGATAATATGTGAAAGATTATGTGTGAGTATGAACGGATTTTATTAAAAATAAGCAGACATAATGTTTGAAATTTACTTAATCTGACATATCTAAAAGAAAATTTGCTGCCTAACTACACACACATAAGTAGGAAAAAAGTGTCTTTTATCTAAGATGTTTTACTTATAACAAGCTTCTTCAAAGATTTAATAAGGATGAATGATTTAAAAATCTGAGAGTATTTTTAAATGGGTATAGTTTCAAAGGTCACATCTTTTAAATCATTTGTCCTTATTAAATTTCTGAAGAAGCTTGTTATAAGTAACATTAAAGACGTTACATTAAAGACACATTTTTTCCTACTTGTTCTTTATTTTTTCTATTCACCTTGTCAGATTCCAATCCATATATATATATATATATATATATATATATATATATACACACACACACACACATTACTCTTCAGTAATGAATTGAGTTCTCCCAGTGACTGGTGTGTGTATACACCACATATATATATAACACGCAAAAATTTCCTCATATATATATATATATATATATATAAGGGATAATGATAGTGATTTATAAATTTTTATATATTAAGAACAATTTTGGAGTAAAGATGTATGACAAAGTTGAAGAAGGTTTTTTTTTTACTGTGTTATACATCTTTCCACCAAAATATATATTTTTTTTATGTTAAACCAAGATAAGTTGTCTGTATCTTAGGAAGGGTAAGTTGTGCATACTCTAGAAACCACACCAGAGGGCATGCTATTCTATTCACATTAACATTTGCATGTTGCTATTTCTCTAATCTAACTCAGTTTCAATGTTTTTTTTTAACACTAACGGGCTTTATCAAGAATTTTATTTAACAACAAGTATTTATGAACACAAGTAAAAATGTTAGTTTTTCAAAATTTATGTTTACCTTAATAAAGTCTATCAGTAGACAGAACGAGTCGGCTTAGTTTTCATTTTGTCTTACTGTGTGTGTGTGTATGTGTGTGTATATATATATATATATATATGTGTGTGTGTGTGTGTGTCTGTGCGGAAATTAACAAAGATTAAAGAAACTTGGTTATGAACAACCAACAATTTGAAATGATTTGTTTGAACATTATTTTTGATCAATACTTGTACTGTTTGATTATAAACAGGATATCTATTTAAATATGAGTATCAATCAAAAATAATGTTCAAACAAATCATTTCATATATATATATATATATATATATATATATATATATATATATATGTATGTATAATGAAGTGAAAGAACAGATTGATTAAAATCCACTATTCATGTATTTTTTGCTTTTATAGACCATTGTAATAATAAAATTACAATATATATATATATATATGGGATTAATGTGAAGAAGTTTTTCACTCAACTGAGCAGTCATGTCAACTTCAAAGTTTTGTGAAAGCGCCATTATGATATCTTCACTCATTAGGGCTTAATTTCAATCTACTGTTGCGTCCTGGTTTTTATCTTACTTATATGGTGCTTGGTGTAATTCAGTATTTTGATATGTGAGTGGTTCTATAGGTGGTTAATTATTTTTGATTGCATCTCTTGTGTTGACATTTTTAATGTTGTATTATTTTCAGGTGGTTAATTTTCTTTTTATTGCTTTTTATTGTGTTAATTTTCTTTTAGTGCATGTGAACAGGTGTCCCATTCACACATACTAAAAGAAATTAACACAATAAAAAAAAATAATTACAAAGAATTGGTGAAGAGGAAAGGTGTTGTTTTCTATTAGAATAATGCCAGACCACATGTTTCTTAGGCGAACCTGCAAAAATTGTTGCAGCTTGACTGGGATGTGTCACCCTACCCACCATATTTACTAGATATTGCTCCTTTAGATTTTCATTTGTTCAGGTCTTTGTAAAATAATCTCAATGATAAAAATTTTTAATTCTTTAGGTGGCATAAATTAACACATTAATGGGTTCTTTGCCAAGAAACCACCAAAATTCTGGTAAGACAGAATCTTTAAGTTGAAGGGAAACTGGAGAATTTTGGCGCAACAAAATGGTCCATAAATGGTTTAATTTTGTTCTGTCTTTTAATTTCCCTTAAAAATCAGCATGAGCTTTCCAAATAACTATATATATATATATATATATATATATATATATATATATATATGTGTGTGTGTGTGTGTGTGTGTGTGTGTGTGTGGACACATGATTTTATGTGGAGGAGTAGCTGTTTTTGCTTTAGTTAAGTGTGTTTTTTTTTTATAAATTTAGCCATTCTTTTACTTTAATTTTGTAAAGATTTTATAGCTAAATCAGTCACATATTTGTTTTTGATATCTATGTATTTTAATTTATTTAAAAGATCATCAGATCAAGGGGTTTCATTTTTTTTGTAGATAAATGTGCTTCTCCAAAATTATAATTTCCATGCCTTTATCAGAGGAGATAAATATCAATATTTTTGTTCTTTAATATTTCTTTTAGAGCTTACAAATTTATCTAAAAAAAAATAAAATAAAAATAAAACACCTCAATGACAATAATATCTATGAAAAAATAAATTAATACTAAGTGATAAAAGAGACACAAAAATTTTAAATCAAAACCAAGAAATTACTAACAAATAGAGACAATTTCTGTCTAAAATGTATATAACATCCCCCACTTTATGAATTATCAAAAAAATATAAAATGGACATCTTAAGTAGACCCATTATATGAGGGTCATTCAATAAATAAGGTGAATTTTTTCGTATAAGGACTTCTAATACAGATAGAAGTTTACTTTTTATTTAATTTTTTTCCTTTACTTCTTTTTCAAAAGGATTTAATTTTTTTTGCAGATTGAAAAAGTTTTGAAGATTAACAAGATAACCGACCAAGAAGCAAGCTCCAGAATTGAACAGAGGTCAGTTATTAAGTTTTTGGTTGCTGAAGAGTGCAAACCAGTTGAAATTCCTTAGAGAATGTCAACTGTGTATGGTGCCAAATGTTTCAGTCAACAAAATGTCTACAAGTGGGCTAAATTGTTTAAAGAAGGACGGAGCAGTGTTGAGGATGAAGACAGGCCTGGGAAGCCTACTGAAGTGAGGTCTCCTGAGGTGATCGAATCAGTCAATGACTTCATTCAGTCTGACTGAAGGGTGACAGTGGATGACATTGCAAGGACTTTGAGCCTATCTGTTGAACAAACGCAGGGGTCATCAGTCACATGGAGTCATTTTGCATCAAGACAACACAAAGCCTCATACAACAGCCCAAACGGTGCATACCATCAACGATCTGGGCTGGGAACTGCTCCCTCATCCCCCTTACAGCCCAGACATTGCCCCTTCAAACTTTCACCTGTTTGGTCCCTTGAAAGCACTCACGAAAGGCACGAAGTTTGAAAGTGACGATAAAGTCAAAGGGGCTGTGAGTGATCGCTGAGACAGCAGTCCAAAGATTTTTATGCTGAGGGAATACAGAAGCTTGTGCACAGATTGGAAAAGTTTATGACACTGCTGAGAAACTACGTTGAAAAAAATAGTAAGCTTCTATCTGTATTAGAAGTCCTTATACCGAAAAAGTCAACTTATTTATTGAATGACCCTCGTATAAGTCTAAGTGTGTTCTGGTGTTCCAGTGTATTGCAGGTATTCAGTATTCTGTGTATTCCGGTGTTCTACAAAATTATTGTGCATTATTCAAAGAATTTGTTTGTACTTTACGTGAAAATACCAAAATATTATAAGACATATTTCCCTTCAGATTAATGTCATGAAAACCAATGTTATAGAAGTGGTGACAAAAATAACATTCACACTAACATTATAAAAATTACACCGAATTGTTCTCCATATTGTTATTCAGTTACCAACCAATTAGTCTGATATATAAAGCTTACACATACTTCATACAGATCCTTTAGAAATTTTCTGTTGAAGCAACAGATTTTTTTCTTAAATGATTTTTAGAACTGATTGTGCTGACATTTTTATTATTATTCACAGATTAATAGTTTCAACAAATATTCAGTTTTTGTGAAAGCTGACATATACATAGTAATATTTTGGTTTCTAAATTGTTACTCAGAAAGATTTTTTTAAAAATATTACCGTTTCATGTCATCAATTTCTTTGCTAATCATATCTAATTCTTTAATAGCAGAAAAGTCAGCTACATGACTGTAAGGGCCAGAATTGGTACCATCCTAAAAAAGAAAAAAATACAAAGAAAAATGAATTTCATTAAAAAAGCCAAATTTTTTTTCAATCAGTTACATGTGTAAATATAGGTCATAGACAAATAAAAAAGCTCTGTTATATATTTAAAAATTACATAAACAATATTTCTTTTTCCTTTAAACTGAACTGAATTTTAAAAAAGAAAAGAAAAAGCATTCAAATAGAGAAAACATAATGAATGAAATTAGAAACGGATATTAAAAAGACAAATGTCAAAGTTAAAAATATAAAATTCTTTAAAAATAAATTTCCAATGCATTAATCGTTAATATACAGCATGAATATCTGACAAGTCTTAAAATGTATTTTTTTTCTCTCTCTCAAGTTTTAAATATGTACTAGTTCTTTCTCAACAGATATTTAATAAAATTTAAAAGAAAATAGACACTTCAAGAATTTAATTAGCCAAAATTATTTTATACCGATTTTCTTGGAGCTCTAAATGTGCTAAATGAACCTTAATACTAGAAACACTGATGAAAAGTTCTTGGGTTAGCCTTCTTACCCAAACAAATATTTCAATGACCAAAAATCAGAATACCAATTTTTTAAAATTATATATATATATATATATATATATATAAAAAGCTGAGTTTTTAAAAATTATATAAAAAAAAGCATTTACCTATAATTTTCTTAAATTTATTTTAACAGATAAAGTCACTGTAAAGCCTGTCAACACCTTATCAGTGCTTGCTAAGTTATTGATGAGTGATAAAAGACAAATCACCACCGTTCTTTGATTTAGAAATGCATTTATCTGGATTTTTTTTTTTTTTTTGACTCACAGTAATAATATTTGTTTCAAATCAAATCCATTGAAATTTAAATTAGCTAATATTCCTCAAAGTTCCAGAAAAGTTTACTTTATTTTTGGAAGATTTTTTTTTAGAAATGAAAGATTACTAAAAATAGGTACTAATCAGCTATTTTTAGCAAAAAAAATAAAATAAAATAAATAAAGAAAGGGAATCGATTCCAATTAATATAAATTCTATTTGAAAAATATACTACAGAGCATTTTTCTAAATGGAAATAGTAAATTCAATCCTTTGGCTTTCAATTAAAGCTAAAAGTTTTTTTTTTAATTTCAAAAATTAGGTATCACAAATTATCAGAATTAGTGGAAGTACCTATATTATCGAGTCATAGTTTTTCTTTTCTCTTCCTCCAACTATATTGTTATATACTTGTGTATAAATTTATATATACTTTTCAAATATCTGTTTATAAATCAATTTTGTTACCCTCCCCACAGATTTCATATATATATATATATATATATATATATATATACATACATACACACTCCCTGATGATTCCATTCAGGCACATGAAACTGTAGTAAAGGTAAGTCATGTTTGCAGAGATTATTATAGATATTACATTCTCATTTAAAGCGATTGAACACTGTTCATCCCAGTATAGAATATTTGGGGTGCTCTTTTTGAGTAACTTATTTTCCTTAAAATATTATGTGTGTGTGTGTGTGTGTGTGTGTGTGTATATATATATATATAAACACACACGCACAGAAAGTATTTATCCAAACAGCTTTGAGTAATAAAAAAAAAAAAAAACACAGTCAGTCTGTTTAATTTTCTATATTTTTCAACTGTTAAATGAGGTGTTATATATCATGATCGAAATTCTGGATAAACTGTCTGAAGCTCATGTTTGTGCTGCTTTTTTTTGCTTTTTTTTTTGTTTCAAGTACTTTTGACTGGCTTAGTCATTTTCAAGAACCAATGTTGTAGGCAGATTTCCTTTGTCAAAAGCTTTGTATTCTTTTTGAAAGCTGAAAGTCTGAAATAGTCAATGGTGACATAATGCATGTTTAATTTATAATAGCTTCTATAGTTTTTTTGAGTATTTCCCTTTATTGGATGTTATACAGTATTTTTATGTTATCCAATAATATTTGTCTTATGTTCAACCAGCACATCACAAATGACCTAAATATAACCTGACATAGCCCACATTAAATATCTTCCACCACATTGAACAGTATCTTGAAGTGCATATGATATATTTAATGTATGTGTGTGTATATGTTTGAACATTATTTTTAGTCAATACTTGTATTTGAGTAGATATTCTGTTTTTAATCAAACAGCATATTTATATATTTATTTCTATTGGCCTGATTATTTATTATAAATTTTGTATGAAAATCTGCATCATTCGGCAGGATTTGAACCTGCGACCCCTATCATCATAGAGGAAGCCACCAATTGATCTGGCGCATCTTAGACCACAAATGATACCACAGTCTAAACGAAGTCAAATTAAGCCTATATAATTAGTGGCTTCCTCTATGTTGATAGGGGTCGCAGGTTTGAATCCCGCTGAATGACATGACACACATTTTAGTACAAAATTTATCGTAAATAATCAGGTCAGTAGAAATAAATATATAAATATACTATTTGATTAAAAACAATATCTACTCAAATACGAGTATCAACTAACAATAATGTTCAAACAAATAATTCCAATATGTCGGTTGTTAAAACCAGTTCATTAATATTCGGGACTTTCCATAACATACATACATACATATATATATATATATATATATATATATGTTATGGAAAATCCCGAATATATATATATATTTGAGGTTCTAAATTGAGAAATCAGTTTGTTATGCAAAGTGATCTCTCACTTTGAGAAACTTTAAGAATGCTTCATCTCACAAATACTAACATTTTTTTTCTCTCTTCTCCACAAGACACAAGGTGACTGTATAAATTTCTATAATTGATCTTTGCCTCTTTGAGAAAATCACTCAAAACAACTATTACTTTTGTTATTGTCAAAATCTCTAAAATGAAAACTGACAGTTAAGAAGTACAATTTAAAAAATACACGTGTAGGTATAGGACATGAATTTGTTTTCAATGCGTATCATGGGTCCTTACCTGTAATTACAGAATGAACTCTTCCTAACACTATATATATATATATATATATATATATATATATATATACACTACACTTCTCAAGAGAGAGAAAGTTGAGTTGGTAGTAGTTCACTCCAAACCAGACTGACAGTCATACTAACACCTTCAACATTTTGTATTGTTATTTCTTGTTAATATATATTTGTTATTTCTACCCTTGTGGTCATGTTGTTCTTTTCGGACCTTAACCTGGTCCACAACAAGATGGAAATCTTTCCCACAGATTGAAGTTAATCAGAGGATGTAGCTTCAAAAAGTGAAAGAAAATAAACACTGAAGCACCAAATTAGTTCTCGTTTGTTTCAAGGAAATCATCATTTAGTAATAAGATTTCAGAGCCTGCTGATGGTTGTGAAGAAGCGTCACTTAACTCTGGGTTTATTCTGGATTTAAAACTTAAACTTGGGCTGTGCAGTGAGCATTGTTTTCTTCCTGAAGGAAATAAAATACAAAAAAGATCAGTCTTTTGGGTGCAGCATCACTTCAAATGACTGTGACACATGACACCACTGGAGTCTATTTCGTACTTTTAGCTTTCCAAATAATACGATATTAACAATGGAGGTCAGCCTACCATAGAGATAGCACATTGGTTCTTAAAATAATTTAAGTATTTTCATCTGCTTAAACAACACAATACAAACAAACAGTTTATCTATAATTTTGATCATAAGTAACACCTCATTTGAAAAAATACAATAGAAAATTCAACAGACTGACCTTGCCTGTTCTTTTTACTCAAACCTTTTTCATGTATACTTGCTGCCTATATATATATAGTCACCCATCTGTGGATATTTATATATGTAAGTATGTGTGTGATATAAAACTATAGTCTTGAGGTATGCTATATTTATAGGTAAAAGTGCTCAATATCAGGGCTACAGCATATGTAAATAAACAAGTGGACACTGAGATCAACACCAGGCTGTGACAGACTGTTTCATGCAATTTTCAGCTCAGAAGATTGGATTGAAGCATGAAAAAAACTATTGTTACTTTGTGTTGACCTCAGTATTTGCAAATATATTTATTATTATTAGTTTAGAACATGTACAAACTACCACGTTCTAAAGTAATAATAATAAATATTCATTGCTCTATTTTTATATTTAGCACTGTTTTCAATTAATGTTTTGAACGTTGCAATTATTTTCTTCATTCCTTATTCATTGGGATATATATATATATATATTGGGTCTGATCCAAAAGTATTCTTACTGGTGCTATCTAAAGAAAATTCCAACACACATCACTCCTTTATTTAATCACCTTCAAAGTAGTCCTTTTCTGAAACCACACACTTTAACTACCATCATTTCCATAGAAAGAAGAAAGCAGCTGCTTAGTCTCATACTCTCTGCTTTCCTCAAAGTCTTGAAATGTACCTTTCAAGTGGGATTTGATTTTTGGAAAAAGGTAAAAGTTTGCAAGAGGCAAGATCATGGAAATATGGGTAACTAGCAGTATAGCCCGATGTTGCTCGGGTGTAATGAAAACTTTAAAACTAATCTATGGTCCTGGAGTTCAGACTTTTTGGACGTTGGCACGGAAGACTAAGAAATAAATAATTGTCTCCAGTTAAAGCGAAACCATAGACTGAAAGAAAAATGAATGGATGTAAATCAAATTTTGGTTTACTGGTATCGATATCAAATTTTCTGCACTATTGTAAGAACTGCAACCTTGAAACTTCTGAATATTGTTTCTTATGTCTTTGTCTATGAGTGTATCAAATTTGATTAAAATCGGACCACTCCTTCTATAACCTGATTTTTCCGATTATCGATTTTTGATATTTATCACAGGTACCTCGACACAAAACCTAGCTAAGAACACTCGCAGACACTTATAGTACAACTGTGTAAATATTCAAGAAAATTGGTTCAGCCATTTCAGAGTCTATAGGTAACGGATACACTATACACACACACAGACACACACAAAGTTCCATTTATAAATAAGTTTAGATGTTGTCCTAGGCCCAAAACTGATGGACAAGCCATGATCACTGATAGATGACGGCACTCTACACACTTTCTGTCCAAGCACTGCTGTAAACAACAGAAGTGAGTGAGAACAGTATGATTCAGTGTGCATATGCAACAGAGTTTAAGTTCACTCAGTGCCATGCAGCTTCACTCTGCGTGCTTTAGCTCTGATACCATAGCAAAGTCTCGACAGTTTTTGATCTGTTGTATTGACAGACTAAGAGATGAAATACAACAGGAAAAACTGTCAGTAAAGATTCCTGTTGCTATGTCCCGAGTTCCTTGCTACTCCAAAATATGTGGACTCGTATGCAGTTCGCTAACAGATTGAAGTGTTGCATTTGACACAAACATAAAAACTGAATGAGGTTGTCAGATCCTCATGCATTGAAATCGACAGGTGTAGACATCATAGTGCGTATGTGTGAGAAGAATAGAAATACTCTAAGTCTTTCTCTGTCCACTCCACTCTCATCAGTATTCTCATCCTTCTCTTACTCACTTCCTGACACCCTCTATAACCAGTCACTCTTTCTAATAACTTTTCACCTATGTAACCCCCTGCAAAACAGTGGCAATAAAATGCCTTGCTTGGGGCGATATTATAAAAAAAAAAAAAATAGGGAAGTGATATACATGGAGCTTATGTGGGGAAAAAATCTGGTTATCCCTTTTTCGTTATATTTATTGATTTATCAAGTAGCAAGTAATTATTTTTCTTTTGTCGCCCCCCCCCACTTTATTTTGTACACACATCCACCCAGATTATTTTAACATGATAATAAAATAATAAAAATAGATGAAGAGGCATACAAATAAACAGAGAATATTAGAACACTGTAAAAGAATTCTCCATAAATGAGAACACATATCGTCTCTATGGAAACCAATATGCATAATATAGAAACAAAACAAAAAAAATTGCCTAAGCAACAATTATATTTGAAACAAAAAAAATTAAACAATAAAAAGGACTTTTCTTTTACTCAGTTACCATACAAAAACAGATATTACAACTAGATAAAAAAAAAAAAATACATCTAAAAAAAATACATCATGAGAACTGCTCCAACACCATGTCTTTTCAGAGGGGTTTTACTTTTCCTGTTGTTGGTCATAAGTATTTTTGCAAGAAACCTTCAGACAATCCCAACCCCAGATAATGCGATATATATAGATAACATCACAAAGATAACACAACTGAAGAATCAATTAACAAATTTGCAGACTACAAAATACCATGTCAAACCTCTTATCAACAAAGAAAGACTAGGTCTGCCACTTAGCCCAAAAATTAAGAGGGCATACATTGACCCTGAGCAGTTCAGATCAGAAGTCAGCCATCATCAATTGCCTCTTACTTTGGTTAAAAAACAAATCAGAGATTATTATAAATGCCTTAATGAAAGTCAAAGTGCAAGGAGGAATATCTACAGAGCATTGGTTGTGAAAGTCGGACAGACACTGTTATTGAAGTGTCATCAATGGTAATTATGTTTAAAACAGTGTAAGAAGGTATGAATGACAATAAGTGACAAAAAAGTTGACTGTAAAACGACTGTTTACTACCTTCTTTTGGTCTGAAATTATTTTAGATGTCACGTCTATGTCGTCTTAACCATTTGCCCACCTCACCTGATGATGTGTGCAGAACAAAAATGACAAACATTACATTTCATCCACAGAGTATTTATACAGGATACCATTTTTAAGGTGAACAATCTTTATAATTATAGTGATCAATAGAGAGCATTAATAGTAATAAATACAACTCAGTATAGACAAGTGAATATATGTATGTAAAGAAAGGGATGGATTTTTTACTTCTTAATCCAACAAATTTTTATTACTTAGAGGTTATTTTTCATGGATACTCATATTTGAGTAGATATTCCATCTATTAATTAAACAGTATATTTATTTATTTTTGTCTAGCCTGAATATTTGAGAATCCTTATTAAGAGAAAAAATATGCAATCCCTGGCAGGATTCAAACCTTTGTTCCTCAGAGTGCATCAATCACCAAGCAAAATTGACTACTGCTTTGTCATTGATGTACTTTGCAACGTAGAGGTTAAAGCACATCAGATTTAATGACAGTTTCCCCTAGAGGAACAAAGGTTCAAATCCTGCCGGAGAGCACATCTTTTTCTCCAATAAGATTTCTTGAATATTCAGATCAGTACACAAAAATAAATATACTGTTTAATAAATAAACAGTGCACCCACTCAAATATGTAAGGCTGGGATTAGTATTTGGTAATGAAATCTAAATTTACTAGCTAAAAAAAAAAAAAAAAAAAAAAAAAAAACACTTAATTGACTAAATTTATAGATTAAATTTAAAAGTTAAATCTTAAGTTTTAAAATTCATAAATTTTGACTTATAGCAGCATTTTCTTATGAATTCTTTTCATAAATTTATAAGTAGGTGTTGATTTGGGTCCTTTAATATTTTTATTTTTTCCCTTAAACACAGATTGCACCTATCATGAAAATTTCTGGAGTACCAGTTGAGCCTATCAGTTTCCAACTAACTCTGGCATTTAGTCCTTCTTCCTTAATTTTCCAAAATCTTTGGGAAAGGGCTGTTTGATATTATTGATTGGGGTTAGAAAAAGAATACCTATGGTTATAGTAACGTTGCTTAAAATCCCCCGCAGATATACCAATATATGTCTGGTAATTTGTTCTATTGTTGGTTGGTGAGATTTGAGCTTCATAGATTACCTGGGTGGATTTACACTTGCCTTCCACTGTGATCAATTTTAATATTAATGAAATTAATATTAATTAGGATTGGGTTTTTGGGATTTACCTATCTGATCATTCTTTTGGATTTAAAATATATATATATATATATATATATATATATATCAAAAATAATGTTCACACAAATCTATATATATATATATATATATATATATATATATATACATACACACACACAATAAAATATTATAGTGAGTGCTGGTTGTAATAAAACATAAAATAACATGCAAAATTTATACTAATAATGACAAATATACATTTTGTTCCTCAGTACAATTTATAGATTTTATATATGAAATTCAGAATTATACTAAACAAAAAAGATCTGTACCAAATAACAGAAACCACATTACTTGAGGACTACCAACAGGAGCAATAACTAAAATGGATAGCACATATAACTCAAAGAGAAAATCATGACATAATTAAAAATTCAAAGAAAAGGTTAGGAAGGAAGTGCCCATCAATACTGGAAAGAGTGATAACTTTTAGTGGGCTTGAGAAATTTATTTTCTATCGTTTTTGTTATTTGGTACAGTTTTTTTCTTTGTGATTTTGAAGTACCAGTCCAGAAGGTTTGAAGAAGGATGGTCCTTGCTTCATTCACTTGAAGCCATTTTCACCTATTTTTTATTATGAGAAAGTGGTTGTATTCAGTAGACAGCTATTGTACCATGCATGACATCCACATGTAAGTTGTGATTTGATGAGACAAAGAGCATAACACAAGTTTTTAGTTTAGTGTTATACAGCAAGTACTTTTAATTCTTACATTTAAAATGCACTTTTTTTTAAAAAAAAACCATTTCACCCCAAACAAGGAGATAAAAACCACTAAGATACAGGGGGTTAATGAGAGAGAGACAAACAAAGAGGACAATAAGATAACAGGTTTAAGGAGGCAAAAATTGACAACTGACAGTGCATTTAAATTTTTGCATGCTGTAGCCAACAGGAAACAAGAAGCCAAAAGAGAGTTCCACAGGTGAGAAGAAACTATTAGCATGAAATTTATGGCTACAACAAACCATTTGAACACTGAAAATGATGAAACCAAAAAAACCAATCTAGCATTGAGCTTAAATTCATGAAATCAAGGTCAGTTAAGCGCCATACATGATACACGCTTGGGCGATGATGTCTCAAAGGAGACTGACTGGGCAGAAGATTATTCTGCAGTAGGTTGCCATTGCTTTCTGCAGTAGACTGGTTGCCAGCCAAGGCTACAGAACCCAATCTATTCTATTATTTGATTCATAGCTAGAGGGGGAGAGATGTATTATACTATTAAGTAGTAATAACTAGGTAATCAGTTTATTACATCAAAACAATATAAAACTGATCCCCCACTTGATGCCCAGTAGAAGCCTTAATCATTATTATTATATTCAGTCAGTCAGTTAAGTGCCATACACGATACACGCTTGGGCGATGATGTATAGAAGAAGACATGACTGACTGGGCAGAAGATTATCCCGCAGTAGGTTGCCATGGCTTTCTGTGGTAGACTGGTTGCCAGCCAAGGCTATAGAACCCAATCAGTCTTATTATTTAACCCATAACTGGAGGGAAGATACAGATTAATACCTTTCCCAAGAGTATTTGTGCATAAGTGAATGCAAGGAATTCAACTGGAATTCGAAATCAAGGTACCAAAGATGAAAGCTCATCAGAAAATATTTATAGAGAAGGCAGGATTACAGCAATGGGAAAGTGACTGAAGCCAAAATCCCAGGTCAGAAACAATAAGGTTGCAGACTTATTTGGAGAAACCCTAAATATATAACAGAAGCACCAGGCCAGATGTGACAGACAGATATGATGCACAGAGAAATAGTAGACTTATAAATATACACAATAGATTCTGCCAAGAAAAATCTTCTAGCAGAAGACCTAGCAATTGGTTCAATGTAATCATTCCATCACATGACAGTAGAAAACGTTTAAACAAGAAGGTATGAGTTGGTCTCTTGGAAGTTAGCATCAGCCAAGTTAATAGAAGAGAAAAAAAAATAAAAAAGATTCTCAAAGACAATTAAGAGAGTGATTTAATTTTGGAGGCATTAAAATTTACAAGATATTTCTTGCCTCAGTTTGACCTTTCAGCAATACCAGGTGCTGTAAGATTGGATATATGGGTGGTATAATTGATAACAGCTCAAAATTGGAAATTAGAGAGCCAGGTTCGGTTCAAATTTCAGCCATGTCCATTATATTCACTTGAGAAATATATGTGATCTCTGACAGGATTTCCTCTAGGAGAAACCATAATAGATCTTATGTGCTTTGACCTCTCCACTACAGAGTGCATCAGTGACCAAGCAAGCAATAGTCAACTTTGCTTGGTGATCAATACATTCTTAGAAATGAAAGTTCGAATCTCGCCAGGGAGTGCATATTTTTGTCTAATAAGATTTCTTAAATATTCAGACCAGCAAACAAAAATAAATATTTTGTTTAATAAATAAACAGAATATCAACTCAAATCCAAGTATCCAAGAAAAATAATATTTAAGTAATAAATATCTCTTGGATTAATATGTAAAAAATCCATCACTTTCTTCACAAAAACACACACACATATATGTATCTGTGTGTGTGTGCGTGGAGCATAGCCAAGCCTTACCATGGTGACAAAATATGTAGACTGTGCCAAGAAGAAAAGTTGGCTATTATATTATTTCCAATTAAAAATGAATGAAAGAACAGAAATTGTGACTAAGTGTAACCATACCATAAAATACCTATTAGGGTCATAGAAGCATGGATGAAAATGTTATGACTTCTAATTTTGAAAATTGCGCATTCAAAAAAAAAAAAAAGAAGAAAAAAAAAATCCCTATTGCGTGAGTATTCGTAAAGAAATACAAATGGTAAAATCAATTATTGCAAATCACCTGAAGAGACCACATGGTAGAAAGGTTATGTAATAACTCATTTACAAATAAAATATATATGCAAAAATATACTAAGTTATAACCCGCAGAAAAGAACAGTTTGGTTAAATAAAGAAGACTAGGGAAAAACTATATTTTTCTCACCTATACGTTTTGTCCTTTGATGTTTGCATCATCTCTTTGCCTTGATATAACAAAACACGTAGGTGAGAAAAATATAGTTTTCTTCTTATCTTCTTTATTTAACCATATATGTGTGTGTGTGGTGTGAAAAATCAACAATTACTGTGATTTCTTGTTGTCTTTTAACGATAGTACTATCAAGCTTATCAGACTATATGAAAGGGTCCTGCATAAAATAAACAGACAAAACTTGTCTATTCTATATTATTTAATGAAACCTGCATCAATGAAAAAATGCTGCCAAAATACACACAATATATATATATATTCACTTTGGTACAAATACTCGAGAAAGGTATAAATTTACTTCTCTCTCTTCCCTGGCTATGAGTTAATTAGCAAGATTTGTATCAGTAAATCATTAATATCATCCCTAAATTCTTACAATCCAAAAATATTTCCTGGCTTGAAATCACATGCAAATGGTTGATAAGCTCTAGCTTGACCACTTGGGAATACCACATGCTGTGAGCTTAGATATGTGGTTAAGGTAATTGGTAATGGCTCAGAATTGGTAATCAGAGAGCCAAGTTCAATTTTCAGTCGTGTTCAAAATATTCACTTACGTGCAAATATTCTTGTGAATAGTATAAATCCATTTCTTTCTTCCAGGTAGGAATTAATTTGTAGGATTTGGATCAGTAAATTATTATTATTCCCACAAAATTCTTACAATTGAAAAGTATTTTTGGCTTTAAATAACCTGCAAATGGTTGATAAGCCATAAAGAATGAATCAATCAATCTTACTCCAGTTAACAACAGACTGAACAGAAAATTTGAAACACTGATAGAACCAGCCATTTCTAGAATTAGTTCTCCCTACGAATCAGAAACTGTAGCCATTCTGCATGCTGCAAATAGAAAAAGTCATAACTGAAGTTTTATATTTTCTTCTTTTTTTTTTTAGTTTCCTGCCAGGCGCAACAGATCAAAAACGAAAAGAAGTCATGTGGAAAGTGTTTCGTCAAGACGGTGCCATCATGTCTAATATCCAACCTGACAAAAGCTATAAGCTCACTCCAAAGAGAGACTTACAGATTAAAACAATCAGCTTAGAGGATACAGGCCAATATTTCTGTCTAAGAAACAATAGCTACAAAGCCGTCTACCAAGTGGATGTACACCGTCAGCTTAACTACCATATCGTAAGAAACATGAAATTTTATTCAATTATACAGACTAGATGAACATGATTAAACTGTGTAAGCAGATGTGATAAGGTTTTTACTCTATTCAATGCAAGAGGAAAAATATATAGAGTTATTACTATGAACAATGTATTTTTATTATGACATCACTTACAATTATCATATTATATTCGACTAAATACTAATAGTTAAAACTTTAACTTCTACATTGTTATAGCATTGATGACTGGTTATACTGGCCAGTTTTTGGAAAAGTAACAGATCATTATTTACTGGAAATTAGTGAGAGAGTTCAGTGCTATACGTGTAACATACTTGGGTGATCATGTCTCGAAAGAGACATGACTGACTGGGCAGAAAATTATCCTGCAGTAGTTTGCCATTGCTTTCTGCAATAGATTGGTTGTCCTTTTTTTTTTTTTTTACTTATAGGTAGTTGGAAAAAGATGTATTATATTATTAAGTAGTAATTAGTGGGGGATCAGTTTATTACTTAAAACACTATAAAACTGATTCCCGACTTTATGTCCGGTAGAAGCCTTAATCATGTTTCCAACTATTATATTCAGTCAGTCACTTAAGTGCCATATGTGATACACGCTTTGGGCAATCACATCTCAAAAGAGACATGACTGACTGAGCAGAAGATTATCCCACAGTAGGTTACCATTGCTTTCTGCAATAGACTGGTTGTCAGCCAAGGCTGACCCAATCTGTCCTGTTATTTAACCCATAACTGGAGGGAAGAGACTGATTAATACCTTGCTCAAGGGTATTTGCGTGTAAGTGAATGCAATGAATTCAACTGGAATTTGAACCCGGCTCCCCCATTTCTCATTCTGAGCCAATATCCACTGCACCACAACGTACGTCCTTACTGGAAATAAACAACCATAAAGACATTAGCTGGCATTTCTCATGGGTTTAACCATTTTGGTTTTGATGGTATACCATGTGGTACAAATTCAGCTAAGCAACTCCCCAGGTACTTCTATGTGCTGTGTCCCTTTAGGATGTTGACAATCATGGCTCTCCTTAAGTACCTGCCCTTTGTAGCTCTAAGTAAAGTTTGTCATTTTGCTATCTCTCCCAAACTCTGTTCTACCGTCCATTTATACAAGCTTATTAGGTAAGTTATACAGTGTTTTACTCCACCTTTCAATATGTCTTGTGTGTATTCAATTTTCCAAGACCTCTTTTCTCATTATGTGCCCTAGAATTTTTTTAAATATCTCTTTCTGATGTATAATTGTCATTTGTTTCCATTTTCTTTAAAGCTTTTGCATTGCCCTATTTTCAGTACATGGTATTCTCAGCATCTTTCTGTAGAAATATATCTGTTGCCTCAAGTCTCTTCATTTGTAATGAAATTGTTCAGCATTCACTGACATTACATACGAGTTCAGTACTCTTTTCTTTATTTCAAATTAAATTTTCCTGTTTCTTAATACTTTGCAGCTGAGCTTTTGGAAGGCATCTTTTCCTATTCCAATTACATCTTTGGATTTCAGCATCATATTTTCCATCCCCGCATTAAAAAAACTTCCCAGGTGTTTAAATTTTCATAATTGCTTGATTTTGACATCACCAATTCATGGCTTACATCCTGTGCTGTTCCTTTTGCTAACAATCATACATACTGTCTTACAATTGAGGTTTAGTCCTTTCTTCTAGCCTTCCTTTACTAAACTTTTCAAAAAGTTCCTGCAGTTTTCCTTCTGAGTTTGCTATCAACACAGTGTCATGTGCATGTTCTATTTTATTAAGATTATATGCATCAATAAATAATCATATTTCTTGTTCTCTTAAAATCATCTTAAGGCAAAAGTTTGTTTTCTAAGGCTTTGCTGGTTATTTAAAGCAAGAAAATATTTTTAGATAGTAACAATTATATTTTTGGGGTTTGAGATAATGATTTAGTGATAAAAGTCTTACTATTTAACTCATAGCTAGAAGGAGAAGCAGTGGAATTATCTTTCCCTAAGGGTATTTACGTGTAAGTAAATCAGTCAGTCAGTTGAGTGCTATACATGATACATGCTTGGGCGATCATGTTTTGAAAGAGACATGACTGATTGGGCAGAAGATTATCCAGCACCAGGTTGCCATTGCTTTCTGCAGTAGACTAGTAGCCAGCCAAGGTTACAGAACCCAATCTGTCCTATTATTTAACCCATAAGTGGAGGGAAGAGACAGATTAATACCTTTTCCAAGGGTATTAGTGCATAAGTGAACGTAAGGAATTCAACTGGAATTTGAACTCGGCCCCCCGATTTGTCGTTCCAAGTCGATATCCACTGCACCAGAATATACATCCCAGCTCACCCAATACCTCCTACATAATAATTTATCTAAAACCCAACTGGAATTGGAACTTGGCTCTCCAATTAACAATTCTGAGCCATCATCCATTACACCATCTGCACATCCAAGCTTACAGCACCTGGTATTCCCAAGTGGATACCCATACAGGTACAATGTTTCTTAATGTTGGGGATCCTACAAGAAGTGGCGTTTCAATGTGATATTGCCATAAGACATAGCAAAGGTTGAATAAATCTGATAGGACACGTCCTTGTCTTACGCCACCTTTGTGTGTGTGTGTTTTACTCAATTCATTTTTACAATTTCATTAAAAAACACCATGATGATGAAACAAGATCTATAACAATAGGACTAACCTGACAAGAACCAGCAAGAGAAAAACAAAAATAAAAAAAATATATATATAAATAAAAGGAAAAACCCATTTTTGATGAGAAAAACATTCAACATTCAGTATCATAAAGATAAGGATTTACTCAGGAATTTTAATCAAGATAAAATGTGGAGACAATATGTTGAGATGTGTAATATTAGAGTATTGTCAGACTGTATTAAACTCAAAAGGCAAGAACATCTTGGTTGTGGGTCTCCAGACTATATGTCGTTTATCAGTAGAGAGAAAGTCAATCAAAATTCAAAAGTCGATTTATTCATTCCATAGGAAAACGTCCTGCACTGATAGCATCTCGTATCGATTAAGCTCAAAACTAACATCAAATCACATCAGCAGAATATAAATCACAATGGTCAACTGTTAAAAATTATTCTTAATAACACTGAGTTATCATACATTTTACAAGCATACAAATGCACTGAAAAATATCAGTTTATAGTAGATTTCTAAATTTAGTGCACACACACACACACAACTCGATATAAAACGCCTTTTGAGCAGTCTAGATTCTAGAAATATCTTCTACATGTTTTCAGGATGTTGGCAATCATGGCTCTCCACAATTTACTGCCCTTTGTCATACTGAGCAAATTTTGATTTTTTTGTTCGCTCTCATAAACCTTGTTCTGCCATCTATTTACACAAACTCATAACGTAGGTTATATGTTGTCTTATTGTCACTCTTGCCTTCAATATATCCTGTGAGTGTTAAATTTTCTAAACTCTTTTTCCTCAATATGAGCCATAGAAATTTCAACTTTTTTTCTGATGTTGTGTAAGTGTTGTTTTTGTTTCTATTTTGTCTAAAACTTTGTTGTTCCTTGCATGTTCAGTTCAGGCCATTCTACAGAAGAATATCCTTCTGTAGAACTAGATATCTGTTGCCTCAAGTATTTTCATTTGTAATGAGATTGTCCAACATTCATTGTCTTATTGCATAACACTTCAGTACTCTTTTCTTTGTTTTTAATTAAATTAACCTATTTCTTAATACTTTGTTTAACTTTTCTAAAACATTTTTCGCTATCCCAATACCCCTTCAGATTTCAATGCCACACCTTCTGTTCTCTACATGGCTATTCTTCATTCTGCAAACAGCTAAGTTTACAACTTGCTTTTTTTCTGGATACCTCTTGTTGTAACACTGCAGCAGGTAAACATATTGAAATTTTTCTTTGCATCACAAATGGTAAAAGAAAATATTTTAATGAAAAAAAATTGGCTACCAAAAATCAGTCAGTCAGTTGAGTGCCATACATGATACATGCTTGGGCGATCATGTTTCGAAAGAGACATGACTGATTGGGCAGAAGATTATCCAGCACAAGGTTGCCATTGCTTTCTGCAGTAGACTAGTAGCCAGCCAAGGTTACAGAACCCAATCTGTCCTATTATTTAACCCATAAGTGGAGGGAAGAGACAGATTAATACCTTTTCCAAGGGTATTAGTGCATAAGTGAACGTAAGGAATTCAACTGGAATTTGAACTCGGCTCCCCGATTTGTCGTTCCGAGTCGATATCCACTGCACCAGAATATACATCCCAGCTCACCCAATACCTCCTACATAATAATTTATCTAAAACATGTTAGGTATATAATGCTTATAAAGATATATATGTTTTAAAGGTTGTCATTGTGGGAGAGGGGACACACACAGTGGGGACAAGCTCTCACTGTCTATAAAATGCTTCTGCAACATGAGTTTCAAATAGCCTCTGACAACTAAGTCCAGCTCCAAGAATGAAAATGGGCAAAAGTGGAAAACCTGCACTTGATAACCAGCTGCTTCAAGTACATGAAGCTCAGGCAATTCATCTTGGGAAAGGAAATGCCTGATTTTAAAGCAACAGTCATATCTAAACATAGAAAAGACTATAGAAGTAACTCCAGAGAGAAACCCTAGAGTGGATCCCTGAAGATGGTTGGCTGTCAACATCTACCAGAAATAATGTTAGATAAATTAATGACAAAATAAAGAATCATTTTTTTTGTGTAACAAGTTTTGTCCTTTAAAACTACATTGGACTAAAGTAATATTTTTGTTAATGTAATTATATCTGCATATGAAAGCAAGGGGAAATATAAACACCCAAACATTGGTTATAATTATCCACCAATAGGCAAATGCTGAAAAAAAAAATTCAAATTTAAACAATGTTATTTTTATTTGATTACTTTTTCACTTGGTTAATTTCTTATTGTTAACTCCCCGATCACTACAACAACTTGCTGAAGTCGAGGATTAACCTTTATCTTCCACATATATCAGCAGAAGTTGTACCCCTACTCTGTAACCCTCGACCTAGAGTGGCCCTAGAGCCTTGTAGGGTAACTTCTGCAGCCAAGCTGTCCCAGAATGTAATGCCCTGTATTTCTTTGGATCTTGTCCATATGGCCAAGAGGGAGTGGTTTATGTAGTCCTGGCAGTGCACTACCTGCACATACTATCAACCAGGCCTGCACCATAGAGATGTCAGTTTAGGTTTACCACCAAAGGACTGAATTTTAACCAAACAGGACACTACTAATTTTTTTTTTTAAATCATTTCACCCCAAGCAAGGTGGTACTGCTACTGATGCACAGTTTAGAGCAAAAGTTTAGACAAGAGGAGAGTGAAGAGAAAGATGGACCAGTTCCAGTGGGTGTCAGAAAAAGAGCAAGAGAAGGATGGAAAAACATATGTAAAGACAGTTGCGAAGGTAGAGAGAAAGGAAAACAACAAGATATACAGGGTAATGTAGGAAGAACTGGATTCTAGTGGATAAGAGATGGGTATTGAGCTAGCATTTAAATTCCTGGAGGTTGTAGCCATCAGGAAAGCAAGTATATGAAAGGGAGTTATCTTGCAAGATAACTCCCTATAATGCATCCTATTAATTTAGTGTTTTTAACACCTAATTAAAAATATTTTAATATTTTAATGATTCCAATAAAAAAGTTCACATTCAAACAGATTAGTGCTGACATATAATTTTAAACATTTTCAATTCTTCAATATAATTCAGATGAAAAAAAATTATTAATACTTTTAGTTATTTACCTTGTTTTGGAAGGAGATGTGTTGGAAACATTTTTAAATTTTATGCCAAGTCAATTGGAAGAGCTTTATCACAAAGGTTACTTTGAAATTTTCCCTATCACTAGTTTCATATCAATCTACAATCTCCTTACACTTGCTGCTATCACATATACATGAACGCAAATTTACATTGTGAACCCCTAAAATGAA